>BPLS01000130.1:260718-277109 GCA_019656275.1 Rhododendron kiyosumense
TGTTTTGTGTTTTGACAATTTGGATACTGCTTGTGCTTGCAGTTTGGGAAGAGCTAGTTAAAGAGAACAAGGGCTTCTTCCAAGCATACCACCAAGCTCTTTCTCCCAGGAACTTCAACTGTAAGCCCACAAACTTTCCATGCAATTGTATCCGGCTATTACTAAGGGAAGGTGACAAAATCAAAATTACAAAAAGGGAAAAAAATATACGAGTTGGCCTTCGTAAAAGAGATTGCATGTGATTTATATATGTTTCATGGGCAAAGTCCACTTTCACCCCATGTGTTATCGTCATGTGCGGATACACCCTTCATGGTTCAAAATTAAGCATATAACCTACTTGTGGTTTTGATAGTGTGAGGATAGACCCTTTGCTGTCATATTTTCCATCCGGAGGTATATCTCACACATCTCTAGAATGTAATCTGAGTTATTCATAATATATTAAATAAAGAATAAAGTATCTCTGTAAAAAATCATCTCGATCAGGTATCAATAACCCAGTGATCTAATTTTTAATAAATTCAAATTTGAAATTTTAATTTCATAACAAAATCGATTCAACTATGAGTTTTCATTTTTTGATTGACTTGAATTTTGGCATAGATGCAGTATTCGTCAAAATTTATAATATCAACAGTTTGGATTTAATTTTTGGTATAGCGGATGGTGTTATTAAATTTAAAAAAGAAGAAGAATCAAGGGACATGATGATGGTATATCAGTCTTTTAACGTTGTATCCGTTAATATGGATGGAAAATATGACGGCATGGATGAAAGTGGACTTTGCACATGTTTTATTCTTTGCACTCTTCGCAGTAACTTCCAGTAGTTGCCGAGTTTTTGTTGTTTTGTTTTTTTTCCCCCCAGTAGTTGCCAGTAGTAGTTGGTAATATGGATCGATCAAGGTTGAAAAATGACAATACTGTACCACAACCAAGTTTCTATGATCGTTTCTTACTATACATATAGCGAAAAGGCTACCGCCATTCTGGATGTCTCCTAGATGGAACCAGTAAGGCCCTGTTCCGCTAAAATTTTTGTTTTTTAAGTACTTTTCTCTTTTTTTTACAAGACAAATCATTCTCTTACAATACATCACATTTAGTTCAAAAAATAAGTACTTATTACTTATTTTCTTTAGCGGGATAGGGCCCAAATATGGTGTTATTGCGTGATATTGGTTTTGATTTCTAAACTTTGTGGATTGCCATCAACCAAGATCCTGTGTCTGCTTCCTGCAAAATCTTTTTGTGTATTTGCTTTCGGTACAATGTATTACCTGATCTCAATTTGCTTCCAGACAGGTCAAACGAGCTTACGAGAGGGTACTCATGAGTCTCATGAGGCGGCCGCAGTGGAGGTGAACGAAAAAAGTCCCGGTCGAATTCATATCGGCCAACCAGAAGAATCTCAGTTGTAATTAATTAGATTTAGGGCTTTTTAGGGCACATTTACCTTGTCAAATTAGTACTCTCTTAACTCTGTCTCAAACATAGTATAGAGAGTACTCTGTCGTCGCTATAGTACAAGGCTTCTTAGAAGATTTAAGGTAGTTTCCATTACAAAATGCCAATGCCTGTGTTGCTCAGTACCATTCAATTGACATTACTACACTTTTTAAGTTTGAGGTCTCAAATTCATCTTCAGTACATAGTGGTGATTGGTGTGGTGAGCGTTAAATATGCGACTTCACCCGCACAAAAAAATATGCTGCACCGCGATTTTTCTCAAACTAGTGTGCCACAACAAGCTGCATAATTATGGCTAAAGGATTCTGTCTTTGTTAAGATCTCAATATTCTGTGACCTCAATGGCATTTCCAACTTATGCCAACAAAAACTAGCCCTCACAGAGCACATAATTACAACCACCATTAAGGCTAAACTCTTCTTAATTTCCCCGCGAGGCCCTATTAAAATGTCATCATTTTAACATGGCGGTAAGTTTATGCTAATTGCTCAGTGAACCAAATAACTATGAACTTCACTGGGAGGTCAAAGAATGGAGTCCTGCAATAGGCAAGATCCCAACAAAGAAAAGAAGCTTCGTTATTGTTGCTTGTAAACATATGTCCACGTACCTTCTTACTACTATAAGACTCCAGTTCTTCCGCGCCAATGAAAAACATCATCGAAAGCTTCCATAAGGAAAGAATTTTCATTATTTTTTGCTTGTTCGCGTAAGTCCATATACCTTGTAACTGCTATATGACTCAAGTATTAGAAATTCATCACCAATTCAAGAAACTCCATTGAATAAAGTTTACCTATGTTGTCAATGCAGATATGAAAGCAATAGTGTTTGTACTGGTTTTTCTTGTCCCTTCTGATGCCGCCAATAATGGCGGGTTACAGAGTCATGAGCTGCGTTTGTCGCAGCTCAGGTACAGGTTTGAGGTTTTGGAAGTGTCCCGTTGTTAAGGGCCCCGGAACTTCTAATAAGCAGGTGATCATTTTCCAATCTAGCGACACTGGTTGGATGGTTCCCTGTAGGAAGTTTCTGGTGGGTGGGGCTTGGAGCAGGCAAGTCTTGGAGGGGAGCTGCAAGCCGAAGATGCAAAAAGCTTTCTGAAAACATTCTCAATTTTCATGAAAGAAACTTACATATTTTTATGATTGGATTGCACCATCTCTTATTACTTTAAAAACTCTAATTATTGATATATAATGGGTCTTGATTCGATTAAAAATGAGGGACATACGAACGTTTTACCGAAATGAATTATTTTTTTGACCCACTGAGGTAAAATGGTCACATCTCTTGATATACAAATGATTTTTTTATCAAACTATTTGGGTTAGAAAGAAAATTGAACAAGTTTTTCAAAGATTCAAACTACACGCAAATCAGAGTGTAGGAGTGTCTAAGGCAACCCTTCAAAGTTTGACCTTTTTTGAAGTTTTATTGCTCCTGAGACGCAATTCAGTGTGCCTAGGCGCACTTCAATGCGCCAGGGGTGCATCCTCCACATTCCAAAACAAGTCAAACTTTGCGAGCTTGATACGGACACTTCCGAAATCCGACATGCGCGTGATTAAACCGTTGAAAAACTAATTCAATTTTCTTTCTAATCCAATGAGTTTGGATAAAAAAATCATTCGTATAAGAAAAGATGTGACCATCTAACCCTCAATGGGTCAAAAAAAAATTATTTCAATAAAACACTCATGTGTCCTCATTTTAAAAAGGATTAAGACCCATTATATATCAATAAATAGAGTTTTTGAAGTTCTAAGAGATGATGGTATCAAACCATACAAATATTCAAGTTTTGTTTGTGAAAATTGGGTAGAAAGAAGACCACTACAAAAATCTTCAAGGCCACCAAAGCTAAAACACGTTCTATGTTTGTTCAGTGATCAAATCCCTAGTTTGTTCGTATTTCTTCATTGCTTAAGTGTTTCATAGTTCGTAGAGCGTCTACACTTCATCGAAGCATAGGAGAAACCGTTTCATCATTGACATTTGCTCAAAGCAAGGCTTAAATAGTTTTAAGCCAAATTTTGGAAGGTATGACCACCAACACAACGTAAAATTGAGAATGTTTCTATCCTCGTCTGGAAACATTCTCAATTTGTTGGTTGTAACTCTCAAATTTTGGCTTCGAAACTATGAACATTTCTTCTGCGGTCCAGGAGCATGGTCTGAAAGCTTTTTGCATCTACAGCTTTGATGGTGGAGTGTGTAGCAGTTCTGGATCCTTTGCGATGGGCGCGAGACCGGAGTTTTTCTGAAATTGAAATTCTCACAGATTGTCCGGTTATGGTTCAAGGATTAAGGGCTATGGAGTCAGTTGATGTTTTAGTTAAACCTGTGTCGTTAGAACTTTTAGATTTGGTCAAGTATTTTGAGTTTGTGGCGGTCGCGAGAGATACTATCTCAGAGTGTTGTAAAGGCCGCACAGTCTCTGGCAAACTCAATAATTACTGATCAGTTATGTGAATGAAGTTAAGTTGTTTGGCTGGAGCGAAATTTAGGGAGTTTTACTCAAATTTTGGTCCCGAGTTTAAAATAGGGTAAGGGGTAGAGATGCTCTTAGAAGCTAGTAGTTGTAGTTCCATTACAAATGCCAATACCAATGTGGCATTCACTTGGCAGTGTAATACCTAAATTTCGAAGTCTCAAATTCATCTTCAGTAGTGGTGAATGATTGGTGATCAATCACTAAGACTTCCAGAAACTGAATTAATTCTACTAATAATTGCAAATTCTACCCTAGAAGATGATAGGGAAAAATTTAAGCGAATAAACTAAAAGACAAGGGTGGAAATTATTATAGTCATGTGCCAAATCCATGCAAGGCATCTAACAAAAGTTTTCGGTAAATATAGAATCGATTAGCATGCAAAGTTGCAAACACTTTTTGATAGACAACCATCTATTGAACAACCCAAGTCCTTTGTCTTCATAACAAAAACTACATCTCAGATGCACTTGGGTAGTGTTTGGTTCACCGGAATGATTTTGAGAAGGAACGAAATGGCTATTTCCTCGCCACCCAATGGATGACCAGTGAATGGTGAATCCATCTGAAAACTTACATCCTGTCATTTTCAGCGAACAAAACATCCGAATGAGCATTTAACAAGAATGACCATTGCATATGAACTTCATTCCAATCAACCAAAAACTGTCTAGGCAACTTCCTCACAGGCCAGGATTATTTCAGTCCTTTCGGATGCCCTCGTCAAACCTTGTGTGTACTAATACAAACTATACCTGATCCCCATGGAAAATGTTTTTTGAAAAGATCTGTTCTGTAGAGGTTCTCAGCAGAATGAACAGCAGATCAACTTAAACAACTGCCGGCGTCTGAAGCTTTGAGATCAATTCCTGTGCAACAGAATCAATGAACTCTTCTGTGTTCAGGTAGAACTCCCTGGATACCCTGCATATATCGAAAAACATTTGAAAACCAATGGATGACAGCCTAGAAATTCCGAAGAACTACCGGAAAAAGTAAATATTTGGAGCTAGTCATCAAATTGTATCTTGAAAATAGTATAAATAGTTAACACATAGGATTGACCATGAAAATAGGAGCCAGTTCCCTAGTTGGTTCAACCACCCAAAACAGATATGAACCCATCTAAATAGCAAAATCATTGTTATATCTGTTTGTAAGTGTTCATTGAGTCTTCCACTTCTCATTGTACACATTCACTTCCACTATATGGCATTATGACTTCTTGCATTTTAGTCTCCTTGCAAAACTCCATATGTTGAAGCTTTCCACAATTGTGTTCATTTGCAAAGTTATACTATTGCCTTTGAAACACTTATTTATCTCAACACCCAGTTTCAGATACACTCCTCAGAGGCACCATTTTGTACATCCAGAAGTTCAGCTACTACTAATATCCTTGTTTTCCAGAGTGGATAGAAACCATGGTTAGTGTGTGCCACCAACTAAAGAAGGACCAGTTGCGGGAGTTAGTCCAGCATAATCATTTTTGACACAAAGCAATTATCCAGCGGAAACCAGAGCAAAGAATTATTAATTTAATGGTTGCAAGTTTAAGAAAAGGGACATAGTGTACTACTTAAGTTGTAGGCAAAATACTAAAGGTACTTTGTTGCTCTTTTCACACTAAACTCTTGACCTTTTGAAACAACTTTACAAGACAATCTGTGAAATTCAAAAATTCATTTCCCTGGCTAGCAGGATCACATTGAAAACATCAAAAATTACTTCATTGATAATTTGACGCAAATAAAGAAACTTCTGATGCTAGTAGGTTTCTCATAACCATTCTAAGTCTTACCTCAAAAATCAATACATCTACCATAAAAAATTGAGGGCTTCAATTTACCCATCCTGGCCAGCAGCATTTGACACAAAAACTTTCAAATGGGAATCATACCTTGTTCTAGAGGCGCAACTCCCTGATACGTAAACGTTACATATCAAGGACATGGCAGATATGTGAAATCGGAGGAAGAACTCAAGTGTCTTCTTCCAATGGGGGGAAAAGCAGTGCATGGGATTCGAATATTTCTCCAATCCTAAGGGTTACAATTGGAGAGGGCTGGAATGATTTTTTTTAAAAATGGAGCTGCAATGTTCTAAAAATCACTAGTCACTAGTCAGACAGAAAAAGGCCGCCTAGCGCCTAGGCGGTGACTAGCCGCTCACTAATCAGTTGCCTAATCTAGGTGTTGGACTACCGCTGAGCGCCTAGGCAGGGACTAGGCCAACTTTTAGAAGGCCAGAAGCAGAACAGTAAGTGCAACTCTAGGCTTCCAATGGAGGCCCATGTGGTAATGGACAACATAAAAAACTTCAGCGTCCAGCAGGAGGAGGTTCACAGCAAAGAAGCTAGTGCTTAAACTTGTAATATTGTCCACACTGGAATTGCATGTTCCGGACATCACCACACAAGTAGTCTCAAGCGGAAATTTGTTCTTTTCATAGACTCCATTGACGGCTGTTTACCTATGGTTCTACACACCGGCAAAACATTATTAAATTGGGTAGTTTGTCCTGAATTCTCTTTGGATCTACGATACCTGGAGCCTTCTAAATGTTTCTATCGGACACTTGACACAAAGGCAATGAATGGAACATGTCTATGATATGTAGTTTGTGACAAGTATGTCCATTAATCTAAGGTACTCTACGCATGCAACTTCTATAAAATGCATGAAAATGAACTGTGTCACCTTGTAAACCCCATTACACTCTTAAAACAGAAATGATGTTACCAACAACAACAACAGAACTCATGTAGTCCCAAATCATTGGGGGTATGGGTGGGGGAGGAAATATGAAATTTAATCCTTGCCCATGTCCTTAGATGATTGACAGCGTTTTGAATCTAGTTCAAATATTATGAATCAGATACAACTGTGTTCATTTGTATTTCATTGGTTGGTAAGGCTAGTCAAAGCTGTCCTACCGTTTATAGGGGAGCAAACATTCATGGCCATCCCCAAGAGTGGGGAAAATAGTACTTTGTTCATAAAATTAAAAAACACCACTAATAACAGGAAAAATGGAAATAGCTGTTGAGTTACCAAATGCCCCCAAAACTTTACATTTTGAGAAATGGGCCCAATAATGTATATCAAGCTATCTAACATCCTCCCTCATGTGCAACCTGTCTTGCACACGGATATACAAACATTCATAAGAAAGCAAAAGGGAGGAGCATAATGCAAACGGAGAACAAATGCAGAAACTAGAAAGAGAGACTTGAACCCAACACCTCTCACAACCTGAGCTTTGATACCATGTTAAGTTACCAATTGCCCCAAAAGCTGCTGTCAGAAAATGGGCCCAACAATGCAGTATATCAAGATATCTAAAAATTGGAAGAACAATCAAGTTGGCAACAAAAAGGGAAAAAGGAGGGGCTGGGGGTTGGAATTGCACAGAAGCTTAATTCCATTTATAAGCACAAACACTCAACTACTCAAGACAATAGTGAAATGGAGCATGCCACTTACTTGGGCCCATGGACCAAAATGGCAAGATCCTTCGTCATTCTCCCAGACTCCACCGTTCCAATGCATGCAGCCTCTAGCTTGTGAGCAAAAGCCAACAACCTTTCATCCTTATCAAGTTTAGCCCTGACAAAGATTTTTGTGCCAAATTCATGTATCAGGATAAGCTACCTTACAAGTAAATATGTAGCACTAATGCTTCCAATATGCTGTAAGACCAAAGGGTACAAAAAAAACGGGGAGGGGGTGGGGGGTTTTGTAGGAGAGGAAGAAAATGCCTTGTAGCCGAATTAAAAAAAATAGATAGCAAAAGCATAATAAAACGAGTAATGGTCATTGTACTGTAACGAACAACCTTGTTTCTATGTATCTCAAGGATTCTACCTTTCTGAATATCATAAAAAACATTCCAGGAAATTCATATGCTCCACAAACGGAGCAAAAAGTGAAGTCTTGGTCAGACCAAGCCACTCTCTGTGACATCCAAAGCATTTCCAACTTGTGCCAATTACCAAGGAAAACTAGCCCTCAAAGCACATAATTAAAACCACTATTACTGCTAAACTCTTTTTTACCAGTAAGGCCCTATGACTTCTCAGTTCTAATCGCTTTAAACATGGGTAAGTTTATGATAATTACTCAGTAAACAAACAACTATGACAAACCAGTAAGATTATACTTAATATCATTTTAAATACCAAGATATTATTGATTCATAAGCGTTAGTGTTGAAATTCACTGGGAGATCAAAGGTTCGAGTCTTGCAGTAGGCAAGATCCCCGTCCTTGGGCTACGGCCTCCCATGTAACGAAAAGGAAAAGAAGATTCATTATTGTTGCTGGTCAGCATACATCCATAGACCTTCTTACTACTGTATGACTCAGTTCTTTGGTGCAAATGAACAATATCATAGAAAGCTTCCATAAGAAAAGAAGATTCGTTATTGTTGCTTGTAAGCATAAGTCCATATACCTTCTCACTACTATATGACACCAGTATTTGAAATTAGTTACCAATTCAAAAACTTCTCCTAGAACAAAGTTTACCTATGTTCTAATCCACGTGTCCATGCAAATATGGAAGCAATACTGTTTGTACTGGTTTCTTGTCCCTTCTCATGCTGCCGATAGTGGCGGGTTACAGTTCCATGAGCTGCTTCAGCTTCTAGTGTCTTCCCATCAGCAGCTAACTGCAGCCATTAATTAGCGTAATTGATTTCAGGGTCACCAAACCATAAGAAAGAGGTTATAATGAAATAAACAACTAAAGAGTGAGGCAACACTCACCAATACAGAGGTCATCAGACCCAAAGAACCAAATCCTGCACAAAGAAGAGAAACTTTTAAGAATAAGTAAACATTCCAACTGCGTGTGAACTTGACTTGAGTTTGCATTCCAAGAATCTATCTATCTATTATCTATTATAAAGGGAGAGCCCCTTTTGGTGTGAACAAAAAACTGAAGCTGGCTCACACTTTAACCATCCCAAAATACCCAATAAAAACAGTTTTTCCTCACTCCTAAGGCTTTTTTTATTTCAATAACCGTCAAGGGTAAAAACGGATAAACAATCACACCCTCAAATCCCCCAACCGCCTTCATGCGGTTACCAAATTTTACAGTACTCCGAAATCCTTCTTTATTCCTCTCTCGGCAACATTCCCAACCTTATCCCTGATAAAATTGCAAACACATCGTGTGTGCCACGGACACTGGTAATAACTAAGGCGGAGTACATGAGATATCATGCAAGATAACAAATACCAGATTCACCAATTATCCACCCACCTCAGAACTTCAATTTTATATACAAACATTACCCCATGAAGATGATGCCCAAAAAGTGTAAACAACAGAAATATTGCAAAATTACAGCAGCACATATCAAAGTAACGCTGGTTCTAATCAAATCAAGTTATTTTTCCCCCCCTAAAGCATACCGTGTATACTAAGATGCCAAAAAAGCCGGACTGTCAGGGGATGAGTTAAGGTGTCCACTCTACATTCCCTTGGAAGGCTATTTTGGTTGGCCATGTCCCAGCCAGGGTGGCATTCTTTCTGTGGTGTGTGGTTGAAGGTAAGATTCCCATGATTGAAACCAATCATTTTCCAGTAGCATGGGAGCTTTGGAGCTCAGTTCTTTGTTGGTTTGTGGCGGTCTAGGTAGCCCAAGTTGGCATGGAAGAGTTTCAACACGATTAGCAAGGGACCAAGCTAGGAAATATAAAAGGAGATTTGGAATTTGATTCCTCTTTGTTTGATGCGGCTCATTTGCCATGAAAGGAATAAGCGCCATTTAGATGGCTTGAATGTCCGTTGTACACATTTAAAGGCCAAGAAATGTAATCCCTCCCTTTTGATATGATAGACCTTCTTGACACGTGAAAGTGTTTAGGGCCCTTTTGCCTATTGGCCTCTTTTTGTATACAGTGATACTCCCTTAATGCCTCCCTTTTATACTGAAATTTCTTACCGACAACTCTACAAGGAAAAAAAATTCCTAGAAAAACATATGGTCACAACATATTCCATGACAAGTGTTCCCAGAGTTTAGGCATCCCCATCACCTTGAGCAAGTAAATCACTCTGGACATCTCCATCGTAGTTCTTGCAAGCCCAAACATATCCGCCTTCACTTTTCATTGCATAAGCCACCATGTCATCAATTAATCGATGTTCATACCTGAATGTTACCAATAGCATTCCCACAAGCATTTCAACAAACTTCAAGAAAAAAAATATCACGCTACAATTTGCTACACATGCCACCTAACCATATTGAATGTTCCTCAAACTTCTGTTTCCACTTCTCCTCATAAATCTCCTGAAATATATCTTTAAACCTGTAACATGCAAATTGATTAAGAAAATTGAGGACACTGCATCTCTCTCCCTGAATTGAAAATCTGCATGAATAAAACTTCAAAAGTTACAAACAAACCTTCTTCTGAAAAGACAGCCTACAATTACCTGCCATCATACTTCTTGAGTATTGTATTTTTGGTGCTCAAGTAAAGAGGCCATTTTTTGGCAAATGCCATTGACATTGATGATTCGGCAAAAGTCCTAATAGACTTACAAATTACACTTGTGTCAGAATAGTGAGATGAGAAAATGCAATTTTGAAAGCTGACTGAGAGCCAAAATTAACTGGACAAACCTCATCAACATTGTACATAGCAAGTGCAATGCCAGGTCCTTTAAAATCATAAATATCTAGTTCCACCGGCATGACACCACTTTCTGGGACTGAACAAAAAAAACGCACAGGTTGGTAACCATTCACTTTTCAGTGCTTTGAGAGAGAGAGAGAGAGAGAGAGAGAGAGAGAGAGAGAATGAATTCAGTCTAGTGACATATGAATCAGCTCACCAAAGACCAGTTTTAGCTTTCCGGGCCCTTTAATAACCGTATCAGTGGCACGATACTGATCTCCAAAGGCATGCCTGCCGATACAAATGGGTTTCTTCCAACCTGAAAATTAAAGAAGTCGTCCAAAAACTGATCCATAAACCTCATGCCTGATGTCCACTAAAGATGACAGATAATACTTCACTAGGGTTACCAGGAACAAGTCTCGGAATATTCTTGCATATGATAGGTTCACGAAAGACAGTGCCTGTAAGAAACAAAAGTTAGTAACAAAGATAAATAGATTGGAAAACATTGAAGAATATAAAAATAAAATATAAGGAAATGGGTAAAGAAAAGCAAATCCATGCCGAATAAACACAGGTTTGTCTGCCAGCATCTACATCTGACTAACTTGAGAAAACATACCATTGTGATGAATCCACACCAAAACAGATTCCCAAACAAACAGAATCAAGCATTTTGTTTTATCAATACTTTGTTTTAATGCTTGAAGAGTAGATGTTAATTGACCAAGCAAGAATTCAATTACGGACATGCAAAGTCAGGGATGGCTATAATCCCCATCTCCTAACTGTAGAACTACATCTTTGCAAACTAACACCCCATAAAAGCACAACATTACCGCCGAGAATACTATGCATAGAATAAAGAGCAGTTTTGCCACTTAGAGACCAACTATTAGTTTTCCAAAGGAGGAGGAGACAAGGAGTGAAAACTAGATGGAACAAAAATTTCAAACATGCATATCAACAAAACCAACAGCATATACGTTTTGCCATTCTAACAGAGTAACCCAGCATATCAAACACCAACCATTCAATATATTTCTGATTGTGCCGTTAGGACTTCGCCACATGCTCTTCAGTCCAAATTCCTTGACTCTGGTCTCGTCTGCAACTCGAGCAATATATTACACACAAATTAGACAATGCATGCAATAGCCCACAGGCAAATAAAGGACATAACAAATCAAATCTCTAGCACAATACCAAAATCTCAAAAGTTAGCTCTAGGGCAGGCAAGATATTTGTAGAGGTCAATTAAGAAGTAATTTTTCCCTGTAATCCCTTCAAAACTTTCACTTTCAAAATCAATAACCCAGTGGCTCAATCTGAAGTAAACTGCCCAAGCATGTCGGGAGCACCAAATGTAGAGAAGTATTCATGACTCAACTACTGATGCAGTTATTCGTATCTACAAACTGTTCAAGGTTATTACCCGACATCATGAACATATAACACAGAACTAATAAAGGAGCAAAAACTTCAACCTCCAAAAGTTGCACATCCTCCTCTGAAGTCTCTCACAAGCACTAAACTTCAAGAAATAACCCCTGCCTAGAGACTGTAATGAAACTAAGACCTAAGCAAAAGAAAAGTCCAGAGCACGATTGGGACAGTGGCATGGTAGTGGCCATTTTCATTGGATTGACTGGCTGCCAACTCTTTGATCATTAAGAGAAAAAAAAGGAGAGGAATGACTGCAACCACTGTGCTATCAACAGTAATTAAAACTTGATAAACTATTACACAAATAATTCATGCTTTGCTGGTTATATAGCCAGACCTCAAACCATGTTCCCAGCAAGACAATGGAAGCCTAAGACCCTCCTCCATGACTCGGGTATAGCCGTATAGGTACCCTTCCGTTGAAGGTCGTTCGAGCTTTTCCTGAGGGTATGGCATGGTTGCATCAACGCTGTAGTTCCTGGTACTTGAACATTGGCTGGAGGCATTTTCTCGACACCTTTCTTAATAGAGTAGCTCTAAAATTTTCCATTCATGAGTTAACTTCCATAAAGACTGACTTCCACAAGTGATACTAGTGTTAGCTTGTTTGAATAGCAAAGTAGCAATAGCCGTACTCTTTGTACTAAAAATAGGTTCTTGCAATACAAACAAATATTACTAAAGAAGAAACAATGCTAAAGAAGGGTTTGGAAAGATTGCAAAGTTTGAAGAGATTAGTTGGAGACAAAAGTCTAGAAATTTGCGGCTAAAAGAGGGAGAAAGGAATACCCGTTTCTTCCACAGGATGGCTAATTGCAATAGGAGGAACAATTTCATTGGAAAGATCAAAATAGGAGATAGAATTCTGGGGAGGGATGAGGAGAAGAGAGTTGGAATTGCTAATTTATGAGGGTTTGTTTACAGAGACGGGGACGAGTCATCCTCGTGTTGATGACATGAATTTTGATGCTACTTCAGTAGAGGAGGCGTGTTGGTTGGAACGACCGTTTGATGAGGTACAAGTAGTGGCGGAATTGAAGTCTTTGAATGGGGACAAGGCGACTAGCCCTGATGGTTTGTCGCTAACCTTTTTTCAACAATGTTGGGGTGTGGTGAGGGGGGAAGTGATGGGGATGTTCCAGCACTTCTTAATGTATGGAGATTTTGAAAGGAGCTTGAACGCTTCCTTTGTGGCTTTGATTCCGAAAAAGGGAGGAGCAGAGGACATTCGAGATTTCAGGCCCACCAGTCTTTTAGGGGGAGTATACAAGTTGTTGGCCAAAGTTTTGACAATCCGTTTGAAGAAGATGATAGGGAAAATCGTTTCAGAATCACAAAATGCTTTTGTTCGGGAGAAGCAAATTTTGGATGCAGTCTTGATTGCCAATGAATGTGTGGATTCGAGGTTGAAAAGTGGAATTCCGAAAATAATGTATAAGTTGGACATCAAAAAGGCATATGATCATGTCAATTGGGACTTTTTTATCTATATTATGGAACGAATGGGTTTTGGGGAACGGTGGAAGAAATGGATTAAATTTTGCATAGCTTCAGTCAGAATGTCAGTTTTGGTGCACCGGACTCCAGCTGGGTTCTTTCAAACATCTAGAGGCCTACGCCAGGGTGATCCTCTGTCCTCTCTTCTTTTCATTCTAGTCATGGAGGTGTTCAGTTGGTTGATTCAGAAAGCTGTGCAATAAGGTATTTTACAAGGTTTTGAGGTGGGAAGAGAGGATGGTTTTGGTTTGATGGTGTCGCAAATTCTATATGCTGATAATACTTTAGTGTTTGGCGATACGGATCCGACACAAGTGGGTTATCTCAGGTGTGTGCTCTGCTTTAAAGCGGTGTCCGACTTGAAGGTAAATTTGGGAAAGTCGGAGATGATCCCAATAGGAGCAATGGAGGATATTAGTGCTCTTGCTCAGGTTTTGGGTTGCAGGGTGGCACAATTACCGGCGTCATATTTGGGTTTGCCGTTGGGCTCATCCTTCAAATCAAAGCAAGCTTGGGATTCAGTTGTGGAAAGATTTCAAAAGAGATTGGCAGGGTGGAAGCGCCAACATATTCCAAAAGGAGGTAGACTGACTTTAATACTCTCAAGTTTACCCACCTATTTTATGTCTCTCTTCGTCATCCCAGTTTCGGTTGCTAAAAGACTTGAGAAAGATACAAAGAGACTTTCTTTCGGGAGGAATCGGGGAGGAGTTTAAGTACCATTTAGTTGATTGGGATACGGTCTATGCTCCCATTAGAAAGGGAGGTTTGAGAGTGAGGAAGCTAAAACTTTTCAATCAAGCTTTGTTGGGTGAGTGGCTTTGGAGATTTGCATGTGAAAGGGAGAGATGGTGAAGGAAGGTGGTGGTAGCAAAGTATGGATGTGGATGGGGAGAGTGGTCTTCCCTCACTGTGAGCTTGCCCTATGGTGTGGCACTTTGGAGGGGTATCATGAATGGGTGGGATGCCTTTGCAAAGAATATTCATATGGTGGTTGGCAATAGGGGAAGGGTGAAGTTTTGGGATCATGTGTGGTGTGCGGTTGTAAGCCTTCAAGATTCCTTTCTGAGTATTTATAGTTTGGCTTGCGACAGGGAGGCATTTGTTTCTAATTATCTTCAAGTTAGTGATGGGGCTACAGTTTGGGACATTCGGTTACGAAGGGACATTCATGATTGGGAGGAGGAGGAGTTGTTATCTTTGATTGCTAGAGTGTATAATACTCGTGGAATATGAGATTGGGTTGGGGGGGGACTCGTGGAATAAGAGATTGGGGGGGGGGGCGGGCCAGATGCGATAGAAGTTGGCTAAATCAGGATCGTTTGAGGTGAAATCCTTTTACCAATCGTTATGTGATTTAGGTAATACTTCTCTCCCTTGGAAAGCAATTTGGAAAACTAGGGTGCCTTTGAAAGTGAGTGTTTTTGTGTGGTGTGCGGCCCAAAGCAAGATTCTTACTATAGACAATTTGATTCGAAGGAGGAGAATCATTGTTAATTGGTGTTGTATGTGCAAAAGGAATGTGGAAACGGTCGATCATCTCCTCATTCATTGTGTGGTGGCATCGGAGCTTTGGTGCTTGGTGTTGTCATGGTTTGGTCCACTACTCTTAATCGCGTGGAGGGGCATCAGAGTTGGGAAGAGTAGATAGCATGTTTGGGTCATGGTTCCTCTTTGCTTGGTGTGGATTATATGGTGGGAGAGAAATTCGAGATGCTTTGAAGGAATCGAAAATTCACTGGTTAGACTTAAAAGTTTTTTGGTGAATAGCTTGTATAGCTGGGAGAAAAAAGAGTGTAATCCTTCTCTTGATCAATTTTTAGATTGGTTTGTTCTTTTCAATTCACACGGTGGTGTATAGGGCCTTTTGTCTTCAATCTCTTTTTGTACATGGGTGACATTCCCTTAATGCCTCATTGCTAATATAATCATTTACTTTCAAAAAAAAAAAATATATATATATATATATGGGGCCGGTTCTAGAGACAATATATTTGACAATACTTTTGACAATATATTTTTCAGAGCCCCACGCGAATAATCGGAGCAGTTCAATTTGTTTAAAACATAATTTTAAGGATTCCTGTAAAAAATCAACTCATTTGGATATCGACAAGGGCTTGATTGGCTTATTCAATTTTATCCTATCAAAATTGACAGGAATCAACTAAATGAGCCAATCAAGCCCTTACCGATATCCAAATGCGTTAATTTTTTACGGGACCCCTTAAAAACATGTTTTAAATACATTGAGCGGCTCCGATCATTTGTTTGAAGGTCCCATGTTTTAAATATATATATATATATATATCAATTAATATCATGGTAAGCCTATAACTTTACCAATCACTTTCCACTGCAAAAAGAGAAAAAAAAGATGATTTAAGATAACGAGTCCCCCACTATCTGGGTAGCAACCCTAAGCTCACCTTGCTAGTATTTATTTCACTATCTTTCGCGAAATGAACACTGGTGAGATGCATATGTGTTGGGATTTGTCCCACATCGTTTAATTATCTCCTCAAAACCTAGTATATGAGCTTGGGCGGCCTCTCCACTCTTTGCCAATTGGTTTGGAGTTGGATGCTTTAACATGGTATCAGAGCTAGGCTTTCAGAGGCTTTTCCCCTTTGTTTGTGTCATAGTTGCACTTTATTTCATTGTGATTCATGTGTTACGGATCCTTTGTTGACCTCTCCACGTGCGAATCGGGGGTCGCACGTGCGGGGGAGTGTTGGGATTTGTCCCACATCGTTTAATTATCTCCTCAAAACCTAGTATATGAGCTTGGGCGGCCTCTCCACTCTTTGCCAATTGGTTTGGAGTTGGATGCTTTAACA
>BPLS01000130.1:277119-313563 GCA_019656275.1 Rhododendron kiyosumense
ATATGTCTTTCTCTGTATGCAATATGACTGATCTATATATCAAGGGACTACAGTTATGACATGCTATAAGAGAACTACATGAACTTACCATCACTAGTTGCTTCAATGTCTCTACTAACCTTCCCCTTTTTCAGATAGTAGTTACAACAAGTCAAAACTATCAGTCTAAGTGTCCCTTGTGTCCATTGTTACAAATTAGCGAGCATAAAATCAGTAAAATGAAACACATTCATCTGTCAGCAAACCCTGCACTCCGATTTACTATGTTCTGTGGTCTTCATCATAAGACATACCCATGAAAAGTAAGAAAATGACTGGAACAACTAACCAGGAGTTATGGTAGCACATTTCACAGCAACATTGTACCTGCAAAACACTAAGGGTTAGAATGACAATATAATGAGGTTAGATAAAGTTTTGATTCAAATTTTGCCTCAGGGAATGGAAAGAAATAGAAAATTGCCATGTAGGATCATTACAAGCTGCCATTTTTCATTTTTCTGTCTTCATTACATACTGAAAGAATCCTTCCCAGATTTTCAAAGAACACAATGCATTACCATTATCTTGTAAACCATTTTAATAGGTCCTTTTTAAATAGATATGCAATACCAACATAACTACCATTGCTCTCAAACTCCAGTCTCCATATAAGAAAACTCTCCACATTTGAAATCCAAAACTCATGGTTAGCCCAAAAAATGGGCTAGATCTAGGAGGTGATCAAGCCGGAATGGGTTTGGGTATAGTATCCAAATTGTTAACTCTGTCTATAACTCGTTTGCATCAAAATTCTAAAATTCTCTCTGCATTGGTCTGAATTTGGGCAAGATACAACTTTTCAGTCAGTATAGCCTATCTTGGAATATTTATCGGTTCTTTTTCTGTAAACCTCTTTATTCATCTTACCAAACTTTGGAATAATCCGAGGCACCTCCAACTATGTCAACCTGGCAAGACAAGCGCTTGTTGCCAGGCTAGGCAAGGCATGACATGACTTGTGCTTGGTTGTTTGACTTCAATGCTCATTCTAGCACATCCTATGGGTCCAAAGAACTGCTGCTGAATCCATGGGTAGACAAGAGAGAACCATCAGACAGAAGGCCATGCCCCATCTAATACTATCTACTCATCGCTGGAACTATTATTCTTGCAGAAATAGCCACACTCAGTGGTACCAGTTGGGACACTCATATGAGCTTGATTTTTTTCCCACTGCCACTAGTACAAGTAAATACGTTATCAAGCTACTTCCACTAACCACCTTGACTAAGCACATTAAATCACCAATTGTATTCATGCTCCTGAAATCATAACACCTATGTAACAAATGCCCATTTTGAGTCTACAAGTTCCACCCGATCCAACACTCCAGTATGGTAGGAATGTGAATGAACCCCACCTTCTGCAGTATAAGCACAAAGTGGTTTCTACGTTCATAACAAACATGCTCATGCTTCCCAATCGCAATCTCTTGCCGTGGAACCAAGAAATTCATTCTAAATCCATATCCAACCCTCAATTTGAATAGTTTAGTGAACCAATTACAGAATTTTACAAAAGAAAAATACACATCCACGGTGAAAGGGATGAAAAAATAAGAAAGAAAGTGATCCAACTCCAAACAAGTCTTACTTGAGAGCCGCTAAAGCAGCTTCTACAGTGACTCTATCATCCGTCGCATCACGATTCAGTATCCCTAAATCGAAATACTTTATATCCAATTCCAAATGTGGAAAGATAAGCTGCAATCACAGAGTACAAACACAGCTTCCATAAGCATCAATCAAAAATGTTCTAAAAGCCGCTAGGTGCTAGTCAGGCGGAAAAGGGTGCCAACTAATCGGCCGACTAGCACCTAGGGGACTAGGCGCCAACTAGTCGGCTGCCTAACCCAGGTGTTGGACCATCGCCTAGCGCTTAGGCGGGGAATAGTCAGCCTAGGCAGCTTGACTTTTTGAACACTGATCAAAATCTTTCAAAAAATCTTGAATTTGGAATACATACTTTGTCTTTGATCATCCACCATATGATTCTCGCCATTTCATCACCTGTAATCGGAAAACGCAAAGGAGTGCAAATTAAAGTTCCATTAAGGGTGAGTTTGGCCAGAATCAATTTTTCAATACAAGAGACGATGATATTATTTACTTTTAGTGATCTTTTATTTAGCGTTACCATGTAGTTTTTGGACTAATCATTCGTCACACTTCAAAAAATTTAAAAAAATATATGGACAGAAAAAGAAACAAAGTAACACAAACAACAATAAGAATAACATTTTGATTCATCCTTAAACTTCTTTTCCTTTTGATCGCAAACTTGATACAAATCCGATAAAAATTCAGGGGAAAAAAAAAAAAAACCGAGCGAAAATAACAAAAGTATGCCCAGAAAGCGCCTAATTATACAAGTGATGTGTGTGTGTGTGTCAGTGCGTGTGCATGGGTAGTACCGTCCATTTCGACGATGGGGTTCTGGACTTTGACTTTCTCCATTGCGGCCCAAGAAGCGAAGCAACGGAGGGATGATTTGGCGAATAGAGAGAGACGGTTATTGGGGTGAACGGGAGTGAATGAGAAGATAGGGTTTCTGAGGGGTAGGAGTGATTTTGATGACGTTCTGGGAGATAGGATAGCAGCGGCAGTGGCGGTGGCGGTGGACATGGCGCGGTGGCGGAGCATGCTAGAGTGTGTTTGGACTTTGGACTTTCTGGGGACTACTAGTATAGTACTCCCGGCATTTTGTGTGTTTTGTTTTTTTGACTTAAATATTTCAGGAAGCCGACTGCCGACAGAAAAAGAAAACAAACAAACGCGACGCGACAGAGAAGTGGTGTGATTTATATATTGTGAGATAGAATGGCCTATTTTGTAAAATAAAAAATAAATACTTAAAAAATAAAAATTTTGACAAAACAGAACCTACCTGACTGCCCCTGCCCCATATTGTTTGTATTTTTTCCAAACAATAAATCTCTTTTTGAGTTTTGAAAAAAAAAAGTTGTGCATGATTTTGAAAATAAATGACAATGCTATATAATTATAGAATAGTTATGCATTTTTTTGTTATTTACGGATTTTTTTGGTAATTAATTTCTTGTGACTACTATATTATGGGATGCACTGTATGCTTTTTCTTTTTAGGATTGTGTTAAATAATTATGACCGTGAACTATAATTTGTGATAATTACGAATAATTCATTTTATGTTGTCAGAATTAAAAAAAAATGAAGATAAATTTTATTGGAATTCGTAGCAGTTGGAGGGGTTCATTTTAGAAGTCTAAACGGAACACATAAAGATTGACTTGACAAGCTTGGGAGATGAAACACTTAGAGCATCTCTAATGGCAGTGGCGTAGCCAGAAATCTATATAAGTGGGAGCACCTTTTAAACACATTTCAACCAAAAAATTTCATACTAAGCAACACTAAAATGTTTGTGCTAAGAATTAAAAAACCTAACATATTTATTAATATAGTAAATTATATAGAATATAAAAAACAATCGAATTGCTTGAATTGTCTCAGCGTATCAAGTCTAAGAGCAATTCACTATACAATATTTAGCAATATTGCTCCCATTGGTAACAATTGCTTAACTATAAAATGTATAGCCCATGGCTTAGGCATTTTTTAATTTTGGACATTATGCATTAGAAAATTCTAATTAGTAAGTGACTGTTATTTTTCACATTAGACATCTAATTTCGCCAGTGTAATGACAATGTTCAAATATGTGAAACAAAAAATTGAGAATGAAATGATATTTGACATGTCTTAGAAAGATTAAAAGTAAATTTATGAAATATAATTAACTAGACAAAATACAAATTATACATTTTAAAATCTTAAATTTAAAAAAAAAAAATTGAGTGGGGGCGCTTGCCCCCGCTCGTCCCATGCTCCCTCCGCCATTGTCTAATGGGACATGTCAATTATAACGTGGACGGTGCAACATCTACTTTTGGCATCAACTCACATTCTAATCCATCTGTCTTTACTTATGTCAAAACTGATGTGACTTTGGTATGACCCTCCTACATGCCAATTTTGGTAGCTAGCCTCTCCCATGCCAAATTTCAAAAAGTAACCGTTGAAGGTAAAAAGCTATTGTTATGAAGTTTAAAATCTATCCGTACTACTTGTTTGAGTTTTTTTTTTCTTTTTAAATAAATATAATTTGGCATAAGGGTTGGAGAGAAGGTTTTATTGTCAAAATGCCACATAAGTCTTCAAACATAATTTAACATCTTCAATTTGAAGTCAAGTGTTGGAGATGCTCTAATGTGGTTGAGCTTTATAAGTGAAGGCCCGAGCATTTCTGTAATGGTCTTCTCCACCACACATTTTGAGGTGAGTCCCACAAAGATATGTGGCATGGAGGTTCCCTAAAACAATGCGAATCGCCCAAAAAAAATCCTAGTTCACCGCACATGAATTTCGTTGAGACAAGTTGGGCACAAATCCAGCCCTATGTGAATTTCTGTTTGACCGAGAAAAAAAAATAAAAATCCAACCCTACGTGCCCTACTTCAAACCCTCGAGTGTCACGCATGCCCTTAGCTCTTCTCAATTTTCACCCCACATATTGTCTTAACCCCAACCACAATACGGGATGCAAAAGAGCATCATTGAATAAATTTTTGTGGAAAAGTTTACGTATGCAACTCCGAACGCAATTGAGTTCAAAGTCATTCAATGTAAGTAAACTAATGTACATCGAACACATTCAACGCAATTGCACCAAAATTGTAGTTGAGAATTGTATATGTAGCACATTCTGCACCTGATTGGTAGCAATTACGCCACGAACGAAGCACGAAATCAAAACCCTTTAAACTACTACTAGTGCCAAAAATTCCCGAAGCTCACACTCACTCCCCCTCCTGGCGCTAAAACCCCTCCCTTAAACCCTAATCTCTCTCTCTCTCTCTCTCCATGTTATCCCTCGCAACCAAGAGAACCCCCGTCCTCAAATGGACAAACCTCGGCCGCCGTACCATATCCACCAGTCGTCTCCACTTAGCCCCGTCCGCGTCGGAGTCGCGGTCGCTGCCGCCGTCCGATTACGAGACCCCCGTCGCCGGCACGAAGGTTCTCGAGTCGTTCACCGAGGAATTCGAAATCGGGTCGAAGAAAATCACTTTCGAGACGGGAAAGATGGCTCGGTTTGCCAATGGTGCGGTCGTTTTGGCCATGGAAGAGACCAAGGTTTTATCCACTGTTGCTTCGGGTAAAGGCGACGCCGTTCGTGACTTCTTGCCCCTCACTGTACGTTTGACGTTTCCCTGTGCACTTGCATATTCATTCATTTCTTATGTAATGAGAAGATTGTATGTTTTTACCCCATCTAGAAACAGAATGGCAACGGGGTGGGGCGGGTTTTGTTGCATCTGATTATATTTCATCTATTGATAAGTTAATTTCCCGTCTCACATTCGAAGATGTTGTTTGGCAAGCTCCTGAATTAGATAGTGTTATGTCTATTGGGTTCTATTTGATTAAGACACTGCCTCTGTTCTTCTCCGGGCGTGCTCACATGGTCCTTTTTTGACTGTTTATTTGAATCAATTGTATTTTGAATGGTGGGGCGTAGGTGCGGGATTAATTATTTTCTTTCTTGGTTCCTTGCCTTCGACGAAGTTTTATGGCTTTTGCTTCTCTAAAGGTTGATTACCAAGAGAAACAATTTGCTCAAGGTGTGATTCCCACCACCTTCATGCGAAGAGAAGGTGCACCAAAAGAACGTGAACTTTTATGCGGCCGCCTCATTGATCGACCCATACGACCTCTTTTCCCAGCTGGATTCTACCATGAGGTCCAGGTATGGTATTGGTTTTTGATTTCTGTGATATTCTGCTTGATTTTTGTTCTCGCTTTTTGCTCTTACTCTCTCGATCACTGTTGATTGATTCATAGGTGATGGCAAGCGTTCTTTCTTCTGATGGGAAGCAAGATCCAGATATAATGGCTGCTAATGCAACATCTGTTGCTCTTATGTTATCAGATATCCCTTGGGGCGGCCCCATTGGTATGATTCGCATAGGGCGGATTTCTGGAGAATTCATTGTTAATCCAACCATGGATGAGGTAACACTCCCTTCTATTTGGTAGAGGAGCCTATATGTTCTTTTTATTGAAAAAAAGTGGTTAGCAGATACATTTAGTGGTAAATGTCCGCTAGATGCAGCTATGTTTGGTTTTCTTTTTTGAACTTACATATTAAGTAATAGCTGAAAGTTTGGTGTTTTTCTATTCTGCGGCGGTGATTCTTGGACTGATATTGATGGAAGTCCCTTAATACTTTGCTTCTTTGGTTCCTCATTACTGCTCATGGCATGGTTATATGTTGACCGTCTTAGTGATCTGAAATGCCTCAAACAGTTAAAGTGTATATGAATTTGACTAGTACTGGCAACATGTTAAATTTCATGCAGCTCAACTTGAGTGATCTCAACTTAGTATATGCCTGCACAAAGGATAAAACCTTGATGATTGATGTGCAAGCTCGTGAGATATCAGAAAGAGATCTGGAAGCGGCCTTAAGGCTTGCTCATCCTGAGGTAAGTCATTAGTCTCGTAACAACTTTCAGGAGTGAACTGCTTGTAAAAGAATAATTTTAAATGTCTTCGAATAATCAGGCAGTTAAATATCTTGAGCCTCAAATCAGACTGGCAGCCAGAGCAGGTAAGCGGAAGAAGGAATATAAACTGTCCATGATGTCGGAGATGACATTGGAAAAAGTCAGGAACTTGGCTGAAGCACCTATTGACGCTGTCTTTACAGATCCTACGTATGGGAAGGTGTGCACCATTTCTGTACAAAACCTGTTGAAAATCTAATTGGTTTTGAACTTCCTACGTACAGGCCCATGTATGAGATAATACTTCTGCATGTGGTTATGATAGTGTATCTCTACATGCCTTGTGTTAATTTTGTTGATGTACTATTTACATCCAGTTTGAACGTGGAGAGGCCTTAGATAGGATTACACAAGATGTGAGAAGAGAACTCGAGGAAGAGGGTGATGAAGAAAGCTTGAAAGCTCTACCAAAGACTGTTGACACAGTGAGGAAAGGGGTATGCATCCGTGAGTTCATTATTTGTGTATGGTATTTTAAGTTAAGTTCTTAGGTATATTAGTGTTTGCAGAAAGGATTCTGTATGCTTAAACATTTTTATTGATAAGAAATGCATAAACTCCTCTTGCCCATGATCTGTCACGAGGTTATGTTGGCGTCTATGACTCTATATCCTATTTTGTACGAAGTTAGTAATTTAACATCTTTCTTGATTGGCAATAAAAGAAAATATTGTTATCAGCAATGTAGCTTTCTTATTTGACAAATTAAATAAGAAATATTATACAGCTGGTGTATAGTTTTTCTGTCTTTAAAAGAATTCATGATGTGCACGACATCTAAGTAGACCATTAAGAGTTGAACTTCTTATATGGCAAATTGCTTGTAAATGAAATGGATGATCTTTTGTTGACCATTCATTTTATATGTTTGCCATTTTTTTGGCGTTGAATCTCATCTCTATATATTTAGTTTTTGCAATTTCCAATGAATTGTGTTTCTCAAGTTTGTAATAAATAATGGCAGATTGTTCGCAGAAGAATTATAGCTGAAGGACTTAGAGTTGATGGGAGACGTCTTGATGAAGTTAGACCTTTGTTCTGTGAAGCTGGTAATCTTCCTCAATTGCACGGATCATCACTTTTTTCCCGTGGAGATACTCAGGTCAATGCTATTTTTTTTTACCTGGCGTTGGTCGATTCTGATTAGTTTCTTATGGCAACTAAATCTGCCTTATGTCTACATGTTTAAGTTTCAACTCTCTAACCATATGTTTGACCCTGTCTACAGGTGCTTTGTACTGTGACCCTTGGAGCACCCGGAGATGCCCAACGTTTGGATTCCTTAGTCGGTCCCTCCACTAAACGTTTCATGCTTCATTATAGTTTCCCACCATTTTGTATAAATGAAGTGGGTAAAAGAGCTGGCCTGAATAGACGTGAAGTCGGGCATGGTAAAGCAAGATTTTTTTTTACTTTATGTATCTTATGATGTCATGTCAGCACCGAATCAGGATTGGCTGTTAAGTTTGACCACTAGAATATGCTTCCTACTCTACTCCAATGACCCTGTTCCTTGATTTTAACTCTTTCTGTGTTGGCTACTGCATTTAGGTACTCTAGCTGAGAAAGCTCTGCTTGCTGTCTTACCTCCTGAAAATGAGTTACGATATACAATTCGAATTAATTCGGAGGTCATGGCTTCTGATGGTTCAACGTCAATGGCAACTGTATGTGCAGGTAAATTTTTCTAGCCTAGTGCAATTGCTTCTATCAAGCATTCCACTCTCCCCTTCCCATTCATGAAGAATGATTTTCATCATTCTTCACACTTTAGTTCCTGTACTGTACTAGATTGTCTATCACCTCTATTTTCCAGTGGTGGACTTGTTTTTATCGGGTGACATATTGAATGCACATTTTCCTATATTCATTATTATATGTCTGGGGCACTTGAAGGTCGTGAAGACAAATTATATATTTAATTGGATCATCATACCTTCAGCTTTGATAGGGCCATGCTTGAAAGCTGGTCATATTTTAGACTAAGATTCATATTTCATTAAGCAGGCTTTTATATGCTTTTTGATTCCTGTTTACTGCAGGCAGCATGGCTTTGATGGATGCGGGAATTCCATTACGGGAACATGTGGCGGGTGTTTCAGTGGGCCTTGTGACTGATGTTGATCCCTCAACTGGCATCATCAAGGATTACCGCATATTGACTGATATTTTGGTAGGAGTTCACTTTGTGCTTTTTTGTTTGTTCTTTGTTTGTGTCATTTTTACGATGAACGTTGGAATGCCTTCTGTAGTTTATGGAAACAAATAAAAACGAACAGTGGAATGTTAGTTAATTATTAGTATTGTCTGTTTAGAATGTTTTCAATTTTACTCTTTTGATAATCATTTCTTTATTTTTTTGGGTTATTTGGGGTTATTTCTTGCTATTTTTCCATCACTAATCTGGTACTATGTTCTTCTAATCTATTAGTTGTACGCACTCTTTTGACACCTTGACTTGTGTTACCCTCTCTTAGGGCCTGGAAGATCATTTGGGGGACATGGACTTTAAAATTGCAGGCACGCGGAATGGAATAACAGCAATCCAATTGGATATAAAGCCTGCTGGAATCCCTCTAGATATTGTATGTGAGTCTTTGGAACCAGCATTTAAAGCCCGGCTTCAAATCCTTGACCACATGGAACAAGAGATAAATGCACCACGTACTCTGGATGAAAGGAATTCTCCTCGAATTGGTATGATGCTGCTGTCTTAAGCTATGTTCTGTAGAAGCTTTGTTATCATGAAACTTCTGACCGTGAGTTGTATTTTGTGCTTTTGTCTATCATTTGTGATTGGTGTTGCAGTTACCTTGAAGTACAGCAATGAAGCTCTTCGCCGCTTGATTGGGCCTCTTGGTGCCTTAAGGAGAAAAATTGAGGAAGAAACTGGTAATACTTGAGTTTGGGAATACTAAAGACTTCTACTACAACGTTTGATGTCACTCTCATGAGTCATGAAGGACTAGAATTTGTTCTATATACAGCTGCTCGTTACCTTTTTGTCTTGGATCAAATTGTTAAGTAAAATCTTGTGCCTGTTGCCGATCTTGACATCTCTGGAGGTTCTTGCTACACAATCCTTTTCTTCATGTGATTTGGTTCACATGGATCTGGAATGGTAGTTGGCTAGTTGCTGCTGGGACTTCCTGTAAAATTGTGGTAGATGACATTCTCTGTGGTCACCATTTTGACTATTGACTTTGGAATTTGGATATAGTGATTCGATAGGCACACTTGCCCCCATTTTTACCACTTCTCAGCATCAAAATGTTATTTTTGATTACTATATAGTTCTTTTAATCTGAGTCTTGTCTACGATCTAACTAAGTTCCTTTGTCCATTCATTCGTTGAAGACGGAAGTAAGTTCATGTCTGAGTGATGATTTTGTCTGCTACATTTGGTTTTGAGCATTGATCACTTTGGCAGACTCGAGAACACTTCTTGTGAAGATTAGAATTGCAAGAAGTAATGCAGGTTTAAGGTTTGGTTTCTATTGAGTGGATACGTGAATTGCTGAAACAACTGTCACATGCCAAACTTGTACCAGTTGAATTTTTCATTATCCGGAAATCACCCACCCGCCCGCCCACCCACACCTATATCAAGGGCCGAAGAACTCCAAATTGTCACATATCGTACTTAAAGGGCCTTGCTTTGGCCTACTTTTGGAGTCTTGATGGAGACTTGGGAGGCTCTCTTCTCTTGGGCGGAACTGGATTAAGCAGCCCTGGCCTCTGTCTGTCCCATTATTTAACTGGCATCTCATATTCATGCCCACCTTTGACTGCCACTCCTGTTATAGTTGTAGATACAATAGTCTTAGTGGGTTGTTGGCTGCACCTGTTATCTCGTTCTGGGACATGCTGTTGTCATTATATGCATTTTTTGGATAACTTACTGTGGTTACATGCATAACCCTTCGCTAACAAACTCTATGAACTTCTTTAACCCAGGTGCACGGATCTCTGTGAATGATGGATCACTTACAATAGTTGCTAAGAACCATGGGGTACTGGATAAAGTGTTAGAAAAGGTAATCCTTCTTTTTGTTGATCTATTCTATTTCTCTGTTGTATTTTTATGTTTATCATCTTCTTTTAAGCATTCTTAATGATCAATTTGTTCTCCTAGAAATCCAATTTGCTTATATTGTGTGGTCCTCAGGTTGATTTTATAATTGGTCGTGAGATTGAAGTTGGAGGGATCTATAAAGGCATCGTAACATCGATCAAAGAATATGGTGCTTTTGTGGAGTTTAATGGCGGCCAACATGGCCTTCTACATGTATCTGAATTATCTCACGAACCGGTATGTAGTTAGTGGTTCTAAGATAGTAAGCTTTTCTTTTCCCTCCATCCAGAATTGAACAATTTCATTGTGTTGTCATTGGGTTTGAACAGTCCTTTTGCCTATCATATCTAATGCGTAGTTAGCGGCTGGATCGCTGCTAAGTCTCATTGTTGGAGCATCCATCATTGACTGCTAGGGAAAAAAATAGGATGGCGTCATCTGGTGTGACAAAAACCACCCCAAGACTGATGCTGTTGTTGGGTTTGTCTCTTTCTCTGACGTGATTAAAGGTTTGGGACTTCGGCAGATGGAAAGTGCTTTTAGTCATGCTGCCTTTTGACTTTATGGATACCTGAAGATCTTGTCTGTGCATTTGCTTGTAGGAGTTAACTACGAGTTTCATTTGATTGTGGCATTTAAATTTTTTGCATCTAGCTTCTTGATATACTTTGATTTTGGGTTAATTGTCACTTCTTGTGGTGACTAGGGCACAAGTTTATAGGACTTTTATCCAGTCGTTTTCTATTGTTTCATCGCTTCACGAAACTATTTCCTATTTCTCAACAGGTTTCCCGAGTTTCAGATGTGGTATCTATTGGCCAGCAACTGCACTTGAAGTGCATAGGTCAGGATATTCGTGGTAACATTAAACTCTCTCTTAAAGAAACTCTACCACAACCAAGATCTGGAACAAATAATGTGGTTGAAATCGAAGGATCTTTTTCACAAATAAAACAAGCAACTGATTCTTGGGCATCGGTTGGGAGCATTCCTACCGAGCAAGAAAAGCAGCACTCCGCTGTGAGCAAGCATGAATCTAGCGGGGTGGCATCTTCTTCTTACTCATCCCCATCTATTCTAATTCGAAGTGCTGCAGAGTGTGATGAGGAGGAAAAATCAGCCGGCTTGAAACGGAATTCAAAAGGTGGCTTTGAGCCTCCAATGAATACAAAAAGTCTAAAAATTGGGGTGGAGGTAACATCTAAGGTTCATCAAATCCGTGCACGGGGATTAGTTCTTGACTTGGGTGGTGGAATCCGTGGGATGTATCGGTTTGAGGTACATGTTCACTCCCTTGTGTTTTTTTCAGCATTTCTTTTTTTAAATAGTTGTTCCTTGCTCTTTCTGATGACCAATTCTTTATCCACTTGGAACTTGGAATCGAAGTTTTTGCGTACAAGGGGACCAGCTTTGGCTGTTTGGGACGGTATAAAAGAATGAAGATGAAGAAACGTTGCATGTAAAAAAAGTAATCCGAAAAGAAATACGATTAAGCACGGACGGAGCATGATTTTCTTTTAAACCTTATATACATGATAACTGACATGATTCTTTTTCTACGTACGGGTCAATTGGTGAAATACAAATCGAGCTTTTATTTAATGCTATTCTTTGAAAGAATGTTAGAAAAATTCATAGAGTTACAGGAACTCCTCTTGGTCAAAATGATCGAGTATTAGCACATCAACGTTGGATTCGAGGAGTAATCAACGAAAAAAGATCCAGTTGGTCAAAATATAGAATGGGGATCGTATCCATTAAATTTTACACTCTCGACAAGTATAACTGTTTCATTTTCGATAGTGGTTATTATATTCTGGGTTTCATTGAAGCTTACTCATCAGTTCGTTGTGTTAAAGATGTTGGTGCTGTTTTTTGTGCCTTTCAGACTAATGGGAAAAGAGACTTTGTGGTCGGAGACGAGTTGCGAGTTAAGTGTTTGAGTTTTACCAGCAAGGGAATTCCGGTGATGTCTAGGGCAGAAGATGATTAGTCTTGGTATCGAGTTAAGTGTTTGAGTTTTACCAGCAAGGGAATTCCGGTGATGTCTAGGGCAGAAGATGATTAGTCTTGGTATCGCTTAATATCCTTCGTGAGAATAGAAGTTGCGTGCCAGATTTAACAAGTCAGAACATTTCTGAGATAGAATATCACATACGATACGCTCATAGTTTGTTGAAAATAGTGGGCTAACTGCGCGGAACGTGTGCATGGATCGAGGCATGTGATGCTCAAAGAACTTGGGCAAATGCAGCTTTGGTTTGACCTAGGGTTTTGCGGCCGCTTCTCAGTAGAGGGTTGATATTAAGCACATCCTGAACTTCCCCTGGAATGTCCTGATTATTTATGCACGACACATGCTTCACAATTTTGATTAGCCAAGTGCATGTGTTCTGTATCGTCACTGTATATTTTGTGGTTTATTATTAATTTCCATATTATTACCTGTTACTTGTTTTAGAAGGCACACCAATGGAATTTACCAACGCGAAGTTTGAGTGTTTTTTGGGTTGAGGAATATAAAGTGTGTCGCGCATTGTCTATTATCAGTGGCATTTTGTCTGTGTAAATGTGATAAAAATACTTGATCAGAATTGTAAATGTTTTAGTCAAAATTGTATATCGATTCTCTAGTGATATCTGAGATGTTTGTGTCCGATCAAACACCGGATTGATCAATTGAACAAAGCTAAACAAAAACTTCCTAAAGAACTCTTGTGGAGCCGTCTTTAAGCACCCCTGAAGCAAAAATACAACGGTAAATAGAAGTGCATGGATCTGGACACAGATGTGTCCAGAACCATCTAATATGTTTGGGTTCATGGACATCGAACAAGGCTGAATGATCCCGAACATCTATATGGGTTCACGTACATCGTACTGAATGATTCCGAACACCTATACCCGGATCTGTGCATGCATTTCTATCTGTCTGTAACTACATTGACATCCAATGGAAAAAACTTAAGCTCTAAAAAGAGTAGTTCATTACCTCACGTACACACATGTTCTATATTTACATCAAAACCATCCTACTCATCCTCGACGACAACGGTGATTACACCTTTCTCAAGCAAATCATAGAACTCCTTGGTCCTCTTCTTGTTGTTCCAATGATGCATTTTCCAAAGGCCACCGGCCGCGAGGCCAAGGGTTATTCCGTAAAAGATCTCCTTCAATATACTTGGACCATGATATGCAGCAAGTCGAGCGGCCGCCATTCTCTCTTGCACAAAAATTACCTTTCCATTTCAATCCAAAAACAAATCCATAGTTAATTCTTCAAACTTTCGCAACATCATAATCGCCTAGTGCTCAAAAAAATTTGAGACCACATGCACGTATAAGTAACAATCATGGTAACGCGCAAAAGAATGCTAAAAAGCACATGCCAAAATGAATTCTATACTCTGATTCCATTTAATCGACAAAGCACAATCTGCACCACAAAATTCTGATGAATTATAAGAAGAACCCATTAAGCTTGATTCAATCATTTCCTCCATTTTGCGCATAAGATTTAGATTTGTTTTGTGCGCTTTACGCATACTGGCTGGAAATTTCCTGACACTTAACTACTAGTCTCATTTTTGTAGCTGGAAATTTCCTGCAGACACTTAACTAGTTTCTTCTTCAACGTTAACTAGCAATTTTTTTTGGTAAGTTAAAATTCTGTTAATAAACCACAAGCCTACAAGCAAAACAGGGGCATAACGCTGAGCGCGAAACAAACAAGGCCAAGGAAGTGATTTATTTTAAGCATGATTGATGTTCTCGATGAATTCTAAAAAATTAACCGACCCAACGAAAACGCGGACACGAATAGGGCCCAATGATGACCATGAAATTGACTGAGGAAGTGAGGAGGATACTTTTACAAACTCAAACGCGCAGAATGTGCATGAGCAATGTTTCTATTTTTTCAGCAAAAGGAAAGAAAAAAACACATGCAGACAATTAGGAGTATTGTTGGCAACTGAGAAAGCGCAAGAAAAGAAGTGGACTTAGAATTAATTTTAGTATTTCATGACGCAATTGCCTCGAGCAAACGATCCTCCACTGCGGTTTCGATACTCATTCTGTTTCCGTTCGTTCTCCCTCCACTTCCTCATGATCAACCAAACACAATCCAAATTGTCTTTAACCATTGGCCGCATGCGTTTGGCCAGTGTTTCAGGCCAGTAAACTCTCTTGGGGCCAGGCCAGTCCATAGAGAGTTTACTCTAGCTTTAATTGCGGGATTTAAATGGGATCCTGCGAGTGGAATTGATCAGACGCGCGAAGCAGCCCGGACACGGGACACTTGAGTTATCAAAAAACTGGCCACATGCAAACGCATTTTTGCTGTATTCTCAATTTCCTCCGCTTTCTCATGAACCACACAAAATTCAAAAGGAATAAAGAGAATTATATTAGTAATATTTGAGGGAAATTTAATGCAAGCGTTAAAAATGTTAGTACCTGGATCGCTAAAACAGCAAAGAATTAAGAAACCTACCGAAGCTCGGCGGAGAGAGAGAGAGAGAGAGAGAGAGAGAGAGAGAGAGAGAGAGAGAGAGAGAGAGAGAGTACACACACACAGGACTGGATGCTTCGTGATTTCAGGGTAATAACGGTGGAGGTGGCGGTGGAGAGAGAGAGAGAGTACACACACTGGACTGGACGCTTCGTGATTTCAGGGTAATAACGGTGGAGGTGGCGGTGGTGAAATAATCCCGTGCGGTACAGCATACGGATACGGGTATAGCATACTTGCGTGGCTGTTATTTCTACCGTTGATTACGAAATATAGTGCAAAAGACGCCATTTGATTTCGTTCTGCAAGAAATGCAACGGTCCACATGGTACGCAGTCAAGCTTACACGACATAGTTTAAATACACTGAAACTTTTGCAATCTTTTTCTTTAATATCAAGAAGCGATAGAAAATTTATATTAATAGCGATCGAATATTTATATTAAAAAATTTAGTAATAGAAAAATAATTCAGTGAGTAATAGGGTCATTCCTGACGATTTGGGCACCTGAGGCGAGCTTTAAAGTTGAGACATCTTCGGTTTGGTTAAGGTTACTGTTCGGTTCGGTTTGGTTATCACCTAAAATCGAAACAGTAACCGAACCAATCTGTTTTTAAAATTCAATAACCAAAACCATGGTTAAAATTCCGGTGAAACCGTATCAAATGATTCAGTACAGTTGAGTTAACCAACAGTTCGAGCGAGGTTGCCATCCCTACTCTAAAACCACTGGTTCTTTGACTTCCATGACACCGTTAGAGTACTGCACAACTTAAGGCAGTGCAGAATGGTGAAATATTATTACAGACTTAAAAGAGATGTAACCGACAGATGAGAAACCCTTACAGAAAATGTTACTTCATACACCAAATGATAGGTTCAAAAATCAGAGGAAGGAAAACACACTCTTAAACCCAAGAAAGGAATCCACTTCCCCAGTTTCCCTCTCAGTAGCCTCAGAACAGCACTGCCTTCTTGATATACTGGGAGAGTACGGCTGTTTACCAGTACTTTCAGTTGAGCTTCCAAGGATTTCTGAGCTGGAACCAATGCACGACGTTTGATTCGAAACCTTTGGCTCCAACAAGTTGAAAGCAGCATTCCTGGACTCGAGGTGGTTCTTCCTGAAGAGTTCTTTTGCCATAGTAAATGCTTCAGACTCCACGGATTCCAATTTGTTTACCAGTGGGAAGTTTTTCGCCTTTTTGGGTATGTGATCAAATATCTTTTCTTCAGTTGAGGTTTTGGATGAGTTCCCTTCAGATACAGGAGGAACCTCACCTGCAATACATAATGGAAGAGCTCAAAACCCCAATAAGAAGCAAAGATTGATAAGTAAACAAGCATATCAGCTACTCTCTTCCTCCTAATTTATCTATCAGATTTTTGAAAATTAAATTCTTTGATCGGGTCAAGAGTTAAAAGTTTTATCTATCAGCTACTCCCTTCCACCTTCTCTTGAGAGGTCCCCTACTTGGAAAATTCCCAAAGGAAGAGATATAGAAGATCTTTTGAGATTACCTAAATAATGAAATGTTATAAACAAATTGGGAGAAGAGTTAAAAGCTTACCTCTGCAATTCACTGCGTAAATGGTTTCAAAAGATTTAGAGGGATTTGAAGGAGAAGCTTTCCCAATGTCACTCCTACGTTCTTCTCTTTGACCTGAAGATGTAATAAGCCCGCTTGAATGTTGAACTTTATTGCCGTCTGTTTCTCCCATCACTTCAATTCCATTGCTGTATTCAAGCTGCTTCTCACGAGTCTGTTTTCTGATACGGAGCAAAGCCTCAGATGATGGGGAGAAAGCATTACTTGATGTAGCCAATGACGGGAAGCTCTTTGCCTTTTCACGGATGTGGTCAAATACTGTTCTTGGTGTTATGATTCTGCACTCACTCTCTTCAGTTTCGAAACTAGGCCTTCCTTCAGTAATTTAAGACAGGAGCAGGTGAGAAAAGGCATAAGCTTATGGGAAATGCATCAGAATGTCTTGATATATACCTTCTTCCAAGTCCTCCAAGTCCTCTTCGCCTAGAAGATTGAAATTTGGCCTGGATTTAGAAACAAAAGTGGCGTAAGTGTCAGATTATGTAACAAGTTTCCGGGTTAAAAAGAGACTTACAACAATATGTAGCAAAAGAAACTAATGATGACAATATGGATCCATTTGGATACATGTGGATTTCAAATGAAGAGCTTTCACATAATTATTTGACAGGAATAGGAGATTTGACAATAGCATAAAATGGAAATAGCTCAAGTTTAGAATTGATAGTCTGTGTGGCAATTTAACTATTAATTTTGAGAGCTCTATCTAAAACAGTAAACCAAAACCTACTAGAGTACAATATGTAGTTGAAAAAAGAAAGCATAAGCACTTACATGAGATCACATTCACGTGAGGATTTTTTCGAGTTGTGAAGCTGTTCAGTTGGGGCACAAGATGTGTAGTCGTTGTCATCCTCTATAACACACACATTCTTGGGCTGAGGGAAACGGGACAGATGCTTTTTTCCATATTTCGGGATCACATTCGAGTCAATAACCTTCTTCAGTGTGTAATTTTCGTGCAGGTCAATTCCAACTGCATGATTATCAGTTTGTCACAGATTACGCAAATAAAAACAAAGAACAAAAATTGAAGCTCTATGGTCGCTTATTATGACAGAAGCTTACTGAAATCTTCAAAAATCAGATCTGCCTTAGCAGTCAGCTTTTCTTGCTGAGGATTTGACACCAGAATGGTTGCACTATAAGGGCTGCAACAGTAACCACCAAATTTCAAGTGCAAAAAGACTTAGAAAATTACATTTTGGATCCATATTTATGAAGAAAACATGATGAAGGTAAGACCATTGAAAGTTGAATACGCCATAAGAGTACCCAACTTTCTAATTGCTGAGGTGAACAAAAGGAAATGACCATGGAATTGAAGTTTTCGTACCTGGAAAACTCATCCACTCTGCTACAACCAATGAAAGGAGTGTTATTTCAGTACATAGACAGAGAAATGCCGAAATATTGAACAAAATCAAGTAAAAATGCTCGCGGATCATTTGTCAGACAACCAAGTAAATGCAGATCATCTAGAAGTTCACTAGGCCAAAGAGCCAAAAATATCAAAACTATTTCTTAGTTTGGGGGTTCTTGGCAGAAGATAACATCACCTTATTTTCTCATGAAACAGAATCAGGTTATCTTCTTCTAGAGCAACAACCTGTGAGGCGAAAAAAGATCTTATTATCAACTTTTATAAAGAAGGAATCAACAAAATAAAAGCAATAAAAACGTATGTTCAAATATAATTCTGAAAATCAAATGCTATGAAAATTGTCTGCCTACGAACCATATCAGCATAATGCCGTTTGGTTGATTGAGCAGATTCCGATAGCCTAGTCAAAGTTACCACTACCATGGAGTTTCCTTGCCTTTGGCATTGAGTTTCCTCAAGCTTCATTTCAATTTGAGGAGGTAGCGATAACAGTGCCTCCTTTATATGATTCCCAAATGGATATTTTCTCCCAGTGACTATCTCTATTTTCCTTGGTTCAGCTTCACGAAGGGTCGCAAATGATTTTACTCCCATGGAATGCAGTGCCTGAGTACAGCATGCACTTATTGTGTTGGTGAAAGAAAATTTGGAATTTGTGTAATCAGCAAAAAGATAACAAATGTTGTCAAATAGCTCGTTAAAGGAAGAAAATGGAACCTTCGCAGTCACCATTCCAATGCCAGGTAATTGCTTCAGCAAATACGGGCTGTCATCCCAGAGTTTTTGATGTAAGGATTTGGTTAGAAGAGCCGAATTCAAAGCTCCTTTGTAATTCTTTCTGCAAATGAAATACTCCTTCATGCACTTGGCAATTCTACATCCATTTGAGCATATAGAGTTCATGTCCTGTGATATGGCACACGAATTCATTATCAGCTGAACAAAGCGTTGACCAAATTAAACTAAATACATACTCTACAGCGACTAAAGTTGGTGAAACCTGGTTCATGGATAAATCATGCAATGACGGATCCCCAGTCAAGCAGTCATTCGCTAAAACAAATATTTTCTCCTCTCTGGTTTGGATACGTTTTTTCCTTTTTCCTTTTTCTCCAAGGATGTGAAAGCGAAGCTTTCCATCTTTGTCTGTATTTGTGTCACTTAAAAGCTTCTTCTCATTGCGCCTGAGCTGTATCCCTTCAAGTCCCAGGATATAAACAGTCACTCTCACACCTTTTAAATTCATCTCCAAGTAGTGCCAGCTTATTGATGATACATACAGGAAACTTCTTCAGCCCGGCAGACAATGTGAAGAGCATCTTCCATACTGCAGTCTGCATGTGCCTGCATAATATTTTTCATTGTGTTGAATCTCAAATAATACTTTGTCATCAGTCTCCCAGGCTCTGTACATAGGAAGAGCAAAAGGTTCAGTTTGGTGAAATTTATGTCAAACCCGAAAACAGAAAGAAACTTCTTTACAAGTATAAGGTACCAAGTGGCTTCAAGAGGAAACCATCTTCATCGGTCCAGATCATTTGATTTCTTGATAACTCATTAACTTTCTGAACACAAATCTCTGCCAGTACATACGATGAATCAAGCAACAGAACACCAAAAGAAAAAAAACTATTGTATCCAATAATTACTATAGTACCTTGCACGTGCTTCTCTATACGGTCACCGGGAATCCCTTTCTTTATTGCATAGTTCTCAGGGTTCTGGTGTGGCAAAAGAAGTTTCAGATATGAAGTTAAGAAGAAAAGAATGTCCAAAAATAAGTCTCCAAAGCCCAAAGGTGTCTCTACTTGAACATGCCTTTGTCATTCTGACATACAAGAAGGAACACTTCATCCATTCGATTGCCCGTGTTATATCAGATATTGTAAGTTGTACTATCTCAGCAGTTAGATGCTCCGTCATGCATGAGAGCAATCTTGAGAAGGCAGGAAACCATACAATGTAGTTAGCTGGTAAACATAACATTTCACAACATATATCAAATTTTTATGGCATTACATCATTATAAGTTCAAAGTAAAAGACGTACTGTGATTCTACCATTTCACAACCACTCAGGAGATTCTCATACAAATGAACCTGACATCATTAAAAGAGATGATAAGAAGCTACATTGCATCTTCCTTTATATCATTGCACAGGGCATATAATATAATGAGCTTTTGGCAACCCCCAACACTATTTTGAAAATAACTACTTCAACTGTGAGAGAAGTAAAACAAAATATGAGCATGGTTAACTTATGTTGTGCATATGTTGCAGTTTTTTACCCTTCATTTGTGCTTGTGGGGTGTGTGTGTGTGTGTGTGTGTGTGTGAGAGAGAGAGAGAGAGAGAGAGAGAGAGAGAGAGAGAGAGAGGAGGGGGGAGGGAATAACTGTTTCTCTTCTTGTCATGATTATAACCATTCCTGTATCATCAAAAGGTGGACGACCTGCTCTCCCACTCATCTGCATAGAAGAGAGCCAAAGTAACCTTCAGCAAATGAAATAAATAAAGAAGACAAGAATGTACGTGTAGGAGCATGAAATGTATGAACTTAAGTGCATGTTCATTGAGTAAGTATTTGAGTCTACAAAAATGTCTATGGAAATTTTAACTAATTACAAAGGCAATTGAAGAGAATATGAGATACGAGTAAAACACCTGCAGTACCATTGATCTTTCATATTCCATATAGAGCCCTTTTACCTTGTTGCTGGCAAGAAGCAAGTTACATTGCATAAAACACAAAAAATATCACTATAACTTTTCTAAAAGGATGGTTATCAGGAAAACCGTTTCAACGTACAAATACTGTGTTGATTTGATCACAACTGTATGTGCTGGTAGGTTGATTCCATGGGCAAGAGTATTTGTAGTGCACAGAACCTGCAGATCACCTTTAAGGAAAAGGCCTTCAATGAGGTTGCGATCCTTCAGGCAAAGCCCACCATTATGAAAACCAACTGCATACAGGAATCCAATTAAAAAACAGCAATGTGGACTTCATTTTCAGAACTCAAGGAAAGATTTGTAAGATATCCTAGCACATACTTCCATAAAGGATATATGACTGCATTTGTTTGTCGCTGCATGATAGTGAAGCTTCCCTTAGCCTTTCCTGTTGCTCTCTGTCTTTGATGAACGGATTTGAGTGACCAAAGGTCATGGCGGCCTGAGACAGTCGCTGGGCTGCTTCTTGTGCTCCTTTTCTAGTTGAGCAAAAGATGAGAGCAGATTTTCCTCTAGAGTATTGCATGAGAAGATCTGCAATCCAGTTTTGGCATCTTTAAGTACTTACTAATACTTAAAATCCAAATTCAATGCAGAAAATATTGGTTGTCGAGTTTGTCCAATAGTTCTTGCTTACCAAAAAGATAGTTCTGAAGGCGCTGGATAATGGAAAGAAAGGGTAAACAATCAGATTGAGAGTATATAGAATGCATCAAACAATGACAAAAACTTATTGTTTCTCATACATAATTAGTTTAACACAGAGAAGAGATTTAAACTACTCCAAAAACATACTAGCCGCAATAAAGCATATAAGAACTATTAGCACTTACTTTTTCAAATAGAAAGTCATTCTTCGCAGGCGTGTAGCCTGCAAGCAAGAGTTCCCATGATAGGCAAATTGAAAAGTATGGAACAATCTCAATATGAAACCCTCTACGGCTTACATAGTTTATTGTATCCACAAACTTAAGGAAAACAAGAACAAGAGTGGGAATACTGCAGACTAAAGCATACCAAAGACTCTGGTAGTCAACTTTACTGGTCTCATTTCTTCACCAAACCTGTAAAAATGTTTTGGGAGCAGATAGAGCTGAATGGGCACTAACATCAAGGATTAAAAAAAAGCAAATTATCCCAATGAAATATATCTAGATGTACCTTTTAATTCCATGGATAGGAACCATAAGCCATTCAGCTGCAAAAGTTAAAACCATTGGGATGATAGTTAAATTTAAGTACTCTGAAATTTAAATGTCCGATAGTGAAATTGTCATCACAATGCCTTGTGTGATGGACTGGTACAAATATCATATGGAAATTACCCAGGTCACAAATATTTGGGATAGTGGCAGAAACGGCTAGGAAACGGACACAAGCCAGAGTGGTTGATTTCATTTCAGGATTACGAGCAAGCATTTTTATTCTGCTAACTATTGCCTCCAAAGCTGCTCCACGTGGATCATTCAATAGGTGAACTTCATCAATTAGCAGAAGTGCTATATCACTGAAAAAGCTCAAGCCACCATCTTTTACACGGTATCGAGTCACTGCATCAAATTTCTGCATAAGGAATGGGCAGCTTACTAAGCCATGCCTCAACAATAGCTCTCTCTCCTTTTCTATTGGTTCCCCTAACAATTAGGTTCAGACACAAACAAGTGAAAAAAATGATTGTTATTCTGAGTAGAAGGTATGGATTAATCGTCTGCATACTGACCTCAGGAGTTGTTACAATAATGTCTGCTTCTTGTATGTTCCTTATGTTGTAAGATTCATTGTCCCCTGTCAGTTCTAGGCAATTTATGCCCCACGACCCAAGTTTCTGGTTCCAATCCCGGAGCTTCTCTTGTACCAGAGCCTTGGATGGGGCTATATAGATCTGCATAGCACTTCACATTAAGGAGAAACACAATGTAACAACAAACTCACAATGCAGAGAGACAAGTAGATCTATTTCTAGCTTTAGGAAACACAACAGATGGAGAAGAATGGAAATATCTATATGGTGGTGACATCACTTTGCCGATCAGAGTGCAAGAATATAGGAAAGGATTTCCACAATTGGAGCAATTTACACAGTTATAACTTTCATAGTGAACCTCGTCAGCAGATAATGAAGTATTACATGCCATCAAGAGTCTGATTCCGCCCGCCCCACCCCAACACCTCCGCACACCCAAAAAAAAAAAAACAAGAACCACAAGATATGTATACATGTATGCATGTACCAGGATTTAGATCACAGTAAATCATTAACAAATGCAAGTGAAACACATGAAGAGTATTAATGGTTGCTTGGTGCAGGAGTCAATGAAAACCTACTGTTTTGAGAGTTCCCTTAGCGTGATGAAAGTTTCCCTCTGCAGAGAAGAACCTAGAGAGCAGCCTCAAAATGCAAAGCTCGAAGAGTACTGTTTTTCCACTTCCAGTTGGTGCCGAAATAACCATATTCACATCGGAGAGGAAACAGGAAGAAAAACATTCGCTCTGCAGAGAGTTGAAGTACCTGTCCGACAAATACAAATTATAAACAACGTTGATCACACCACTTATAGCAAGATATTCGTATAATTGGGCAATTCATGAAGCCATTTTCCTAAAGAACGTGCCTGATGATATTAATGGTTAGATAGCCACCTTACGGAAGGCGAAACTATCACGTTACAAGACAAGATGCACACAAGCTGTCCCGGGACATGGTGCATTACCGAAAAAAAATTTGATTGAACGACAGAATTAACCAAACGTAGATGCCACATTTAAGCTCTTAGAGATTAAAACCTAAAATCTCTTCGAATGATTAAGGAACTCATTTCCCGTAGTTGAATATTTTTGGCAAAGTCAATGACCACATCTGAAATCTCAATACATCTAATTGAACTGGTAAATGGAAAATAACAGTACAAATATAATCAATACTCCATCAAACTACAGAACTGCCAAATTACAATTTCCAACTCGATCCGATTACCTGAAACCGAAGAACGAACGAAATGGAGCGGGTAAATCTGATACGGACTTCAGTCCATACGGATCCATGATGCAGCTCCTTTATCACTCCGCTGAGGAAACAAAAGACACAATCTCCACAATCAACTCCTATATAAACATGCATACATATATATATATGTATAATACAAGAGTAAGATTATAAGAGTACAATTCTATGGGGTAATTGCTGATTTGCTGCAGAAAATGAATCAGAGCAATTCTATGATTCCATTCGTTGAGGTAGAACTTGTCCGTATGTGTGCAGATATATCGATCTGATGCTCATATTCTCGTAACTCATAGATTCAACTAGAGAGAGAGAGAGAGAGAGAGAGAGAGAGAGTTACAGTGGCAACGAAATTCGTAGAAGGGGGAAACGAAATGGGGGATATTTATAGGTGGGCTCGGTTCTGCTACGATTCATTGGCGGGAGATCGTTGGTCGAAACGATGACGTTTCAACGGGGATCTGGACGCTGACCGAGGAATATACGCCAGGCCGTGGGCCTGGCCGACCAGCCCAGCCCAGTGTACTTATTTAAGGTAGTGTTGGCATAAATAATTGGGAAAATGACTGCCTAGAACGTGTTTTTATAATTAATACATTTTAAGGATGAGTTTTAATGAATAAAATGTCCTTGGCAGGTATGAATTATCAAAACACGTCCTGGACAGTCATTTTCCCTAAATGATTCTTCAGAAAATTACTAGAGAGAGCGTGCGCGGGCGATTAGGAGAAGATGGAGTCGAGTGTTTGTGTGTTTGCTCACGCCCTATGCGTGTTGCAGAAAAAGAGTATTATCGTTGTTAAAAATGTTAAAATCCTTACCAGCGCTTTTTGGCGTCGTCCAAAGCTATTGGAGTTTTGATCCAGTTTTTTGGACCAGCCAGTCAATCACTCATAATTCTTTCAGAATATTTAGGATGTGATTTTAGGACCACAATTTTAATTGTTTTTTTTCTATTTCTATAGCTTTTTTTTTTTTTGACAAACTAATAAAACATAAAAAAAAATCGCCTCAAAACAAACAAAAACAATATTGAATAAAGAAAAAAAAACTTAGAATAGATTCAAGGTGTTTGGACTCCTTAAAGGATGGATTCTTCATTCTTCATTTAGTATGTTGATATCCAGATGTGAAAAATATTTTTAAATATTAAACTAGTGTTTATTTAGGTAATTATTTTAAGTTATTTTTGCCTTGGTTTCTATTTTTATTTCTTTATGGTTTTTCGTGTTGAGGCGAACTATTAATTTCCAAAAATAAAATTGACAAAAAGTAGAAAAGGCAAAAAAAAGTTTTGATTATTGGCCAAACCACCCCAAGGATGAATTCAGATGTGTTTGGAATCTCTAAGAGATGGGCTTTTGGTGTAATTCCTTGCTATTCCGAAGCAAACGTCTTTAAGAATATTATTTAGTGTTATATTTAGGTAGTTTACCTTTATGCACGAAAAAATAATTATTTTGGAATGAAACTAAAGAATTATTCAAACTGTATGTATTATTTGTACTTAAAAATAAAAACTCATTTCTAAAACAATATTTATTTTATTTTAAAGAATTTTTTTAGAATTATAAAAAAGATTAGATGCTTTAAAAAGATGCACTTTATTTTGTGAGTCCATTCCAATCAAAATAATAATTCAAATTGTTCACCTTGTAGCATTTTAAAAAAAAAATTGCTTTTAGAAAAGTGCTATAATCATATAACAATAAGCATGTAAACAAGTTGCACCAAAATAGAAATTGAAGAGATTTTAAATTTTAAGACTTTGTTTGAAACTCGGGGAAAGAAAAAAAATTAAAGAAGATAAAAATTTAAAAGCTTTATTTTCGTATTTTTCTAGAGAAAGAAAAGAGAGAGTTTAAAAAACAAGTTGATTTTTCTCTCAAATTTCTTTTTAACTTTTCCTCTAGGTTTTTTTTTATCTATTATTTTCCCTTCATTTCTTTTTCCAAGTTTCCAAAATACTAAAATTGCCCAAGTGCGGGACTAGTTTCGGTGTAATCCTGCATACCTTACACGTGAACATACATTGATTTATGTTTATGAGAAATTCTAAGAATAAACTTTCCTAAACTTTTCGTCCCAAGCATTCCCTACAAAGTTGAGAGGAACTTCTTAGGTGGAGACTGGAGAGTGCACTTGTGATTTAGGTGGGGGTATACTCGTTTCGTCTATACGTATCGACCTGGAAATTTGTCAATCCTTGCGTCATTGGGTTTCTGTAATTCTCGTTTAGAACGGGTACTAAATTACAATCTGTCTTTTGCTCAAATCTTTGCTGATTTCTGCTAGATTTTGCTTCCAGGAACTTGCATTTAGTTGAAACCGTCTCAAAAATGGGTAAATGGATTTTGGATTTGTGTGCGTGTGAATGGTTGAGTAGACTGGTTTTATTTCATGTTAAAATTGTTGATGGGGAAATTGAATTTCTGGCTATGGGCGCTGAAGTTCCCATGATCAGCTAGTATTAGTGGATTTCCGTCTTGGGTAATGCGTTGTCTTGGTTTGTTGAGCTCATATAAATGATTCAGGCAACTCAACAAGCAAATTATACTCTCCTAGTTTTGGTAGCCGATATTACACCGTCTCCGTATAATTCTTCAGTATAGTCCTTCCAGTCGTCAAATGTGGAAAAACCCAATCGTCCAATGTGAAAAAAAAAAACCCATAAATGGTTATGGATGTTAGGGTTTTTTTTTATAACTCAGTGTACTCCAGGCTAACTTATGCACGATAACTTATGGGCACGACTGACAAAGTTTCGAACCTGAGATCCTGACAGGTTTCGAGACCTTAGGAGGGAACAAAACCCTAAATCTCGGGCCTTGATTGCTAAGCCAATCCCATTGGAGCTTGGGGATGCTAGGTTTTGTTAAAGTAGTTTCATAGGGTTAGACTTATAGTGGTTGCTTTGCTCCATTGTTTTGACTTTTGAGAAAGCGTCGGTGGAAATTATGAAGGAAAAATCCTTTTCAGATGCTAGTGTTTTTGTGTTTCCTGTGCATGTTAGTGGTTTGTGTGGGTTCTTTAAAGCTTTGGACTAGTGGCCAGCATTCGATGATCCAACTCCGTGATCAGTTGACGGAGTTGCAGGATCGAGTTGACGGAGTTGCAGGAGCATCGCCTTGTTGAAAACTATGAAAAAACACAACTCCATAAACAACTGTATCCGAAACCATATGAAACAACACATCTCCGGGAAACAACTGTATCTGAAACCGTTCGATGCATAGACCATTGAACGGTTCCCGCCATAATCGTGTGTGGAGTTGTTTTTTTGAAGTCGTGTCCGGCGTTGTGTTTTGAAGTCGTGTGTGTAGCGTTGCTCATGTGAAAATGGGGGTTTGGGACGAAATTGCCTTTGGATACTAAGGGAACTGTGCTCTTCTTGTTCTTCTTCTTTCGAGAATATAGTGACTTCTCTAGGCATGCTGGTTTTGATTCCTTGGAAAGCTCTTTTTGTATTTTCGTCCCCTACTTCTCTATTTGTTTTATTTTGAGCTGTTTTCACTTCATTACTAGCTGTAATCATCTACAGTATTTCAGGATTTTCATTTTCTTGCCATCTAACTCATATTCCCATTCTTTTGCAGTATCCGAGATGAGCTCTGCCGACATTGTAGAGTTGTCTGCTGATGACATGATTGGCAAGCCAAGAGGGAAAAAGAGTAAAAGGAGGCTGGATTCTGCCTTGGGAACAATTGAACATGATGAGTCAAGCCCTTCTTCTGTTCCTGCTTTTGGTCCAGCTCCAATTTGTCGGCAATTTTGGAAAGCTGGGAACTACGACATGGGAGAGGGTTCTAAAACCCAGCATCAAAGTATGCAGCAGTTCAATTTTACATATTACTAGTATTTGGCTTTCCATTATTCCTGCGCTATATCAGGCACTTATGCAGACCGAAAAATGGAGGATTGAGTAGGATTTCAACGTTGTATGGGCCAACCAATTGATGTGACCTTTTTTTACTTTTCAAATTGCTAGGAAAAGATTCTTACTTGCAAGAGTAGGTAAATGAGTTGTGAAGGCGACGCTAGTAAAAACTGTAGGTACATTTTTTTCATAACTCGTGATCGGCCAGCTTACGTGCACCCTTGACTAATCCTGGGGGACCAATTCTACCGTCCACTAGCAAAGCTTGGAATCTGGACTGGGCCCAAAGGAGTTGATAGCTCTTCGGAGGTTTCGAACCTAAGATCTTAGGATGGAGCAAACCCCTAAATTCCAAGACTTGACCACCAAGCCAACCCCTTAGGGTTAAACAACTATAGGTACATACGAGTAGAAGATAGGGTAAACTAAATAAAGCAGCAGTATAAGCAAATTAGATTGTATAGTTGTGTCTGTGTTGGCTACTGATTAAATTGTTTTCTGAGAGAACCTTTTACAGAAGGGGCGAATCATTTACATGTCCACCCAATGTTCCTTCACTCAAATGCCACCTCACATAAGTGGGCATTCGGTGGTATGTTCCTGCTTTGAATCTGTGACAAAATGTTAACCATTATTCAATGTAAATCATATTTAATTTATTTACCCCCCCAAAAAATGTATTTAATCCACTATTTTGCACCTTGTCTTGTTGATCCTTGCTTGCAGCTATAGCAGAGTTGCTTGACAATGCAATTGACGAGGTAAGTTCATATTTGTTCCCCCTCAACTGCTCCACTATATCTTGAACTGTTTAGATTTGGAAGAAGGTCCAGTATCCCATTGAGCTATATAAATCCAGCTGGAACTCTATTGTATTAGATGTTTTATTTAGAACCTTAGTGGGTATTAAAAGTTTTTCAGGCCAGAGTTTCTTTTCAGACAATAACTCCTGGGATATGCAATGTTTAACTCCAAGTTCGCTCTTCATTTGCGTTTACTTAATTGCTATTCTGTGTCTTCATAAGAGCAAAAAAAATAAACACGTTATCAAAGAGGTCATGTCATATCATACACGTGTTCGTGATGCTGTATGTCTATTTTTAATGGTGTTCTTTCTGTAAAGCAGATACGAAATGGGGCTACTTCTGTTGTTGTAGACAAGACTACAAATCCGCGAGATGGAAGCCCAGCTTTGCTCATTCAAGGTAAATCCTCCTCAACCATTTTGCTGTCCACTAAAATGAACAAAAAATTTACCTTTTAGTTAACTTTACTTGCGGCGTTATGCCTTGCATGTACAAGATGATGGTGGTGGAATGGATCCGGAAACTATAAGGCGTTGTATGAGCTTTGGATTTTCGGATAAGAAAACGAAATGCTCCATTGGGCAGTGTATGAATGCTATCTTGTTAACTTGCTTTCCCAAAGCTTTCTTTCTTGTGGTTACTAACTGGGTGGCTGGAGCCTTTTAGATGGAAATGGGTTCAAGACAAGTTCTATGAGACTTGGAGCAGATGTTATTGTGTTTACCCGTCGCTTGAAAAAGAGGTTTGTGCATAGTAACATAGTTGTTTACCTCCATCTGAATTTTTCTCAGTGTGTTATTCCTTTATCCTTCTGTGTCCTGTGTCCCCTAATCAATTCATCTATGAAAGGAGAACAAGAGAGACGCTATTGTATGATAAAGATAGGATACTTTATGGACTGTAAACCTTCTTATTTGGAATAAAGTTTTAAACTCTTACTTTTTTCACAACATAAGAGGGATTTCCAGGTACTGGGTACTCTCTCTTTCTCTCTGCGTTTAAATTACTCAAACACATTGTAATTCACGTCTATGGCTTGGATCCAACCTCTTTTACAGTGAAAATTCTTCGTTCTTGGCCTATCGGAAATAGAAGTTGGTTGTCCTGTCTGGTTAAGGTACATGGTTATTAGATATGTCCATGAAAGCATGACTCTCTATCCAACTTCCTTTAGGTCAAGAATAATTGCTTTTAGACCTCTCCTATGTGGAAGTTTGTGGTCATCTCTGATTATAGTATTTGGTTATGTCTTGTGAAATTGGAATTCTTCCATTCAAATTGGTACTGCACTAATGACCAGGACAGTGTCTCAAAGCGTTGGACTCCTCTCATACACATTTTTAAGACAATCAGGACATGACAGAATAGTAGTGCCGCTGGTAAGTTGGACATTTAAATAATTTTCTTTCCCCTGAAGATTCTTTCAATATGCCTTTATCCAGTTCAACCTATTCCCAGAAATCTGTGTTACTTTTGTAAAATATGTTCTTCCGCTACTTTAAATGACTATTACACATCTGGCATGCTTTGAAACAACCTTTTGGGGAGTTCTTCTCTCTTGGAGATCAAGTAATACGGGCTGATAGCAACTTATATTGGTTGATTAGAATTTGGGCCCGGTTTCCAAATTCACTTGGTCAATTTTCTTGTCGAGATTCACATTTTCTTTGCTTTTTGCAATACCTTCTCTGGGATCCGCTGGAGATTTTTTTATCAGATATAGCAAGATGTCTATTTGTATTGTAGCTGAACTATGGTCTTCTTTGACCACCATAAAATTTGCCACCTCTCTACTCAGTCATGAATTTGGCTCAAATTCATTGCAGTTGGATTATGAGTTCAATCCATCAACTGAGAAGTTGGGACCCATATTTTCTTATGGCAAGGAACATTTTTCGTCCAATCTATTGGTTCTGCTGCAGTGGTCTCCATATTCAACAGAAGAAATGCTGTTGAAACAGGTAAATTAAGAAACATTTGCCTCTGGACTTCGGGTACAGTAGTTATGAACCAATGCTCGTAGCACTAGTAGTGGTTTAAGTTTCTCATTTGTATAGTGCTTTTGCTGATGACAGTTTTGAAGTTGCTAATTTATCTTCCTTGCTTAGTGCCACTCAGTCCCCCTCTCCTCTCCTTCTCCATGTCTGTTTCCATTGAGTCCAGATTTCACCACCAACAATCACTTACCCTGCCACAGATGGGCATATCATATCTGCAATGCCTCCTACACTAAATTAGGTTTTTGGATGCTATATATATTATTTCAAAAGTAAAAAGCAGAAACATGCGGAAAACATGCTTTCTAAGTCCTAACTTACTCTAAATGTACCTTAAAACATAGAAAACTTTTTTGCACGTTCGTTGTGGTATCAAGTATCAACTACTTTAACAAGGAAATTGTCAGCTGTAGAAAACTTGTTATAAGTACCTTCCAGATTAAGAGTGAGTATGTTTTTGCTGTCATTTCTTATTCCTTATACCTGTTTACTCTTAATATACCACAATGTAGATGCTCTTTTAGGTTACTAGCTACCTATATGCTTTAAGTGTTGAAACAGTTCTTCCATTAGGGCACTATGCAAGAAATTTTGTTTGTGTTTCTTGTTGTATCTCTATGACTCTATCCCTTGTGTCTTGCACCTTTTTGAACTTCAGTGTGTTCAATTTGGTATCCTTATTAGTCCAGTGGGCAGTTTGATGACATAGGGCATCATGGAACAAAGATCATTATATACAATCTTTGGTTGAACGACAATGGAGATATGGAGCTAGATTTAAATTTTGATGTGGAGGTACCATTTATCGTTTTTCTGGTACTTCTTTTAGTAACACTTTTTTTGTCATATTTACCGTGTTGGTTACCCATAATTTACACCATTTTGCAGGATATTCGTGTGAATGCAGACCCAAAGCTGCTTCAGACTGGTTCCTTGAAAACTTCAGCTTCTGACCACCATATAGCTAACCTTTACCGTTTTTCACTCCGTGTAATGTTACTGTTCACATTGTGTATTTGATTTACCGATTAGTCTCTCCTTTGCTCCCTAGTTTTTATAGTAGATATTTTTTTTGAGCTCCACAGGCATATTCCTCCTTTTTATACCTAAGGCTTCCTCAAGACTTCAAAATAATTCTTCGGGGACGAGTTGTGGAACATCATAATATTGCCGATGATCTCAAATTTCCTGAGTTTATACTGTACAAGCCTCATGGTCAGAGGAAGGAGGTTTGTGTTTACTTGTATATGGATGTTGATTATAAGTGGTTATAAATGCAGTGAACTTTTTGTGTAGCAGCATCCTGTATGGGCTCCATGCATAGTTAATTAAGGATTTACAAATCTGATTGATTCCAAGAATGTTCTTAGAGTTGAGTGTGGAAGTTAGTATTGGAATACTTGATATGGCCTTCCCGAAATATAGATCGAGACCACCGGAAGTGGAGGAGGAGAGAGCTCCAGGCAGCCTTGAGAGAGATGGATGGCAGTGGAGAGTGGTTGACAAGAGATTGATGTACTATTGTTCAAGTGTAGTTGTATGCTTGGACCTATAGGAGGGTACAGCGCATCTGAGGACCGGTGGCCCCTCCTCATTGGTTCAATAGGTTCTGTGAGTCTTGGGGCCAGACCTGAGCTTGCTAGGTTGTGGAAATTCGTATCACGAGCTGCCAGACGATAGGTCTGATACATGCTCTGAGATGTCTGTGTTGGACATATTGTCAGCACCCCCTCTCTTTGTATGACAGGCTCAACCCCCTTGATAAACACTTTGTTCTGGCTTCCAAACTACATACCTATTTTGGTCAGACGTCTTGGCCTAGGGTGATGTTGGAGTTGCCTTAGATAGCTAGCTCTGAACTCTGAAGGTTCAGGAGTTAGGCAATGCCTTATGGATTGGGCAGAATTATCTGCAAAAGCGGGCTTGCAATTTCTAGAGATAAGTGAGCACATTTAGAAGCAAGGCACTGGGCCGGTCTCCGTTACTAGGAGATTGAAGTTCCACTGGCTCAGCGGGCAATAGCCGCATTACCATGTGACGGAGGACTTTTGGATACCCACATTTAGAAAACAGTTTAAGGGCATAAGTACTCATAGGTGCCTTCTGATTCTTCTCTTTGATTTTCAAATATAGAGTACTTTTGTGCATCATTTTTAGAATAAGAACAACAAAGCCTTTTCGATGCATATGTGTAATGTAAAATATGCTACTTTGCTGAAAATAGCTGCTGTCACAAATATTCAGAGATCAGACATAGAACGGACGTATTAGGTTGACTAGACTAATTACATTGTTTTGTTGTTAACAGATTAATAGTTCGTTTTCTCCACAGGAAGCCCCTTATCTCACATTGCCTGTTTGGTTCATTTTCAGGCTGCAGTTGTTACTACTATTGGATTTTTGAAGGATGCTCCTCGTGTGAAATTCCATGGGTTTAATGTCTACCACAAGAACCGTCTTATATTGGTTAGGATTATTCTTTGACAAGTTAAAATACAAGATAAGATTCATTTGAATTACAAGTTCCTTTATGTTATTCTTTGTTTCTTAATTATATCTTGATTCTGGTGTTTTCATAGTGTTACTGGTAATTTTTCTTCACAAGTTTGCAAGAGAGTACCATAATGTCACGTGAAGGCAAAACATGCAAAACGAACAGGACACTTGAACAGGATCTATACTCAACACCATTCTATTGATTATGCAATTTTGGGATAAGGGATTTGTTATCGCTGAATGGTAAACATTTTGGAAAGGTTTTTGTGCTTAACTTGAATTGTTATCTTCTTTGGCAGCCATTTTGGCGTGTCAAGCATGCAACCAACAGTACTGCAAGAGGAGTTGTTGGTGAATACTGACTAAGGCTTAGTCCATTTGTCCTGTTCCATCACATTTTTTGGTTTCCAAGTTATATTTTGTTAGGTTTTATTGAATAGTTGGTGAAACTTTGTAGGCATTCTTGAGGCAAATTTTATTGAGCCTACTCACGATAAACAAGATTTTGAGAAGACACCCGTTTTCCAAAAGCTTGAAGCTCGATTGAAAGACATGACAATGGAATATTGGTGAGCTTCTATTTTTAAGGTCTTATCCGGGTGAAAATTGTGGTTATTAATAGTCAAAGTTTTCTTTAATTCATGCAATATCTGAAGCATTTATCCTCTAAACTGTGGTAGGCGTTTCCATTGTGGATTGATTGGTTATCAGCTAGTGAAAAAAACTCGACCAAAGCCCAAGCCTTCTCAGGAACCCCTTTTGTCAAAAGCTAATGGGTTTCTCCAACCATTGGTACTGAATCAGAGGTCCTCTGTAAGTGTTGATGCACAGCCAGTTTCACCTTCTGTTGAATCTTTTGAAGCCTTTGGGGCCACTCCTTCATATATTTCGACTAGGAGGCCAGAAACATTTATTAACAACCACAATGTTGGATCCTGGCAAGGTATAATGTTGAATAACTTATTTTTTCTTGAATATCGAGAACCTTCTCGATGGTGTTGCTTGAATTTCTGTTTCTGGAACCAATTCCTCAGTATAGATGAATGTGGACTGAATCTTCACGTACATTTTTTTTTTTTGTCTTTTTCTGCTTGGTAATTTTGAGAAGGGCCAAAGGGAAGGGGGAAAGAACAAAACCCTACGGTGGAACTTGAGAATGGAAAAATTCACAAGGTATCAAGGTCTTATTCAAGCGACACACACCAAAAGGGAGTAAAACAGGTCTGCTAAAGAAGTCAATCCTTAGTTCTTATGAATCCCATCTTATGCTTCAGTACTTGACTCAAAAGACTCCCTCCATTCCCATTTGTTAGTCCTTTTGTTAGTCCTTTTTGACAGTTGTGCCTTTTAATCGTGTCAACAAATAATGTATTTTTGTCAAGACATTACAGTATTCTGCTACCAATAAAAGGCTCTCACTATGTTCTTGTAGATAGAATTTCAGAATCATTTAAATAAAATAAATTTGAAAGCATAGACATTCTTTTGGTGCAACTTGTATGCAAAATCTACAGTTAACCTCTCCCTCTCTCTTCTTTTTGTTTTTTTTTTAAACTATTCCAGCTATAATAGGCTCCCCACAGCAATGAAAATCACCTTTTTGGCTCTTTTAGTACTGAAAACCACCTTTTTTTTACTTGCTTGCTTCTGTAATAGGCTCCCCACAGCAATGAAAATCAGTTGCAGGAGCAAGAGTTTACCAGCCTGATGCAAGAAAATAAGAAACTCCGTTCGAAGTAAGTGCAGACCAGCTGTAGTTTATATTATTGGTTTTGGAGCTTGGAGTAGATTGGGTTATTTTGTTTGTAATGTCAACTTGATCCTCGTACCTTGACTAACTATTTGTAACAAGAAGTACATGGAGCAGGAGACAGTAATTAGTAGCCTCTTCTGAGGTGAAACAATCACCTTTTTAGCTCTTTTAGTAGTGAACCAGCGGTTGAAATACCCTTTTCCGGATATCAGCTAGGGGCGTGCCTGCTTATGTGTAGCTTGAATTAGCTTCAGTTTTTGCTTGTTAAATTTATCTTTGCATAGAGCCCTGATGGATTGCATTGGTGAAAAAAGGAGTTATGTAGTTGACCACCTATAAATAAGAGACTTTGGGGCAAGAGGTCTACACATCTCTCCCCTACTCCTTTGCTCTAGTAATACAAGTCCTCTTTGTGTATACATCTCCTCCTCCATTCTAGTATCTCTAATAGCTTGTGTCTAGTACCTACATCCTGTTTTCCAATTGTTTCCTTGGGACATAGGGTGCAGAGCCTTATACTAGTCATTGCTTGTGGAGAGTGTCTTCAAATACATATGTCAAGAAAAATACAGTGAACAAATACTCGCGTCAAATTGTAGGACAAATTCTCAGCATGGCCCGCAACTAACTTGATGACCTCTTGTTCTATATTTTGTAGATACACACACCCTTCCTTCAGTATCCTTTTATTTTGTCAATTCTTCATTTGTGCTTATGTATTTTCCAGGTTACTGGAATTGGAGAGAGGGGAGGAAGATCTTAATCTAAAGGTACTTCACAATGTCCACTCTGTAAACAATAAATCATTGATGAATTGCAAATCAAAGAAATCTGAAGTTATTTTGATCTGCTTATCGGCAATGTTTTTGCTCACATGATATTTGCAAATTCGGAAATTTTATCTGGTCAACATTTTTGTCACAAGCTGAATAGTGCTCAAGCCGAAAGTAATAGTTTTCACAATTCTTTCCGTTCAGCAATGAAGAAATTATTTGCCCCACTTTTTTCTCACAGCAGGTTAAAAAAATGTACATGTTGTTTGCATCCCAACAATTTAAGAGCGATTTTAATCTTGTCTTTTCCATTAACATGATGAACAATGTTGACATGGTTTACCATTGGCTTGTGTTGAAGATGACATGGACTTTTGAAACTCGAAACATTTCGTAAGGACCCAAAAAAAAGATAAGCGTATGCTTTATAAAAAGTCTAAGCAAAAGAAAACCACTGTCCAAGCCCCAGCCGCAACCACATTGGGGAAAGAGAAATAATGGCTATGTTTGATATCTGATTCATGGAGGTATTTGTGGAGGTAAAAAGAAAACCAAAAGGTAAGGAGAGAGGGAAAAAAACCCTTCACGAATCACTCTCCTTTTCTTTTCCCACTGCAAGTCCCTCCATAGTGCCGAACTCCAAAACCAACCTAACTTTGGTGCTCCTAGAATGGGAACTTCATTAAATTTCTTGTTCTTCATTCATCAGTTACTTTGTTTTGCGGCAGGTGCAACAACTTTGGAGCGAACTTGGTGATCTCGAGTCTGAGTA
>BPLS01000130.1:323563-335572 GCA_019656275.1 Rhododendron kiyosumense
CAGGTGCAACAACTTTGGAGCGAACTTGGTGATCTCGAGTCTGAGTACGCGAGAATGTTGGCTGAATTGGGTGCTAGACATGATTAAAGATGCAAGAAATACAATGGATGACTCTCTCTCTCTCTCTCTCTCTCTCTGGTGTCTAGAGAGCATGGTGTTTTGTAGTTCATGATTTTGGGTAGTGTACCACTTCCCGCAATCCTTTTGGAAGAATTAGGTTGTAAAGAGCAGGTCAAAGTTTTTATTACAGGGATCTAAGTTCTGTTGAGGTGTGTAAATGTGGTAGTCTTTTGTAAATCATGGGGTAGAACTAGAAATGTGTGACATCTGACATTGTACATGCAAGTTTCTTTGATCAAGTTTCATATGGTGGAGATGGGCTTTTCATTCGAGGGCATCCTTTTCATTTGAGGGCATCCTTTGTTCTTCTTTACAATTACACACGCTAGTACACACGGGATGATTATATTATAGAAATGTGGTGCCCGAGGAAGGATCTAAACCAAGCAAAAACAAACACAAACACAATCACACACAACACGGAGATATACGTTGTTAATTTCCCACTTTTGGATACTCCAAGGGAGCAGCAGATTATATTAGCTGGAGGAGGATTACAACCACCACTCAAACTCACAATATACAGCCTCACTAATTCGTGTATCTCTCTGTCCCTGATTTCTGATTCCACAAACAAGAACCCAGAGCTTCATTTTATAGGACCAAAATGAACTCCTGTTCTCTCGCACGCCAGACACTGTCACAGTGGTATATAACTCCTAGATGCTGAGAGCTGAGCTGATTTTCTCCAATTATCATCTTTGGTGGTGCTTGTGAATAGCTGAAGAGATAGGCTGAGTAAGAGATGAGAGTCCCATGAGTCAACAAGAAATACTCCGATTGATTATATTTGCGCACACATACACTCCGACTGATTATATTTGCTCACACATTGAAGTGTGTGTGGTTCCCTCTCCCTTTGTGAGTGTGAGTAGAGAGTTTGTGCGGTTGAGTTTTCCCAACTTACAAACTCATTTCACACACGCTCACATATTTTATGAGGTCCACAGACTCCACACACACTATGCTATGCAATATGTGTGGATCCCGCAAAACACGTGAGTGTTTATTTAAGTAGATGTGCAATTTGTGTGTGAAACTAGAGTTTTTCCACAATCCCACTGGGTCAGCCCAGTGGTCAAGACTTGAGACTCATGAGTTTGCTCTCTTCTAATGTCTCAGGTTCAAAATCTCTTCCCGTTTGATAACCATATTAGCTTTTGGGATTGGAATCCCATGGGACTACTAATAATGTGTTTGGTAACCAAAAATGAGTTGGGATTAGTAGTCCGTAGGACTAGGAAGCCGGGGATTAAGGGGTAGTAGAATACACCGAGGGACTTGGTATTCATACTCCGAACCCAACCCCTTCTCATTACCAATTTCTTCTATTAATCCAATCTTATCATCTAATCACATTTCAATCAAACATGATATTAATAATTCCATCACCTAATCTCATCCCAAACAAACATACTCATTATCAATCCCTTCTTATTACCAATCTCATCCTTACGAATCTCAATCCTAATCTCATCTCTTTACGAATCAAATTCATCTATCACTGTCATCAAACGGGACCTAAGAGTTATCAACTCCTTTAGGACCGGTCCATACAAAGTTTTGCTCCAACTTCAATTGGCATCCTGTAAGTGAGCGGTAGAATTAGTCTTCAAGATTAGTCGAGGTGCGCGCAACTAATCCCAAATACTTGAGTTAAAAACTGAAATCAATTTTTTTTCTCTTGCTGATATACTAGAAATTGGAGGCGGGTATGCATTTACCTCTTTTCTTAAAAATAATTTAGCATTCCTTCCATAATGATGGTGTTTCTTGTCCTCTCAAAACTTTCAGGCCAGATCAAAACGTCACTCATATCATATGGTATAGCTATGATGCCCTAATTTAAATTTAACCCATTTTTAGTCACCTCACCAAAGCCTAAATATTCAACCAAATCTTCCAAACATCAAAATATTATTGGCGTACATAATAAGCTTTAGGAGTAATATTTATACTTAACTTGATGCCCAATGGAAGATTAGCATAATGGAAGATATTGCCAATGCCAAAAATGGATGGATGTCCATTTGAAACCAACCAGAATTAAGCTTAATGATGACCAGGGAAGAACACAATAGTACAGTAGCTAATTTTTGTGGACAGAAATAGTAGAAATGATAGAACAACAATACACACGTGTTTATCAGCTTAATTTTTGGCTGCTGATTTTGAGACTCTCTTTTTTGTTAACGCCACTTCCCTGCCAGTGTATTTTTTGGGGCAAGTGTAATTTTTGCACCAAAAAATATACTTGCAGATGAGTGGTGTTAACAAAAAAGAGAGTGACAAAATCATTTTCCTTATTTTTTACAAGCAACTAGCAAGTAATCGTGCAGATTCATAGAAATTAGCACTCTCTCCTTTCCATAAAGTTATGAAATTACGTGCAATTTTCAAACTAAAAAATAATGTATTTACTAAAATATTTTTTTTGCACCGTTCAAAATATCTTGTTGAGATATATAAAACAAGATTCCATTTTGCACAAAAAATTACTTCATTTGTCCTTTTTTAAGTGTCCACTACAGTTCTACGTGAAATTTTTAATTACTTATATCTCTCAATGTATATTATGTTTTATGTTCTTAAAATCATCGTCTTATAGAAACAATTGACATCTATCAAACAATATTCATATTGCATATTTTTAACACTATACGTTTAAAGATATAAGTAATTAAAAATGATACGCAGAACTGTAGTGGACACTTAACAAGGAAAGAAGGGAGTATTTCATTAAGTACATATTTTTAAGCTTGAAAATTACACGTAATTTCGTAAGGGACTAACTTTATGGGACGGAAAGAATAATACACCATATATTAATTAAAAAAGAGAAATAATATTGGCACTCCAAAAATTGATACAGACACTCCAAAAAATAAAGGAAAGGGACTTTAGAGTTACACTGATTTTGGAGTGTTTATATCAATTTTTGGAGTGTCAATATCATTTTCTTTAAAAAAAAATGAGGGTGGAGATCTCGGAGTAGATTGCTAATTCCGGTACAGAGGGAAATGACAATTCTACCCCCAACGGCCCAGTTATTTGCGTGGATGGTAATATGGATAGATGGTGTACCAAGTTTGAAGAAAGGAGAGGATGAAAAGGACAATGGCGGCAAGGATAGACCAATAAGCCAAGGGACTCCAATTGGTACTCTCGTGGTAGGCGTGAGCAAGATACGCTGCATTCGCACGGAGCCTATTCTGTGGCTTGTTGCGGTAGTACCAGATTCGGTAATACACAAGAATCATTTTCGAAGTATATGGGTTGAGGATCGGTGCTTCCTTAGAGAGTGAGTGGAAGAGTTGGACGATAGCTTCGTCACTTCCGATGCCATTATTTACCAAGATACGACTGGATATCAACACGCTGACATCTCTAGGGGTTTTTATTAGCTGCCGCATGAAGTAAATAAAGGATGTCACTTCGCCCCGTAAGTCCCCAACGTGGAGGCCGTCGAAAGCTATCAAGTTTAGAAATGTCGATTCCGTCGCATGGTCCAACTCCAAGCATGGGAGTCTCAGGACCCCGTCATCAGCGTTGAACGAGATTCTCCCCCGCTTTACTGTGAATGACGGTTCCAACCTGATCCCAGCTTCCGTAAGTTCAATTGCTGACCAGAATTGTAATGTTTGGCCAAATTCACCAGTATAGGAGACATCTTCCTCATTCCAAATTAGGGTCTTTCTATACAAGTCCAATACATGCAACCATTTCCCCATTCTTAAGGGCGTCCGTGACCAAAAGCCCCAGGAATCTAAGACAAGATCTTGGATGAACTCCTCGCGTGGCTCACCACCCTGCAATTGTTATGATCAAAGTGTGACGCAATGCTTAATTTTATTTTTCTTTTAGAGGTAACCAATCAAGCCAGAAACATTAAAACAGAACACATGATTTTTTTCCTAGAGAGAGAGATCATACAAAAATTAACTACAGAAAAACACATTTAGAAAAAAAGAGAAAGAAAATGAATGAGATGATCAATCTGTCTTCTTACGTTTCGCACTTGATCAATCTTTAGGAGAACAAGCATGGGCAGTTGATTTTCAAGGAGGAGCATGTCACGCTTGATACCAGCAGTTTCCAAGTTTCCAAGAAAATAAAGTCCGTTATATGGATGACGAGACTCACTATCCAAGATATGGAGCATGAAGCAGCCATCTAGGACCATTAGCTTCAAGAATCCGCTGGTATCCTCATTCCAACAAGGATGGAGTGCATCGTAGAAGTCTTTCAAATCTTGCACCACTGGGGCCAGAGCGTTGACATATGATTCCAGAGTCTTCCCTGATTCTTGGAGAAAATCAAGAAGCATGGTGTGCTTGCGCTTCTCCATTGCCATCAAATGTTCCTTTCCGTAATGGTAAGGACCAAAGGACACCATTTGAGGCTCGTAGGCTTTGTTGTTTAGGTTTTTCAGGAGATCCGGCACTTTGTAGATGGATCCCTTCTTTGAGTAGCGTTTCAGCGCTGTCGAACCATCACGCAAGAACTGATCGAGTTCGTTTGTTATCTCTACGACCCACTCCTTTGCCCGATTAGTACTACCCTGCTGCACGGACTCAACTTCATCAACACCACCTGCTGTGATTGAATCTCCCGGCATTTTGCATGCAACACTCATGGATTCACCTATATATATTTGGTGATTGAGATATATTTTTAATTTGTGCCCTTCTCTTTCTCCTTCTCTCACTTTCCTTCATATGTAGTATATATTATGGTAGGCACCAAACGAATCTGATCAATGACTTATGAGAGACTCATAATCTCTCTCTCTCTGAAACCAGAACAACTTTGTCCTTGTGTCTTTTCCCTTTGTGTTTCCTCTGTTGAAAGATAAGCTTGAGAACAAAAATGTAAGTGAACTGTACCTTTGGAGGCTTGCAAGTGGAAGAGAAATCAACATTAGATTTGAGAGAAGAAAAAATGTGGATGAAGAATTTCACGTGAAATATTTTGATATTTGCAATAAATGAGACATTATCACATTCTTGTTTTTTTTATTGTTCTATCTATATATAGACTTGTAATCTGATTGTAAAAGTATGAGTGGAGTAAAGAGAATTAGAGAGACAAGAGAGAAATAAAATTTCTTCCTTCTATTTTCAAATTGAGTTTCAACATATTGTGAGTGTATTTGTGCAATTCTTTTGTGAGTTTCAAACATTATAAGTGTGTAATCAATACTCCTCTACCCTACAAGTGGTATCGCTCATCCGGAAAATCTCTCACAAAAAACGTACCTTCAGCCTGCTATTTTCAAACAGAAAACTAGCTCCCTCAAAAATTGATTTTTGAGTGCAAGGGTCCCGATCACCCAAACAACGCCCAGCAACTCTGGCGACGACTTTCCGGCGAAAAGAAAAACAAACAGATTCTGTTTTTTCTTTGTTGCTGCCCAGAAATTGATTCGGTCAAAATCAAGTTTTGAGCATCGAATCAAGACCTCCTCGCCAAGACGATTCCAACGCCATCAGAATCAAGTGATTCCGACCGACGGCGTAGCAACCCGGAGATCCAGTTCAACGAGCAAAAGTTCTTTTTCGGTGTGAATCTGACCTCCTGATCTCGGTATCATCTATGAGAAGAACATATTTCCTGCAAGAGAATCAATTCTCTAGTTTTCCTCCAAACCAATAATATTCTGCCACATCATCAAATTGTACCAAGAAATGGTAGAACCACGTGCTCTTTGGTTCGGTCCTCTAACTTGGGTAGTTGGGTGACACGTTTTACAGTACTACTCCTACCAGTACTACTCCTGCCAACCAATCAAAAAGTTTTAGTTTTTATTTTTTATTTTTTTTACAAGAACCGATCAAAAAAGTTTGAGTATGATAATTTTTTTTCCGACGGCTTAAAGGTGTTTGAGTCAGTTTATATGCACATCGATTATTTCTCTTTTAAGTCCGATCAAAGATGGGTCATCTATACTGGAATTACGGGATAAAAAAAAAAACTTTGTTCATGTTATATGATTATATTGATACGTTGTCTATAAGGCAAATACCTGATTATGAAAGCCCTAGAAAATACTATTATTTATGACCCTCAGGATAAAATGATCAAAAAATAAGATTTTTGCACCAGTTCAAATAGATTGAACATCGGAGCATTTAAATTTTCAGACTGTTTATGTATTAAGAATATTATTAACAAATTAGTGTTTCAATTTTCAATTTGTTTAAATCAGTGCGAAGATATTAATTTTTTAATCATTTTATTCTAAATGATCATAATTAATTTTATCTATAGGGCTCTCATAATCAATTATCTTCTCTATAATAGACGGCTAGGATTTGTAGGAGTTCAGATTAAATCCAAAACATCCGTACTAAGATGGGCATTCAGATTGACCGCACTACAGCCTCTCCCATTTCGGTTAATACTTATTAGGCCTCGTTCTAGAAATCTTCTTAAAAAATAAACAGCTTATTTCCCATTTTCAAACTCAAAAATAAAGTAAATGAAAAATAAATTTTCAATTTTTTTTGCATAGTATAAAAAATCTCATCGAAATTTTCCAAATAAGATCCATATTGCATATTTTTATATTTTAATAAGCCCATAATTTTTAAATTTAAAATTATCTTTTTAAAAAATAATTTTTTTTTTTTAGATTCCGGAATAGAGCCTAAGTACCCAAACTTTTTGATCAGTTCTTGTCAAAAAAACTCAAAAAACAAAAAAAAAAACTTTTCGATTGGTTTTTGGCTTGTAGGGGTAGTACAAGTAGGAGGAGGAGTACGGTAGGTTAGTTCAACCCAAGTTAGAGGACCAAACCATCAAGCACGTGATTCTTCTTCCATTCTCGTACAAGTTGATGATGTGACAAGATATTATTGATTTGGAGGAAAATAGGGGTTTTCCAACCTGGCGGAGAGAATTTCTGTTCCTGCAAAGCATTGAAGTTTGGTGGTTGCGAAAAAAAGAGCATTAAGAGCATTCGCATTGTGATAAATAAATGATTGTGAATAAATAAACTTAACAATAATACTTAAAAAATATCTCACATTATAATAAGCAAAGTTACAAGTCTTTTAGCAAATAACCAAATTTCACTCATTCTATAATCAAACTTAACAACTTTTACCAATAATCAAAACTCAATAACCAAACTCAATAACTAAACTCAAAACTCAATAATTCAAAAACACCCCATATAGGAATCGTCTCATTGAGACGAATAATTTGGTGTGGTCGAATGCGTAATAAGAACTCATTTGGGATTTGCTCTATGTGCATTGTGTATTATAGGGATTTGTTTTGTTCGGAATGCAAAAATAACCAATGTGGATATAGAAGTTGTTAAGTTTGATTATGAACTAAATGAATAATCAAATAAATGAATAATCAAATGTTGACGTAACACATTTTGGTTATTGATTTTGATTATTCCCATTGCGGATGCTCTAAGGCTTTATTCGGTTGTTGATTTAATTTTAGTTTTAATTTTATTTCCAATCATTATTCTATTCTTTTCTTCAATCATTATCCTATTTCTTTAATTATTACTTTCTCATTTTTCTATATCTCTCTCCAATCATTACCCCTATTTTCAATCATGGAAATGACTTCGGTGTCCCCGGTCATTTTGGGGACACCGTAACTTTTGGCATAACTTCACCATTATTAACATAACTAAAACTCATTACAAACATAACAGAACCCAAACAAGGCATAACTAAGGAATATCCAAAAAACCAATCAAGGTATAACCAAACCCAATCAAGGCATAACTAATAAGTTATGCCTTGTTATGGTTCTGTTATACTTGTAATAGGTTTTGGTTATACTCATAATGATTTTGTTATGCCAAAAGTTACGGTGTCCCTAAAATGACGGTGGACACCATAGCATCATCATTCTCTTTCCACCCACTACCAAAACTAAACTAAACGAAACTCTCAACTGAACACTACCAAAATCTAATTTATGTGAAGAGAGAAATGCTAAGTGCCAAGAAAATAGGTAAATAAAAGACCTTTAAAGTGTACATAAATGGCTCAAATGCACTGCATAATGAATCTGGGCCGTTCATGTAAACTTTAAGAGTTTTTTCTTTGCCAATTTTCATTGTCTCTAACACTCCTCAAAAAAAGAGCATTAAAGTCTAAACTATGTGAAGAACATATTTCCTGCAGAACATTACGGTTTGGTAGTTGCCCAAAAAACGAGCATTAAAGTCTAGCCTTCAGTGAGAACGTTCAACTGAAGGAGGAGGAATAATCCAGTGTAGCTGGAACACAGCTCTAACATCCCTAATTAAACTTTAGGTCCCTGAAGTTTGAAATATTACATTTCAATCTCGCCAGACGTATTTCCATCGCTTTTCAAGTTCAATGGCTAACGGAACATCCCAAGCCGTCATTCCAAAGCTCACTAAGGACAATTATGATAATTGGTCCATCCAAATGAGAGCACTATTTGGTGCTTAAGATGTTATAGAGGTGGTAAAAAAAAGGTTATGAGGAACCCACCTCAAAAGAAGCTGAAACAGTTTTAAAGGAGGAACAAAGACTATGCTCCATGCCGAGCGAAAGAAGGATTGCAAAGCTAGGCCAATCATCTATCAAGGACTTGATGAGGCCACGTTCAAGATCATCGCTTCTGCCAAAACTTCCAAAGAAATTTAGGGGACGTTGTAGGAGACCTACAGAGGTGCTGACAAAGTAAAAAGGATTTGCCTTCAAACTCTATGAGGTGAATTCGAGTCTTTATAAATGAAATCCTCAGAATCTATTTTTGAGTATTATGCTCGAATTATGGTGGCTTCAAACCAAATGAGGAGAAATGGCGAAGCTCTCATCGACACGATAGTTATAGAAAAAATCTTGCGATCCAAAGATCGTAAATTTGACTTCATCGTTGTTACATTAGCAGAACTTAAAGATGTTTCAACCATGTCTATCGAAGAGCTTGTGGGTTTGCTGTAAGCCCATAAACAGAAGTTGCACAGAGACGATGATAGAGCCCTGGAACAGGCTCTACAGATGAAATTATCCCTCAATGAAGGAAGGCACGAGCAAAAGAGGACATCTTAGAGAAGACGAGGCTATGGTTCCCATGGAAGAGGCTCTAGAAACTCAAATTCCAAAAGCAGAGGACTCTTTAGATGAGGGAATCAGAACCATGCTCCAAGAGGAGGTGGTCGAGGACAATAAACCATGCTTCAATAGGAGGTGGACGAGTGCTTCGCTCCGAAAACCTTGCCTTCAAATATAAGGTTGGAATACCCCAAGTGTAGGGCTAAGTTGTCGGTAGCATAATAAACCGGTAAGACCGGGATCGTACCACAGGGAATTCGTAGGATAGCTTAAACGAGTTGAAGGTTAAAATGATAGAATGCGGTGTTCAAGGCGACCAACTAGGTTTTACTTTGAAATTGTGGGAAATGCTAAGGCAAAAGACTAGGAAAACGCTTAATAAACTTAAAAGAGGTAAGTCTAGGGATCTTTTAACCCTTGACAAAGGGTGTTACCGGTTCTCTAAATAACTCAGGCGAGAGTCACGACCGTGTGCTCACGCCCAGAGGATTTAGCATTAACGACTACGTTTTAGTGTAAGATGTGATTAAACGGAGGCGAACCAACTTGTTTAACAATTTTATCGAATACATAGGAGGCCACAAGCCCTCGGTGAGCCGCTTGCCAAGACCGCTTGACTAACACCTCCCCAAGGAGTTAACACCTCTTGTTTAGACCAAAAACACAAGTTAGGCTCTATTCCGTAAATCATGTTTTTAAGCCCGAAGATTCGAGAACAAATAACAACCTAAGTACTCAGGGAAGATTATCCCGAGACTTAGCCAAACGACTACTCACACATACTTAAAGCATAAATCAAAGCATAAAAATGAGACATGAGTTTTAATCGACAAAAACGAAAATAAACTTGATTTAATAAAGGATCTAGTCCGTACGAACAACTTTAATAAATAAGAAAACAATAAACGAAAGTTACTTACTTGAGTTCTAAGGGATTACACTAAGAAAAGCTTCAAGAACATGAGATCAATATATGGTTGGTTTTTTCATATAGATCGAACTCATCTGAATCGGCAGACTTTGAAGGCTTTTTGAATTTTCAGTAACAAAGCCCAATTTGTTCTTAACAGAAAGAGCAATTTCAACAAATCTATTCCATGTTGCCCAATTTCCGCCATCCAGTAGTTGTGAGCAAAGCTTGGTGGCCGAAGTGTTTGAGTGATGAAAATAATAACGGCTTGACGAGTCAAGCCCTTCCTTGGAGTTGAGATTAGAACTAGAAATACTGCTATCTCTCATGGTTGGCTGGTATAGATGATGAAAGACTTTAGAAAAATCAAAAACTGTATCCAATTTTGAATCGAACCGATTGTTCTATCAATTGTTGATAATAATTGGATGATACGAAAGTGGTGATTTAATGGTTGTTGCAGCAAGCTAAAAAGGGATTGATGTAGAAAAAATAACCACGGTGGGCAAAGAAAAAATATCTAGGTATAGAACCCTAACTCTTATACCATGTTGAATTTAGAAGAACGAAATATTGAAAGAATATTTGTTTATTTCTGAATGAATTCTTTACAAAGATACAAACTCCTCTATATATAAAGAAGCTAAAATAGGAAAAAAGTCAAACTAGGAAAGAATAAATATACAATATTCCTCTGCTACAATCAGATCCTCAATCAATCAATTAGGAAACCAGATTTTCCTCTAACATCATCTTATAGAAACAATTGAAATCTATCAAATAAGATTCATATTGCATATTTTTAACACTATATGTTGAGAGATATAAGAAATTGAAAATGACACGCAGAACCGTAATAGACACTTAAAAAAGAACGGAGGGAGTATTTCGGTAAATAAATTATTTTTAAGTTTGAAAATTACACGTAATTTCGTAGGGGACTAACTTTACGGAATAGATAGAATAGTATGCCATATATATATATTAATTAAAAAAAAATGAGGGTGGAGATCTCGGAGTAGATTGCTAATTCCGGAACAGAGAGAAATGGCAATTCTACCCCAAAGGCCAGTTATTTGCGTGGATGGTAATATGGATAGAGGGTGTACCAAGTTTGAAGAAAGGAGAGGATGAAAAGGAGAATGGCGGCAAGGATAGACCAATAAGCCCATGGACTCCAATTGGTGCTCTCGTGGTAGGCATGAACAACATACGCACGGAGTCTATTCTTTCGCTTGAAGCGGTAGTTCCAGATTCGGTCATACACATGAATCATTTTCGAAGTAAATGGGTTGAGGATCGGTGCCTCCTTAGAGAGTGAGTCGAAGAGTTGGACGATAGATTCGTCACTTCCGATGCTATTAATTTTTAAGATACCACTGGTTATCAACACGCTGACATCTCTAGGGGTTTTTATTAGCTGCCGCATGAAGTAAATAAAGGAAGTCACTTCGCCCCGAAAGTCCCCAACGCGGAGGCCGTCGAAAGCTATCAAGTTTAGAAATATTGATTCCATCGCATGGTCCGCCACCAAGAATGGGAGTCTCAGGACCCCGTCATCGGTGTTGAACGAGATTCTCTCCTCCATTATTTCGAATGACGGTTCCAACCTGATCCCAGCTTCCGTAAGTTCAATTGCTGACCAGAATTGAAATGCTAGGCCAGATGAAGCAGTATGGGAGTCATAGCTCTCATCGCAAATTAGGGTCTTTCCATACATGTCCAATACATGCAAGCAGTTCCCAATTCTTAAGGGCGTCCCTGACCAAAAGCCCCAGGAACCTAAGACAGGATCTTCGATGGACTCCTCGCTTAGCTCACCACCCTGCAATTGTTATGATCAAACGTGTGAAGCAATATTTTAATTTTGTTTTTCTTTTAGAGGTAACCAATCAAGCCAGAAACATTAAAACAGAA
>BPLS01000130.1:335972-402186 GCA_019656275.1 Rhododendron kiyosumense
CGCGAGAAATCGGCAAAAAAAATTACTGGGAATAGCCTGATTTGAGCAGTTTTTATTTGAACCGTTCAATAAAAACATAACAAAAACTGTTCGAATGAATCCCTTCCCCATTTTTTTTTTCCTGATTTCTCGCGGGTACCCTTAAAATCACGTTCTGAACACATTGAGCAGCTCGAATCATCAAAATTCGATCGGAAACGGAAGGTCCTTATTTTATTAAAATGAGGTGGTCCTTAGGAGAAGGGAACTATCTATATTATAAAACAGGACGGTTTTCTACTAAAATGTCTATTCATACAAATAGAGCACCCTCTACAACCGTTCGATCCTACTCCCTGTTAACTTTGTAGCTGTCGGATCGAATGAATATTTCCTAATGTGTAAATCTACAATGTCTATTCATACAAACAGAGCACCCTCTATAACCGTTCGATCATACTTCCTATTAACTTTGCAGCCGTCTGATCGAATGAATATTTCCAAATATATAAATATACAATAATGTAAAAGTTTTCCAAACTTCCAAATTATGTACACTGCTAATTTTCTTCCATAATTTACGGAGGAATCTTTTTGAAATTGTTAAATGGAGAGATCTTTTTCGGAATTAGTGACTAATTCCTTTCTCCTTAGTTTTCCGGAAAATTAACACTCGAAATTTTTTAAGGAAACAAAACATGCCTTTTCATGCCTTTGAATCAATCATATGGAAATTAGTGACTAATTTACGAGTACTAAATTTCTGGAAATTAGTGAGTAATTATGGTAATCTATAATTAAGGAAGTTATCCTAATCAACCAAAATTTGAACTACAAATAATGAATATACGTTATGATTATCTCCAAAATTAGAATTCATCATAATCTTCAAAGCGCGCTCTCTCTCTCTCTCCAAAAAAATTTCCACGGCTGAGATCTTCGGATAGATGAGCTAACGATATATTTGGAAATGATTGTACAAATGTTTATCATGCTTCTATTTTCCCGGAATCACAGAAAGATCATTTAAATGATATATTTGGAAAGGATGGTAAATATTTTTGGCTACTTCTATTATTTATACGTGAATTATTCTCGGCTACTTCTATTCCGAAATCACGGGGAAGATTTAGACGTGAATTATTCTCGGCCACAATGGAATAAATTAGCTATAGATATTTTTTTGAGCCTTGGAAGTCTTTCACATTCAAAGCGGTGGATTTGGAAGAGAAGGAAACAATGGAATAAATTAGCTGGAGATATTTTTTTGAGATCACTCTCCGAGAGAAGGAATGAAGAAAAATTGCACACCAAAAGGAAAGCTTGACCAATCTTGGTGGGGTTAATAAGGACAAACTCTTTGAGTTAACAAATTCTTTAGTAAGGATATTTTTTTCTCAATATGGAAACTTCTAATTATGGATTAAAATCCTTGATGCATGTACCTCATCTCTACTCAGAAAATTTTCCTTCTCATATTGAATGTAAGATCTCTCTCATGCATGTACAGATTTCTTTGTTATTGTTAGAGTTTTAACAAAAAAACGACTTCTATGTAGGAGGTTATGAGTGGTGAAAAGGATGAAGACAAGAAGGTACTTGCATAGAACGAGAAAGAGTATTATGTGCGATTTTGAATCCCAAACTTGCCAATGCAAACTACATAAGCAAAAAGATTGGCCGATGGAATAACAATGATCTCATAGGTAATTTTTTCGATCCTCCCTCATGTAGGTAGACCACCATATTCACCAGTTTTACCATTTTTTTCCCTCTTTTTTTCTTACAGGCACTAAAGTTGTCGAGTCCTCATGTGCAGCTTTAAAAAATAAAAGAGTTGAATATCAAGCATAGATGTTATGAAAGTTGTTGAACACTTTGTCCGCAGATTGCAATCTAGGAACGATATATACTTACACATTTTTTGTTTATTTTTGTGAATTCGCTCAATTAAAGGGTGATTACCCTTGACTGAAATGCCATGCCATGGTAAAGGGGGATGACATATGAACGGAGCTATGGTGCTACCAAGTAAATGAGAAGCTAAGTTCATTTATACTTTTAATCAAATGCATCAAACCTATATATCTTTTCTGTAAAAAAAAAAAAAGAAAAGAAGAATAAGAGAGGGATACCAACAAGATATGAAGCGTATATATTATGTGAGTACTTCTATTTATTTATTTTTGCATTTTTTTGGGTTTTGTTGTTGCATTGACCGTGATCAACAGGGAAGAGGCAAAATGTTAGTAATAGAAGATGGTGTGTTCAACAAATCAGTGCCAGGACTCTGCCAAACTCTTCTAAGGCGAGCAGAGGTTTTTTCTTTGAGTGTATTCCTATCATTCTCATATTGAAATTTGGAGTTTTTGAGAACATGTAAATAATCAAATTATTAATGATTGATTGAGTGTTAGTTTGCAAGGTACATTAATTTTTATGTTAAATAAAAGAAATAAAATGTCATAATGATTAAAAATATAAATCAAAATTTATTTGTTGTATGATTACGATTCCTGTGCATAGCACAGGTTTTGGTAAGGGTTGCGTTGGGATCGAGTTATGTGGGTGTGTGTCTTTGGACATGGGTAGTTCCTCACACCTTGCTGAAAACTACATTACAGATGTTCAAAGCCAGTTATAATTCCACGTTCTTTGAGCCGTGCCTTTAGGCACGGGCATGCACTAGTATATATATATATATGCAGAGATTTTTAGAACTAAAATCTAATTTTAAAAGACCTGTAGCATAATTTTAGGATAAACACTCCTAACAAATCTCCCTAATCTCGGCAAAATCATTTAACCCCCTCCCCTCCCTCCATTTCCATTTTTCATTTTCATTTGCAGGGTTTGGACCTAAAACTTCGCCGAGTCGCCGACCCACCAACAAAACCATTGTTCTCCTCCTGGCGTACACTGTTATCGTCTGCGCCGCGCCGCGCCGCGCGCGCCACCAATGCTCGGACTATCAAAACCCCCCATCAAAGCGTTACTGGTTTGCAGACTTCCGGACACTCCGAAGGACCTCGCCTCCATCAAATAAGTTTTCAATGCTATGCCTTGTTGATGCTGCTATATTTCTAGATGGTTCTTGGCTTATGTGGTTGCTGCCATTCATGACTTCTGAAGATGTTGCTGGTCTTCCCTTGCTGTAAAGCCTGTACGTATTTGGTGATATAATCCATGGCTTCAACTTCTGATACTTTCGATTACCTGAGAAGTTTGGTTGTATTTTTTGTTTGATTTGTTTTGTTTGTTGAATATTTTATCATGGGTTTTATGGTGGGTGTTTTGATAATTTTTTTGGTTTAAAACTTATCTGATGTTTTCAGGGTGTATTTTATGATCATGGTGCATTTTCGGATTCAGATTTGTATTTTATGATCATGGTGTAATCATGGTGCTTTTCAAACAATACAATTTATGTATTCATGGGGTATTTTATGATCATGTTATATTCATGTATTCATGGTGTAGAGAAAATCTACAATACACACCCCTTAAAATGGTGTACCATATGCACCTATTTTATGGATTATTGATAAGATTTTAGCATGTTTCATAACTTTTATCCTAGAATTCATAATTTTCCAGCAGTATGATTCATAAGATTTTCATTATGACTCGTAATATTTTAGTATATCTCGTAACTTTTACACGATTCGTAACTTTTTAGTAATACGATTCGTAACATTTTTTCTATAATTCATAACATTTTAGAGATACACACTCAAATAAGGGGTGTGTATTGTAGTTTTTCCCCATTGTGTATTTCTAATAGTGTGATTCATGTATTCATGGATTGGATTAATTTATTCATATTTTTTCGATTGTATTTTCTTATTATTTTTTCGATTAAATCATAGTGTATTCCTAGAATCATGATGCATTTCCTCTGGTTCATGAAATCATGGTGTATTCATGAAATAATGGCTCAAATTTTATTTTTTAAGTAAATCATAGAAATCAATCATGTTTTGGTATTTTCATGAAATCATAATTATTTTGGTTCTATTCAAGTTGAAATAAAAATTAGTCAATCATATTTCAAATTACCATAATTTGCAAAAATAATTTATAAAAAAACATGGTCGATTCCACCATGTTCCAAATGGTTTCATGATAATACATAGTAGATATGAAAAAATAAATAGTGTTTTCGAATTTAAATCGGTGACAAATAAATTTTGAAATCCTCTTTTTTTAATTTTCTCCCATAATTATTGTGATTGAATCCCACTAAATTAAGAAATGGTTGAACTCCACTAAATTAGAAAATGATTGAATCACACTAATTTAGGAAGACAATATACTCAATATCTTATTAAAGAGAGCAAGATAGATAATTCGCCATTTGAAAGGATGAAAACATAAATGTTCAAAATAACCGGGATGAATACTTACAGGCATTGGGTTCTGAGGATGCGAAAGGGTCACAACGTTTTCGATAATGAGAACTAGGTTTTCAACACTCAAATCACGAAAGAGGGTGGTGCCCCACACGACGGGGCGGCCCCTCACTCACGGACGGGCACGCTACCGCCTGCGAAACCCATATTAGTTTAATGAACATTAAGAAATACGAAAGGAAAAACTCAAACTGAAAGACTAGATGGGCAAAGTTCCTCTGTTAACATGAGAAGAAAGTACCAAATGTTGGTGATATTTCTCTATTGACCAGAAATTCCACATTAGGATATAGTTTTGGAATTCATACTGCAGTTTATGTGAGTAGTTACTACTTCTAAATTCTAATCTAGCTCGTTGATATGATCAGCGACTTGAATCTTGATTTTGTCTACTCATATTTGTTATATAGTTTTTTTTTTTGAGTAAAAAGATCATCCCAGTTATGATCTCCCGGCCCATTAGTTCAAATCCAGTTAGGTATGGAATATTTCTACAATGAATTTAAAATCTCCAAAATTTAGCAACTTTTAAGACCACAAGAGCCTCATATAGAATTTTGCCGTCCTTTTACTCGAGATTGGTCATTGTAGAATGTTAAATAGTTTATGATGAGATCAAGCCATGCAGGTAAGCAATGTTTTAAATACCGTATCGGTTAGGGTACTGATTTTTCTACGGGCACGGTACGTATCGGTCAAATATCGGGTACCGTTTCAGATTGATCGCTATTAGTGTTATTTTCCTACTTAAAAGAATTTATAGTATAACACACTTTTTTAAAATAAATAAAAAATAAAAAATCCAATATTTGTCCGGTATCATCCGGTATTTGCCCGGTACTTGAAGAAAAAAATAAATTTAAAAGTAGTCCGGTATTATCCGGTATTGGCCGGTACTGACCAGTATGTCTGGTACCGGCCGGTACCAACCGGTATTTGAGCCGGAACAGAATTAGAGGTGTAGGGTACCGGATTCTGTAAAAAACGGTATGTACCGGCCGGTACGAAACGGTATTAATAACATTGCAAGTAAGTGCCTTTATCGTAAGTATAAAATTTGCTTGTCAAAGATTCACATTAGGTAGATAAACGTACTATAATGAAATTGAAGTAAAATGGATCTCAATCACTGTCCAATTGGAAAAGATCTTCTCCACAACCTTGTCAGTTTAACTTTAGCAAATTAGGCTTCTATATGGATTTAGGTACATTAGGGTCCATGTGCATTCGGGTCCATATAAAACCATCACCAGGAGAGCCACATAGCAGCCTGGCAAACTACCCCACCTTGCAACAAAAAACAGGACGATAGAGATGTTGCATGTGTGTCTCTTTGCTTCCATTATAGAGTAGGCTTTGGTCTATTTTTGATGGTCAGGGTCGGGTTAGCTGACGCACACCGCAACTAATCTCCTCATCGTTCTGGTCAAAGGGTAGTTCATCGATCCACAACAGGGCTAGGGTATTCGCAAGAAATAACTTTCTTGCTGCCGGACTTCTCGAACCCTGATCACCTGTGTGGAGAGAGCAAATCCACCGACCAACCAAACTAACCTTTGGGCTGGCTTCGATCTATTCCCAATAATGCTGGCTAGTGAGCCAAAATGCATATGTGTTGTGTGTGGCACATTATGACCTAAGAGACAAAAAATGTCGTTTTAGCATGAAGAAATCATGTCTTGGACGCAAAATGGTTGGAACAGAGACACTTAACAGAAAAATACAAAGAAAATTACATATTATCTCAGTTATGAATTATTTTTTCCCAAAATAGAGTAACCCAATGCATCTAGAGTCTTTTGTTCGTCGTAAATATAGTAGCTAGAGTAGTTTTATTAACTTCCTATCGGTTAATCCATGTTCCTTCCGCGTTTTAAAGCTAAATTGGCTTAGTTTTTCTAAAAAAATCAACTCGGTTTTCTTTGTCTTTTTTCAATTCTTTTTTGTGTTTGCTAGTTTTCGTCAAATTTTTGTATATTATTAGTTTATCTCGACAAGAGCAACCAAAAAAATAAAAAATTAGAATGAAAACCCAACTCCATTAATCAAAAGTGAAAAGATGAAGTACACCATAATATGCAGATAAAATAAAAATAAAAAATAGAGTACACCTTAACATGTACTCGGCGCTCATTCCGACTCTCTACGCAAATTGATTTTAATTAGTTTTAAAATACATGTAGTATACCGAATTGTTATATACTCTGGAGATAAACACAAAAAAGAAGCCTCGAATATAGATGTCAGGATTGTTATTTGATAGTATATCTATCTATGACCCCTAACAAACGGGTTTTTCTCTGTTTTTTTGTTTTGTTTTGTTATATTTTCTTTTATTAATGTAATTGTAATCTTTTCTTTTAATATAAATGGGATAATCTTGTTTGTCAAGAGGGTGGGTACGTTAAATGTGGAATCCAAGTGGGAAATCCAGGAGCGGAGGTGTGTAGGGGCTGGGGGGGCCCGGCTCCCTGAGGGTCCGAGTTTTAAATTTTTTATTTTATATATATTTGATTTTAAATATTATTGATAATTATTCGTATATAGTTACTTATAATCTTAATAATTTTGCTTCGATTTGATAAAAAATTGGTTTTTTTTACATTCTCATTTCTTAAGTTCTTTCATAAATAAGAAATAAGTACGTGACAATTGAAATAACCTAAAGAATCAATTTAATGTACAAATGTAATGAATTGAAAAGCAAAAACCTTATGATATAATAATTATATATTTCGATAAAAAAAATATATATGTCTATTAAGCCGGCTCCTCGATAACAAAATCCTAACTCCGCCACTGGGAAAATCTAAGCAAAAAAGGTATGGAAAGACTACAATATACACTTTTTATTTGGGTGTGTATCATAAGCACCCTCCAAAATATTATGAATTATAGAGAAAATGTTACAAACCATATTCCTAAAAAGTTATGAATCGTATAAAAATTACGAAATATACCAAAATGTTATGAATCATAATGAAAATATTATGAATCGTACTGCTGAAAGGTTATGAATTCTAGAACAAAAGTTATGAAACACAATAAAATATTATGAATAAACTATAAAATAGGTGCATATAGTATACCTTTTTAAACGGTGTTTATTGTAGACTTTCCTAAAAAGGTATTGCTATTGTCAGCCAACTACCCTTTGTCTCAAAGAATGATTGATTTAGGATTATGAATTAAAAGATGAACTATAAAGTGAGCGTCATAATCCAAAAGGTTGGCATGATGCATGGTCAAAATTTGGGACGAGTTTGCTTCTTTCTAAGTATGAGGATTGAAATCACTCAAATGTTATCAACTCTTGCGAAATTAGATTTATTCCGAGCTTGCACTCAACTTTAAATGCCTCAAATCAATTGAAAAATCGGTGCTCAAATATTAATCGAAACACGCGTAAATTGACATGAATACTTGAGTTACATAATAAATATAACGTATAAACTTTATATTAGAAGTACTGCTCATGCGATGGAATATCTGGTTCAATCATGTCTCATGATTAATTTCCAATAATGTTATGCTACTATGAAGTGATACTCCGACATGAATTAATGTCCTGCTTGTACTAGTATATCATTAGAAGTGTTCGATATCATTTGAAATTATATACCTTAATTTCCTCAAACCGATCTGTTGAGGTATGGCTCAACCCCTACGGGGCGAGGGCCTCTCTTCCTGCATAAAAGTCCTCCTATTATATATTCCAAATCGTCAACATTGACAATCCATTCTTCTCCCTCCCAAATTAACCACATGAGAAATTAGAGCCCACATATCATATTGTAGATGTACCTGAAAACCTGAGACCAAACAATTAATTCACTAATTTACATAGCATACCCACAATTATACAAAGGTTTTTGGTTTGAGATTAGTACGTACGGCGTTCGGCTAAATAAGCCACTTGATTTATTTTTTTGTCATTATTCAAATTTTTTTCGCATTTGTTAATTTTTCGTCAATTTTTTGGGAATTATTGTTTTGTCATGATGAGAGAAATCTAAAAAGTAAAAAATTACGATCGAAACCTAATTTTTTTGAATAAAGACAAAAATAAACCAATTTTTTCGTCTTTATTAAAAAAAGGATTTCTATCGTAGTTTTTTACTTTTTAGATTTCTCTTGTCATGAAGAAGCAATAATCTCCAAAAAATTGACCAAAAACTAACAAATGCGAAAATAAAGACTTGTTGGTTGGTAAAAACGATCCTAATTATTAAATTAGGATCGTGTTCATGTGACAACAGATGAGTTGGAGGCCAGTGGAGAAATAAAATTGCTCATCCTGAGATTCAAAGCATGCAACTGAGATAAACAAAACATTGTCCCAACTCATGTGCTAATACTCTCTCTCTCTCTCTCTCTCTCTCTCTCTCTCTCTCTCTCTTAATACCACCACCACCACCACTTCTGCACTGCATCCACCATGGAACCACCACCACCCACACGCCACTTCTCTCTCCCCGTCGATGCCGACCACAAAGCCACCGAATTCCGCCTCTTCTCCCTCTCCTCTCCCCACATGCTCGCCTTCCACCTCTCCTGGCTTTCTCTCTTCTCCAACTTCTTCTCCACCTTCTCCATCCCCCCTCTCCTCTCCCTCATCCGCTCCGACCTCCAACTCTCCTCCACCGAGATCGGCCGTGCCGGCATCGCCGCCTTCACCGGCTCCATCTTCGCCCGCCTCGCCATGGGCCCCGCCTGCGACCTATTCGGCCCCCGCATCGCCTCCTCCACCCTCTCCCTCCTCACTGCCCCCGTCGTCCTCTCCGTCTCCTTAATCCAATCCCCCCTCTCCTTCATCCTCGTCCGCTTTCTCATCGGCTTCTCCCTGGCCAACTTCGTTGCCAACCAATTCTGGATGTCCTCCATGTTCTCCTCCAACGTCGTCGGCCTCGCTAACGGCTTCGCCGCCGGCTGGGCCAATGTGGGATCCGGCGCGACCCAACTGCTCATGCCCCTCATCGTCTCTCTCCTAACCGACTGTTTCCAAATCCCGTCGTCAACTGCCTGGCGCGCCGCCTTCGTGGTCCCTGCCGTGTTCCAATCCGTAACTGCCATTCTGGTACTGATCTACGGCCAGGATCTCCCCGATGGAAACTACAGCTGTAAAAAGAGCTCGCGTAAAACTTGCGGCAGCGGTAATAACTTTTTCACCGTGTTGTTTAGGGGGCTTAGGAATTACCGGGGGTGGATACTGGGGTTGACGTACGGGTACTGCTTCGGAGTCGAATTGACGGCGGATAACATACTTGCGGAGTACTTTTACGACAGGTTGTTTCTCTCCCGTTGTGATGTTGTGATGCCGTTTTTTTTTCTCAAAGACGCTATTGGTCACCGCGCGAGTCCGCCACTTGGTACACAAACCGTGCGCCTACGTGAGGCCCACCCTAGGCTCTCACTTTGTCCCCCAAAATTCAAAAGACATATCTACCGGTATGCGATTAAAATGATTTTTACAATGCTCCATTTAAAAATAATTCAAAAACATACCTATCGGTATGCGATTAAGCTGATTTTTACAATGTTCCATTTAAAAATAATTTAAAATTTATGAATTTTTTTTGTATTCTTTTGGGATCAAAGTGGATTCCACGTAGGCATGCGGTGGACTGGTGCAATGAGTGTGTAGGCTTAAATGTTTTTTCCTTTCTCTTATATCCTTTTAATCATTGTATCCGTTACAAGTGATTAATAAAAATTTCTTTCTTTTCGACAGGTTCGGGGTGGATGTGGACGTGGCGGGGGCGATAGCTGCGAGTTTCGGGCTGGCGAATGTCGTGTCGAGACCGGCAGGAGGGGTGGTGTCGGACGAGATGGGGCGGAGGTTTGGGATGAGGGGGAGGCTGTGGAGCCTCTGGGTGGTGCAGACGGTGGCGGGATTGCTCTGTGTTTTGCTTGGGAGGGTTGACTCGCTGTGGGGGTCTATCGTTGTTATGTGTTGCTTCTCGGTGTTCGTTCAGGCGGCTTCCGGGCTTACGTTTGGAGTGGTGCCTTTTGTTTCCCAAAGGTATGTTCCTAACTTCCTACTCAATCAAAGACAAACTCAACTTTTGCTTCTTTTTTTCCTTTTAGATTTTTATATGAAAATTAATACATAGTGAAAAAAATTATAATGGTCAGTGAAATAGGAGTGTGAAAATACTAAAGTTAAGTCAAGACTCTGCAAAATTCAGTCTTAGCACAGTTAGCACACTTCACAAAATGAACTTTAAGAAATACTCATCTGTCAAACCATTATACAGTAGTCTGTTACAGAAAGTCTTTTAATTCTTGAATAAAAAATAAAGTACTTTTTTGTGCAAAAAAAATTTCTTCTTTTACACCAGTTTAAAAATCTAATTTAAACTGATTTTGCACAATTTTAGTTTTTGATATCCCAAAAAAAAAAAAAAAAAGCGCGAATTACAATACAACAAAAGTTTAGACAAGTACTTACCTTTTCTTTATGGAAAATTCTAAAATCAGCCTAATGAACTGATAATAATGTGAATGAATGTGTATTAAAGAGTGTAAAAAATAAATAAAAATTCATGAAAAATGATATTAACACTCTAAAAATTGATTGAGGTACTCAAAAAAATAAAAGAAAGTGGTTTTGAAATTACACTGATTTTTGAGTGCTAGCATCAATTTTTGGAGTGTTAATATCAGTCTCCAAATTCATATTTTTCTTACCTTTTAATGTACTTATCGTCAATCTAATAGACTAATAATAGAAAGAACGTTTTTTTATTGGAAAACAAAGTACACAAGAAAGGGGGCAAAAACTAGAGAGTCTGTTTTGTATAGAGAGATTAAGGAATATTCTTCTCCTTAATTGGATTCTTAATGAGAGAACAAAAGAGAGATGAGAAACATAATTAATTAGTTTTATATGTTTTCTTGGATCTTAGTTCTTTGCTTCTTTTACTAGTATTATTGTAATGGTTGACAAATCACGTATAAACGGACAACAAACGTGTCCAAATGACTGATAGAGAACAAAATTGATGTTGAATAAATAGCTAACAAATTAGTAAATAACATTTGTCTAACTTGTTTGAAGATGCTACCTCGTTTACCTAACTTGTTTTGGATATTTTACAAGGTCGAGCTTCTCTTCTTCTTTTTTGCCCCCGACGGGTACTATGTAGCGGTACCCGTCGACAATCTCAGCCGTCTAAACATGTTTTGGACAGTCTAGATTTTATTCCTTCTTTCTCCTCTCATCCGACCACTCTCTCTTTTCTTTTTCTCTCTCTAAAATTTGGACTATCCAAAGACTGTTAGGACCGCTGACGGGATACCACGTGTGCCGTACCCGTCCGGCACCCAAAAACTTCTCCCCAATCCCTCTTCTCGGTGCGAGCCAGATTTTCTTTTTTGGATAACTTGCGGAGCCAGATAAAAAATATGTAGGGTGAAAATCTATTTTTCACAGTGGTAATTCTTACTATTTCTTGAATCAAATATCAAAATACCAGCAAAAACATTTGTTTTAGAAAAAGAATTCCTACGCATCGGGGTTGCTTGACCCACTTTTCAACATCTGATCCCCCGCCCTTGCTTCCCCCTAAAGAGATCAAAATCGGATGGTTGAGAAATGATTTTGCCCTTTCTTCAGGAAAAAATCATGATTTTGTCTATCTTATGAGCATGTTATCTTGATGATCGAAATTATTCACTTTTAAACTTCATTGAAAAAAACAGTCATGCCAAAATCATGTCGATTGAAGATTGTTTGATATGTTTTCGAAAAAACATACACTATATATTATGAAATCTGCCCTAGTGTATATCTAAATATAAAATCAAACAACATTTGTTAAAACATGATTTACGCAATGTCTGAAGTTTTTAACAAGATTTAAAAGATGAACGTTCGTAATCACTAAAATAGACTTTAAAAAGACCCACAAGCGCACCGGACAAGACCGCGATCCCTATTGCGAGACGAGGGAGGATTCAAATCCTTGAAGACAAACACAATGGAGCCCGCGGAGTTCTTATTTTCAAGGATTATAAATTTCAAGATGCAAAAAGTCCACACGTACGTGTCTTTAGATATTTCTGAGGTTGATCTCAAAATGTGAAGATATTTAACTTTTGAGATGCTCTTATATTGATTGAGATGGTCTCAGACTCTCAGACCACATACCCATGGCCGACGCTACACACAGTTACAAGTGGGGATTAATCCACGTAACTTTAAAATGTCACTTGAAAAATACAGATTCCTACTTTTACTTTTACTTTTACTATTTGACCTTATCTTAAAATTCAGATTTCTATTTTCCGATTTGTGTCGACAAGATGAATAATAATCTACAAAAGTTTAATACAAAACTAACAAATATAAAAAAAATTATATATTTGGATAACGCAAATTAAACTGAAAAGCCGAAAAAGCTCTTGGAGGAACAAGGACGCGGGGGAGCTGCTGTCCCTTTAAGGGGTAGCAGCCTGCTGTTCCGGCCGAGCGGGACTCGCTCTGGTCTCGACTCGATGATCGAAAATGTTCACTTCGCGAGCTCGTTGAGCAGAACAAGTGTACCAAAAATTAGCTCGATCGAATATCATGAAGTGTCTTATCGAAACATTTTTATCTTGAAAAGAATGGATCCGAAACACTGGATCAAATCCACTGGAACCCATTATTGGCAAGTTATATGTGTTCCGATATTCAGACACTTAATGATATTCAATCGAGCTAATATTTGATAAATTTGTTCTACTTGACAAGCTCTACGAAGTGAGCCTTGATCAATCGGGACAACAGGCAGCTACCCCTTAAAGGAACGGCAGCTCCCCCGCCCCCGAGGAACAAGGCCAGCTGTCAACAACTTTAACCAATGGCGGAAGTATTCAAGGGCTGCCTTAAGCTCAAGCCCAGGTGAGCTCCAAAAAACATTAAAAAAAAAATTATATGTAAATTTTCGGTCAAAATGAGTTTAGCCCAACCCACCATCTTTCCATTCAGTCCAGCCCAACCCACCATCCGTTTGAATCAGCGCGAATATATTATTTTTCTGATCATTTTATCTTAAAGGATCATAATTAATTTTTCTCTCTGATAATCAAATATTTGCTTTTTATTTGGGATCATATAGAGCAGATACTTGATTATGAGAGCTCTAGAGGCATATATTAACTACAATTCTTTAGAATAATATAATCAGAAAAATAAGATCTTTGCACCAGTTCAAACGAATTGAAAATTGAAGCACTTAATTTTTTAGACTATTTATATATATTAAAAATATGATTACAAAATTTAATACTCTAATTTTTAATCAGTTTGAACCGTGGGGGAGATCTTATTTTTTTATCATTTTATTCTAAAGGGTTATAATTAATTTTTGTCTCTAGGGTTCGCGTAATCAAATAGCTTCTTTACAGATTCCCAAATAAAGAGAAGATATTTAATTATATGAGTTCTAAAGATAAAAATTAATTATGACTCTTTAGAATAATATGATTAGAAAAATAAAAATTTTCTACCGGTTCAAACAGATTACAAAGTGTCGCACTTAATTTTTTTGAGACGTTTTAATATTATAAAAGAAATCAGGAGAGACAAGTGAAATATATAATATAAAAGGGATTGCTAATGAACAGTTGTTCGGTATATATATCGAAGTATTGTAGTGAAATGTATTTTACCTACAAGTGGGTTTTCTCGGTTTTAGGTAGCTATAATAGCTAATATTCCCTTCTTGCTACTCTGCCGTACATGCATGCCTAATGGAACAACAAAATAAAAAGAAAGAAAAAACTCTTTAATTGCTCTTCAAACTTTTTTGTACTTTTTTTATGTTTATTTTTGAACGTTTAAATATTTATGTATTAGTTTGCCTCTTTTTAGTTCATATATATAAATTTTGATTAGCCCAACGCGGAATAGATTTCTAGTTCCGCCCTTGACTTTAACTATAAACTCTTTTGGGGTCATTTCACGTAAAGCTTTCCTATGTATTCAAATGCCCAGCTAGTACTAGATGGTGGGATTAGTCCCACATAATTAATCGAGGTGAGCGTAGTCTGGCCTAGACATCTGGTTATCCGAAATATAATATTAACTTTGTTCACTTAGAAGTTTTGAAAAAAAAAATTTACTCTATGCACGATGCTCAATAACCAAACAAAGTGACTGTACTCTTCAACTAGTTGCTGTGTTTTATTTATGACGTTTTTTTATTTTTAAAATTTTTTCATCAGATTTTTTTCATTTTTTTTACAGGTCACTGGGAGTGATATCAGGGATGACAGGGAGTGGTGGGACTGTTGGGGCAGTGGTGACCCAACTTCTCTTGTTTTCAGGGTCCAACCAATTCTCAACCCAAACCGGCATTTCACTCATGGGCCTGATGATGATTGTCTCTACTCTCTCACTGAGCCTCATGTACTTCCCAAAATGGGGTGGCATGTTCTGCGGCCCATCTCTTGAGCCCAACTCCCAAGATGAAGAAGATTACTTTTTGCTTGAATAATTAAGCTTGTGATAGATATAGGAAATTGATTTTCGTGCTCTACTTTTTATCGATGGCACTCCAATTTTAACGTGAAGTTACTAATAACTTCATGAACAAAATGGAGCGCCATCAGTTAAAAGTATAGCGCGAATATCAATTTCCTAGATATATAGTATAGTTTGGTAGTCAATCATTTCTTGTTATGTTGTCTTAGGCGAGCCGTCTTAGCCTTGAGATCAGAACAAGAATCGAATGTATGTTGGAGGAAGAGGTCGGGAACAATACTTTAAACGGAGAGTGACAGGAAGGAAAAGCCTTATTGATTAGAGTTTTCAATCAAGTCATAAGAGATAAGTATAGTTGGAGAATAATTCAAAAATAAATAAGAAATATAAGCAAGGGCTACCAAATATGATCGAAATTTCCCGGCCTCTTTTGCTACAAGTTTTGCTTGAGTACTTGCTGCTCTCCTTGTCTACCCTTTTCGAACGTGATTTCTCTCAAACACAATGGTATGACTCCATCAAAGCCGTTGCTTAAAGTGCTTCCTTAGTCATGAGGACATGATGACAGATTGATCGAGACTTCCATTCCGAATTTGGTGGAGATGACGGGGTTGGTCCATGGATATATTTTTTTTCCTTTAGCCGCATTTCGCTCAAAGGGTTGAGAGCTTGGAGTGGTGGCCCAAGATGGCGTTTTTGGGAAGCCCGTTTCCACTGCGCTTATGGCCCATCTAGCCTATCTGAGAAGGCCTTTCGTTTTCCCTCCGTTGTCGGCCCTTGCCAAACTCCAAATAACTTGGGAGCTTGAAGACCACTTTCAAGTAACTGTCATTTACTTCTTTTCCGGACAAGTAGAGGAGGCACCTCTTCCAAAATCTCCGTTGATAATTAGAATAGATTCATAGACCGTCATGAGTTGTAATTGTGATTAAAATATCGAATAACATCTGCAGATTTGCTCTTTCGAGTCAGCTATGAATTTTCTGTATGCAATTCTAAAAAATCTATTGAGACTGCTCTACGAATTGATATGGAGATAGAGCAAGCTATGTTGAGCCTTGCATTGTCAGCTGACTCAGCTCTACAATCAATGGGCATTCAACGCCGTAAATTGCTTTCCTCCTCCCCAAATAAAGTACCCCCACTTTTTAATTTCTTTTTTTATTTAATTACTTTCATTTTATTTATTTAATTTCTATAAATACACTCTTTCTATATTAAAAAATATATTTCAAGAATTAAGTGCTTTAATTTTAAATTCAGTTGAACCGGGGGTGAAGATCGTATTTTTTTGATCATTTTATTATAAATGGTCATAATGAATTTTTTGGTGTAAGGTCTTTCAACAAACACTTTAAGAATCATTATTTAGTTTTAAGGCTCTCTTAGGGTGTCCACTGAAAGGCATTGGAGCCAAAAATTTATTACGATCATTTAGGATGAAATCATCAGAAAAATAATATCTTTGTACCGGTTCAAACGGATTAAAAATTGAAACACTTATTTTTTTAACTATATTTTCTAATATGTATATAGGAAAAAAAAAGGAGGAAAAAAAAAACAGTCGGATTCATTAGATCAAGCAATACTTACACCTCATGCTTAGAGTGTGAACAAAAGACAAGTATCAAAAATATTGATTCGTGTGCCAAAAATATTATTTTTGAAGGCTATAAAAGGAGGACTTTGTGTTTCAACTATATTTTTTAACTAAAAAATTGAAATACAAAATTTTTAACTATATTTTTAATATATAAATGGTGTAAAAAAAATAAGTGTTTCAAATTTTAATTCGTTTGAACTAATACAAAGATGTTATTTTTCTGACCATTTTATCAGAAATGGTCGTAGTAATTTTTGGCTATAAGGTCTTTCAACGAGCACCCTAAGATTCCTTATTTAGTTTTAGAGTTCTCTTAGGGTGCCTATTGAAAGGCCTTAGAGCCAAAATTTTATTATGACCATTTAGGATGAAATTCTCAGAAAAATAACATTTTTGAACCGGTTCAAACGGATTAAAAATTGGAACACTTATTTTTTTAACTATATTTTTTAATCTGTAAAGGACAAAAAAAGGGGAAAAAAACAGTCGGATAAACATGATCAATTGAAACACTTTTTTTTTCTCTTAATTACTTTACAAAGACTAGAAATAAACTTGAAACTATTAATTGTCTTATAAGTAGTATTTTCTAGATTTTCTAGGTATACATGCATACTAGTCTACATAATCACATAGTCTTGCACCTATGATAGAATGACAGGAGAGAGGAAAGCTTTAGCACGCTTAAAATTGGATTGGACATGACCATGGAGCAAGATGGAAGGGGGGGCCATATGGGGGAGGGAGAGAGATCCTCATTTTCCTATACATAAGACCCTTTGTCAAGCCATTCAACTCACACCTTCAATCTCTCCAACTTTTCTCCTTATGTTTGTTCTTTGTGTTGGTATTCTTGAGTTTCTTCAAGAAAGTCAATCCAAGGCCGCCACCAAACCATCACCCAAAACCGAAAAGAAAGAGAACGAAATAAACAGAAAAAAAAAATACAAAGAGGAAAGAAAGAAAGGGATTTGAGGGGGAGGGGAGAGTACGGGAAACGGCATCACGCAAAGGTTCAAGTGAAGTGTAAGTATCAAATTGTGGGTGGAGGTTATTTATTTATTTATTATTATAAAGGATTTGGACCTTTTTACCTTCAATTTGAAGAAGATTTGAGCTGTGTTGATTATCCAAAATCACAGATCGACCCTAACTTCATGCTTCGTTCCATGGCATGGCATATGAAATAAGACTTAAATCCAATTCACATATTCGTTAGTGATGAAGATACCATAATTTTAGGTGTGATAGTAAGTTGCTGCTACAAGATCGATCAAATCAACGAGCTAGCTAAAAAACCACAAACTTGGGAAAATAACCATCTATCCCGGTGTGTTTGGAATGTGTGTTTTAGTGAGCCAAACACATATATTTAAAATGAGAGTAGGATCTCCTCTTGTGCCTAATGAATTGGTCCAACCCTATTATGAGTCCAAATTAATTAACAAAATAGCATCCTACCCACACTTAAACAAAACATTATTAGGTGGTCCTGGACACTAACCCCCAACACCTTGTATAATGAAAAAAATAAATATATTTTAAACAATAAATAAATAACCTTTCATTCAGTTTTTAATCTACTAATGAAGAGCCTCACCGTGATCACTTGCCTCACTGCAATCTTTTATTTTTCTTTTTTCTTTTTGAAGTTTTAGGTAGTTTTTGGTTTTTCTGCAATTCAATTTCTCGCAAAAATACCCACATACTTAAGCATGTTTTGTTCACTCACTTAAAGTGGTGATCATTTTACTTTATTTGATATTCTTATCAGGTCTCAATTCAATTATATATCAAAATAATTTTAAGCCTTAAACTCTCGTTCGTTCTCAAAACGTTAAATGCAAGCCACCACCGTATCACCAAAATCAGTTATGGGTCAAAGGGTCATTGTCCGAGTTTGACTCTTGCCGAAGTTTTTGTTTTATAACATCCTCCTCGTTGTAGTATATTTTTTCTTTACCACCGCATATATCTAAATATAATTGTGAAGGATGTTAAATCACCACGTGATCACTTTGCTGAGCAACACCCAAAAAAAATTTCCAGCTTGGCAAAACACATACTATAATTTTTGTTTTGTCAGTTTCTTTTTCTTTTTTCTCCCCTTGCATCAAAGGTCAAAGGAGTACATGGTGGGTAAATTTTATTTTTTTACACGCTCATTGAGGATATTCTCCTACTTAAATTATCAAGTCAACGAAATTATCAAGTCTGATGCAACCTTCCACCAGTATTTTTTAGTTGGTTAATGATTGCGATGTACACTTAAAAAATTACCTAACTACTTATAATAATTATATTAGGTGAGTTTGTTTCTTAAAAAGTCGCACAAATATATATTGCTTGTTGTAATCAAGTTATGCTAAATAAAATAAGAATAGTTCAAAAATATTTTGCAGAGTAAAATAAGAATAGTTTTTGGGTAAGTGAATACGAGAAAACAAATAAGTGTTTGCCATCTATGAGGTCGTATGTTAGCATTTTAAGGAGGCCAAACATTCCAAACCTTGAAACCACCGGAGGATTTGTCCGGTCGTTAATTTCAGAACTCCAAAATCAGTTGAGGTGCGCATAATTTGACCTGAATATCTGGTTATAAAGAAAAGAACATAGTCCATGTAAGTCGTATATACAATGATGATAGCAAAACCAGGTTGTTAGTTGTTGATCTGGTCCTGTCATAAATGATCTGGTCTAACCCCATTTGTGATGCTTTTATTTAAAAGCACGCTACGAACATGTTTTCAGCATTACTCTTTCTGCTTTATTTCCTTTTAAGTCTTTTCTACATTGGCTTTAGTCACATTTTTTCAAAATGTTCCATGTTTGTGCTCCTAATCCTCGCTCTCGCAATATTTAATGAATGTGTTTCAAAGACCCTTTTATATTCGCGCTTTCGCTCATGCACACACAAATACGCGAATATGTGACTTAGGATAGCGTCCCTAGCGCACCGAATTAACTTTTCCTCTCCTGAGTTGGAGGACTTATTTTATTTTATTGATCATTGGGTTGGAGGAGTGGTGTTCCTGTTTACCCCTAAAAAATAAATATTTATTTGTAATTTTCAAGTTTGAAAATAATGGATTTATTGAAATAAAAAAATATGTTATATGAATCTTATTTGAGAGTCTCGATTAGATCTATCAAACCTTATAAAAAAAATTTTAAAAATTATTTTTAAACTTAAAAATAAGTTTTTATTTTGGAACGTGGAACGGTAATAAAAAACTATATAGTGTCCGTTCAAAATAAAAATAAAAAGGAAATTTATAAAAATGGTCCTCCTAATTTCAATCGAATTTCATTTTTGTCTTTCAAGTATCAATTACAACTCTTTTGACCTTCAAATTTGGTTTTTTATCAAATTGGTCCAATTGATAACTTCTGTCAGCCAAGCTGGACCGAAAAAAAATCAAATTGATGGTAGTTTGGATGTTGCAGTTCGTACCAAGTTGGTACAATTGATGACATCTGCTCTCAATTTGATTTTTTTCGTCCAGTTTGACTGACAAACATTATCAATTGGATCAACTTAATACGAAAATCAAACTTAAAGATCAAAAGAATTATAATAAAAATGAAATTAGGAGAATCATTTCTATAAATTTCCCAAAATAAAAATATCTATAGCCCCGTGTTGCAGAAAACATGACGACGGGCCCATGTTCATCACTGGAAAAGGTGGATCTGATCCCCTGCCCTGCATCATACGCAACTCACCATTATTTCCATTTCAAGACACGCCATTGTCCGAAGCTCGTTCTAGAGAACTACTCTCCTCAGTCAGAGTCAGTCTCCCCAATTCCACTCGAAACTGCGGTAGAGAGAGAGAGAGAGAGAGAGAGCGCGACCGATTGTGAAGGTTTTTCTGTAATTCACTGGCTTGCAATTACTCTAAGCTTGAAGATGAAGAATTCGAGTTTCTGGAGTAAATTTTGGTGAAAAGCGGGATTATCGCTGAGCTTAACTTGCTCAGTTTAGCCCTAACATTGGGGTAATTCTGCCTCGGTATCAGCTCGAAATGATTGAGCATCGTTAAGTGAGGTTGGAAACTAGATGAAACGAAGGGTTAATCCGTTGAAGGCGCATCACCAATGGAAGAGAAGGCTATTATTAATCGTGCTGTTCTTGGGGTTTTGCTGGGCGAGTATGGTTTTACTGGAGTCGCAGTCCAGTCGAATCAGGACGTTGGGTCTGTTTTCTCCTCCTTATGTTCAGAAGCCGAAAATCGCGTTCCTGTATATCGCGAGGAATCGGCTTCCGCTGGATATGGTTTGGGATGCTTTCTTTCAGGTAATCTTTTCATGTCAGGAGCTTTATACGTATTTGGTATTATTCATTACTGTACGGATGATCACTTCATTTACAATGCATGTTGACAATTTGTTTGAGCTGTAATTTAGGCTAGGGCTGCATATGAACCTAGATGCTCGTGGCTCGGCTCGTTAAGTAATTGAGCCAAGCTCAACCGGTTGAGTTTAAGGCTCGTTAAATAAATGAGCCGAACTCAACACTCAAAAGCTCGGCTCGGCTCGTTTTGTAGGCTCAAGCTGCTCAACTCATTTAAAGAGGCTCGTTAAGTAAATTAGACAGGCTCGGCTTGCGAAGGGCTCGGCTCATTTATAAACAAGTCAAGCTCTAGCTCGAGTTTTACGCTCGTTTAATAAACCAACAGAGCTTGAACACTATAAAGCTCAGCCCGGCTAATTTGCACCCCTAAATTTAGCATAGGATAGCTTGTTATAATGCTAGGAAAATGCTAATCTCAGCCCTTAGGGCGGTGGATAATGTGCAAAGGTTGTATCGATCTCTGGAAAAATTGTTTTAATATATGGGAATGCCGATTGATATCGATATATTTGACATTATATGCATATTATCCACCATCCAATGGGCGGTTAGCAGTACCTGGCCACCACACAAATATCTCTCTTACTCAAAGGCCTTCGCCTAACGTAGAGGAATCTTTTCCTGGCTTGAAATCGTTTATCGGGTGGTAGGCTGGTCCCTCCTCTCATTTAGGACTCTCGTCGAGCAGTAGGGGAGTCTTTCCTTAGTTGAGCTAGTTGTCCGATTTGTATGGTATTGATTCTGTGTTGGTAAGCTTGTGAGTTTCTGGTTAGATGTGATTTACGTACTTACAAATCTTATCCATTTCGAAAGATGATTGATTTGGTTTCTGCATTGGTGCATTGTTGATGATGTTACTTTTGCCTATCAAAAAAAAAAAAAGTATTAGTGGAATACAGTTATCTGGTGGGGTCTCATTATTGAGATGTTGTAATGATATAAACTAGCTACATGCTGAATTTAATCTTCGCTATGTTCAGCAGATCTAGAATTGCTGTTGGTTTGTTAAATTGTACTAAGAACTCCTATTACACTGGCACAAAAAGTGCTTCACATCATGTCTGCCTTCAGTGCCTTGTGTGAGCTGCTGTTAAGTAGATGGGCAGATTAGTCATTTTTGTTGCAGAGAAAGGGAGGGATGGTGATTGATGTTGTCCTATATATATCATAGTATGGCAATCAAAATCATATTTTTTTTCAGTATGTGTCTTCATTCATTCACATTATATATGCAAGTGAAATATTGTTTTCCGTTTTCCATATCATGGGGGCAAGGTATGGTAATTCTTATGGTTCACGAGTGTTAACCTATTTATTTTTGTTTAACAAGCACTTTTTGTGGGTTTGCAGGGAGATATAGAGAACAAATTTTCAATCTTCGTTCACTCTAGGCCTGGGTTCCTCTTCAACAAGGCAACAACAAAATCAACTTATTTCCTAAATCGTCAAGTTAATGACAGCATACAGGTTTGTGTACTGGACATCTATTATTGGAGTGGAGAGTTGACAGTTGTGTACATCTTCTTCACGTTTGAGGTCTCCTTAAGAGAAGAATGTAAAGCTCCTGCAGTTTCAACATATTAGATATATTCATGTGGAAGCTTTCAAATAGTTAACATCAGAAAAAAACGCATCTACTGTTGGAAGCTGAAAGACTGTAATGTGAAGGAAGACGACCTTGATCATTCATTTGTATAGGCAGTCAAATATTGTCTCAGCCCTCAACTATCAAGTGTTCTTAGAAAATAATTTAAGAAATGTTGCTTCCCTTCTATTACAGAGGCATACCTATAGTTACCGAGTGTTTTTCTTTCCAGGTAGATTGGGGAGAGGCCAGCATGATTAGGGCAGAGCGTATTTTACTGAAGCACGCATTTGCGGATCCTTTTAATGTTCGATTTCTTTTTCTTTCAGACAGGTGCGCTCTAATCTCCTTAAAGCTGTTGGGAATTATGATATATTGTTCTCGACAAATGTTCTAAACATACTTTCATTGTGCATAAAGATGGAGCCACAGGGGGAAAAAAAATTAAAGAAAGAAGACAAAGTCAAATAGAAATGTTTATACTTTTATTGTCTGTGAAGTAAAGTGGTATCAAGTATTTGTTGTGCCTCACTGTATTGTCTGGTAGAAGTTTTTCTTTTGGTGCTCTTTTTATCTAGTCTTATTTTGGCTACTTAAACTTGTTTCAGCTGCGTACCGTTGTACAACTTCAGCTACACATATGACTATATTATGTCTGCACCAACTAGTTTTGTGGACAGGTCAGTACTGCATTTCTTGATCTCCCCATTGCTGATACTACAAGCACTCTGTGTTTTCATGCTAGATAAAGATCGGCTATTATCTCGGATGGCTCTTTTGAGTTTGAAAGTGCAAGACTATGAGTCCAAAGTTCTTATCCTTTCTCTCTAATTTTGATGTTGGAGCAGTTTTTCTGACACAAAAGAGGGCCGCTACAATCCAAAAATGCATCCTGTGATTCCTCTTCATAACTGGAGGAAAGGATCCCAGGTAAGAGTTAAATTTTGATTTTGCTACTTCTTGAAGGCCAATAGAAAAGCAAGAAACGTTATCTATAGTTCAATGTTTAACAAATTCTAGCGGTCTATTCATCTTCTTGCAGTGGGTTGTTCTCACAAGAAAACATGCAGAGATTACAATGAAAGATGACACAGTATATCCTATGTTTCAATGGCATTGCAAGGCAAGTTGAATGCAATCAACATTGTAGAAGGGTTTTATCGCTTCAAAATTATAGTTCTCTTGTTGCACTGTGCATGCATTCTGTAGAATCTGTACTGATTCTGGAAGTAGAAACTTTTGTTTAATTGAATATATCAGCATCAAAACCGTATTTTCCTTAGGACTCCATCCCACCCATCTGGAAGGACGTTATTACTTCTCAACCTACTACACAGTGATTGAAGATTCAGTTTGAAACTCGATATCAACATCCTTACTATTCTCGTAGGAACAAGTTTGCTCAGTTGCAGTCTGTTAGTTTCCTAAATCTCTGGGTCCTGATCCATCGATTGCTGTCTGCTCCTACTTCTTTATAGTCTAGGATGAATAAGTATAACTTCATGACATAACACGGTTATTGAAATTGTTTGTTTGTTGAGGACTTATTTTTTGCTGCTTAGCTTGCTGACCTATTTTTAATGATTATACAGAGGAGGCCGCTACCTGAGTTTTGGCGACAACATCCCATGGTTTGTTTCCTGTTTTCCTTTTCCATTTTCCTAGTGTCTAGTGACATATATTGGCAGTATGACGCCTTCAAAACTGAAGCCACAGTGGGGTATGTGTGCAATGAAAGGTTTAAACATTTAAAGACTTGGCTCTGCATTTTTGTGGTGATTTGTTTATTATAGCATGGCCTTGAAGTGAAAGCCAACATATCTAGACTAAACTGCAATTATACTTGGGCATGGTTTGATAGATGGAGTTTTGATTAAAGGTTTGGGCTATGTGCAGCCTGCTGATGTATCCAAGGTGCATAATTGTATACCAGATGAACACTACGTTCAGACATTACTGGCGGTAAGTTGATCTTTCTTTCAACTCTGCTGACCCCTATTTTAGGGGGAAATAAATGAATTGCTAGTGTTTCCCAAAACAGCAAGATCAATATAGTTTGTGGTAAATTGGACTTGGGACAAGAAAATCATAGTGTTGAAAGATGTTTTTTCCTCTAGGACCATCTTTCACATCACAAACTTTCTTTGATAGTTGGACACAATTTTCTCCAAACCTGTGTAAAACTAAGTTTTGTGCGAGCTGCTAAGTTGTTTCTTGTCCATATAATTTGATACCATTTTGGCCCAAATTGTGACATGAAATTGCCAGATGACTCATTCTATGACCTGTACTTGGGTGTTTCTGTGCAATTACTTTCGATACTTAGTAGTTTATCTGAGTTTTAATCCTTTTTATAGACAGACAATTAGGATATTATATCATCAGTTTTGGGGTTTGAAAAAGGTGATGTTTCAAAAAGGGGAACATAACGTTCCATATAAATCACTGGCTCAGTAACTTCTTGGTGTTGAATAGCTTGATAAGCATAGCTGGCCCATTTCCTTATAGTTTAAGCTTTTGGAACAATTGGTAACTTAACATGGTATCATAGCTGGGCAGACCCTACCACGGTTTCAAACCTCCACATGCAAGATGAGATTGCACTTGAGGGAGGGTGTTTTGGTAGCTTGATAAATACATTGTTGGGTGCAACAGTTTGCTCCTTATGAGTTCCAGAGGTGACTTGTACTGGTACATAATCTAGAGGTGGACCCTACCACATAGGCTGGGGTTGTGCTTTGATATAATGTGTAAAGACCCACCCTTTGCAGGCCTAGTAACCTGTGAAAATGGCCTACCAACATTGCCCAAATGCTTTAGTAGTTACTTGATAATTTACAACAACAACAATAGAACCCATGTAGTCCCCAATCATTGGGGATATGGGCGGGAGAATATTGGAGACAGGCCTAACCTTTGGCAATATGTACATGTTAGGTTACTTGATAACTTAACCTGTGAAAAATTTTCTTTGTATATAACTTAGCTTATGCATTTCCCACCAATGTGGGATTGCCTTAGTATGGGTGTTACAGGAGACTCAGGTTGTGCTTCAGGGGAGGGAAGTAGTCATGCTGTTGAACCAAATTACCATTGCTTTTAATTCAAGTCTTTGGCCCTACCCTGGCCAATCCCAGATGTTGATTGACTTCATTTGTTTATGTTTAACTCATGTACCTGCCAATTGATAAATATCAGAGCAAATTTCAGAGCGAAGTTGTCTGAAAGAAATGTTAATGGTCTGTGTATAATAGAAAGATCTTGAGATGAAAAGAAGCTAACCGCCACGAGATCTTTTGGTTTGGCATTTTCGTTCATTGTCAGTGTTGGGTATCTGGAGTTAGACATTTCAGAAATAGCATTAGTTTGGGGAAAGTACACTCCTGTTGTTTGACCAGAAAGTACATAGAGCCCTTTTGGTTTTACACTTTTACTAAACTGCAAATTGGAATGTAACCTATGTTTATAACTGAGAAATTTATCTTGGTCTTTCATGACCGGTAGGAGTAGAGAAAATTTGTTTATTCAAGCTCCATTTTAACAGTTGCCATTAGTTTTGCTGTTTTCCCCTAATTGCTGTTTTGTCCACATCACAGGGGGGTATGTGTTACTTTTTATACCATGACAGGTCATATGTCTTCAGGCAGCTAGCTGGGGTAGAATGTATCATTAGCTTTAGTTTCGATGTTTTTTTCTAATCTTTTCTTCTAAATTTCAGCGAGAAGGACTTGAAGGCGAGATTACACGGAGGACGCTGACTCATACATCATGGGATCTTTCATCCGTCAAAGACCCTAAACGGCAGGGATGGCATCCCGTGACATATAAGTTAGCAGATGCTACTCCCACAGTGATCCAATCTATTAAGGTGTGTTGTCTCTCTTTTTTTTTTGAGTTTTCATTATTTAGTGTGAGGAGGTTTGTCTTCCCTCAGCTGTTACCTTTTTGAGGAACTATACCTTCACAGCTCTTCAGATTCTTATGTTTGTGTTTGAGGCTACATTTGTGCTTTGATAGAGTTGTTTTGCAAAAAGCTCAAGCTTGTGAGGAGATTATTTCTTAGTCCATACAAAATGCTACATTTGAAGAGGCCTCTTCTGGTAAACAAATATGTGATATGTCCCCTTCAAGATTCATGATTAAATGTGAACCGAGCTTCAAATTTACATAAACACCTCGCCCCAACCTCCAATGAGCTGATTAATCCCAGGTTCATTGATTTCATCTTCTTGACACGCCTGAGGGAGCCCCAGTGCTCTCAAACCGCTCCCAAATAAACTAGAGACCAGAATGTTCATCACTCACAAAAGACCTCCGTTATCTTTGACAAGAGCTTTTTCATCCTTCCCCGTGTAACATTAGTGAATTTTAAGGTCTTTGGAAGACTAAAGATTTAGTCATGAAAAAAAAAAGGGAGGCTAAAGATAAGTTTCCTTTTATCGTAGATATGATGTCTATAATTTCAACTTTCAATTCGTGGTGTTCTAAATTTTGTTGTATTTGTAGTCAACTTATTTGTTCAATTGAGGCTATAAAGATATTAGCTAGACATTTATGGTCTACTGGAGCAGTTTGGTTTCCAAGGGAGTGAATGCATTAGTTTCTTTGCTTAACTGCTTGTTCTAACCAAAGTCGCAAATTGAAAACTTGTTAATATAGCTTAATATCCAAAACCTACATTCGAGTTAATGCTGGCTTGAGAAATAAGTTGCTGAAGTTGACAACCGCGAATGATTTGAAAGCTTATGTATTTGCATGTTTTGGTGACTTTGCAGGGTATAGATAATATCTATTATGAGACGGAATACCGAAGAGAATGGTGCACTAACAAGGGGAAACCCTCTCCATGCTTCCTTTTTGCTAGGAAGTTCACTAGGCCAGCTGCTCTTCGGCTTCTTAACATGGTTAGTTTTTTACTTTCTTGTTTAAAAGGCAAATGGCAGCTTGTGCAATTATTTGTTGGTAGTCTTAAATTGCATTATGCAGATTTCTGTTTTTTCCTCCACAATTAATCTCAATTATCTGATTCGCTGATTTTATGTGTTCTGTCTACAGTCTGTGTTGGGAGCTTCGCGTAGAAGCGACAAGTAAATATCAAATTAATATCAACTATAACCGGGATAAGTGTTACCAAGCACGGAAAAGATTGTGTAATTTGTGACGCAAAAATAGAGGGACGGGAGCTGTAAAATGGGTAGGAGAGAAGAAATTGAAACCCTTGTAAGCTGTGTATACTCATGCTGTTGTTCCTTGCTCTATGTTGAAAGATGTTGGGTCTTCCATAGATGATATACATTCTGTCTGGACCAGAATGTAACTAGAGGAGACTTCTGCAAAACTTAGAGTTTGCGTCACTTGAACATTTTGTATGTTCAAACACGGGTTGATATTATGGATAAAAAAAAAACTCCGGTTGATATTGAGCTTCGAACTATGCCCACATTGACTCTTCCCGAAAAGTATCAAGAACATTGTATGTATTTCTTTTGGGTAAAAGCAGTAGCAATGACGACGTATTTTTTGTATGTATGGTCAATAAGGAGGGTGGTGATGTATAATCGATGAGCTTTTCTTTTGTTTTTACTCTTACACCCAGTTATTGTATTTCCCTCTCTCAATTGTAAGTATAAAAGGTACAAGGATTTCCTCCTTTTTCTTACTAATGTGTATGTAATCTGCCAAATGATTGATTGTTGTGGCGTCGGCCAGCCACAAGTCTTGGTGTTTTCTGTATTTCGTTTGTTCGTAGTGGCTGGATTTGGGTTTTTGCATATTTACAGTACCCAATACATGTTGGTTTTCATAACGAAAAACAGCCTTATTTCTAAATCCTTTCCTCGAGACTTGCAAAAAAGACTCGCGAGGAACGCACGAAGAAATGCAACAAGCTTCGTTGTGATTGGAAGAAATTTCTGACTCAAACTTGAAAATTAGTTGAACTTGAGCTTGAAAATCAATCAACCTATTGCTCCAAGAATTTAACATTTGTTTACTTGATTTCCTCACTGTTTGGAATGCTAACCTAGTTTGTAGTAGTACGTTTTCTTTCCTGTTCAAGGCAGAATGCCTATGAATAACTTACTGTTAGCAGGACCGGAGTCAGGAATTTCACCACGCAAGGGCAACTGTGCATGCGAGAAAAAAATATAAATACACATGTATAATCATGTAAATACATTAAAACTCAAAATAACTTAAATACATAAATTGGTTTAATTAATGGGATCGATCTTGATGTATGTGTCTTATTTTTCTTTATTGTTCATCTTCTTCTTTTTTCATTCATCACAAATAGACAATTTGGTGCATGGGCTTTCATGTTACTTGATTTTGTCAGTCAAAAAACAAAGAATTGGGAGAAATCTAGAATAATAATTGGGGAAAGATATACTTGCAACTTAAATTTCACCAAAATTACTCTGGGTTCCAAAATCTCTTCTCCTATGTCTCTATTTTCTCGAAATTGCATTTGAAGTTTTAACAATTGGGGATGTTTGTGCCAAGAGAGAGAGAGAGAAGCAATTTGGTGTGTCATTGAGATTTTAAAGCAAAAAGAAATAAAACTAGTATAAAACATTAAATCCATCTAACGAAAGGTGGAAGTTTATCACTTGAATATTTACAAAATTAACTCTATAGTTTTATTTTTTGCTATATTTTAGCCCTTAGCCTTTAGTAATTAATGTTGGTATCCTCGTAGTTTAAAGGTTACAATTATTATTTTTAAAATCTACATAGAGACGAGTCTATATACTTTTATAGAAATTTTTTATTTTTTAAACATATGATCATGAGGCCAGACTACCAACAAGTATTGCTAGTATATTAAACAAGGAGACAATAATATAAAAATTAAAAAAGGACAACGATTTAATGGAATTGAAATAAAAAATTAAACAAGGACAAGAATATTATGGAATTGAGATAAACACGGACGAGGAGGCTCAACTAACTGAAAAACTAAACTATAAAAAACTAATAAAAGTTGGTAATGAACATTTGAAAAGTCATTTTCTTAATAAAATTATTTGCAACAGAGCCTGGTTGTCAGTTTACATTTGGAATTTTGAGTGTAGGAGAGTTGATCTCATTATAAAATGGAATCTATCAAAATGAATCATTCTGGAGAATGTAGAAACAGAAATCACCTCTGGGCTGAGTTTTTTGAATCCTGATTATAATAATCTCACTCGCAAAACCTTTTATGAAATCTTTTGATTCTATTATGCGTCTACACACTTTCATAAAAATAATTTGCTCACGAACACCCGTGGACTATAGATACGAGAAGGTTTTTTGGGGGCAAAAATTACATTCCCGGAATGCGAAAACTGGAACTGGGCGAATCTATTGCTTCTCATTCACTCGAAAGGTGAAAATTCATACCAACTCAAGCTCAATTAGCGTGCAAAAAGTCTAGGAACATAACTTCCGAGTATCCAATAAAAGAAAATTTAAGAACACAACTTTAAAAGAAAATTTTGGAATAACTGTATTTGGAATCGTTGGATGTATATGGATCCATGTGTATCCAACGACTCTAGATATGATTGTATTCGGAGTTCGTTTTAAAATTGTGTCCATAACATTGCTCGATAGAATGGGCCATTTGGACCTAGGCCGGACATAATATGGAAACACAAAAGGTTGGGAAAATGACGGTCAATGACGTGTTTTGATAATTAATACCCGCTAAGGACGTTTTGTTCATTAACAAATATTCTTAACATGTCCTTAAAATGCATTAATTATCAAAACACGTCATGGACCGTCATTTTCCCTTAAAAGTTTACCCCCACCGCTCTGTCTCACCGCTCTCAATCTCACCACCCCTGAAACAATTCTTTTGAAATCCGGATCATTAATCGTTAGGATGAACGGAGAAATTGAGCGAAGCGGGAAAACAAAGCGGCGGGATAGTGTTGCTGGTCCGGATATGCCCATAGGATGGATATATACAACACTCCCGCTCCAAGAAACATCTATCGTGCACCAACACGTCATCGTTTTGAAACGCTAATCCGCCGAGACAATCGTGAAGAAGAAACCAGAAGTCTTTCTTTCGGATCGGTTCTTCTTTCGGAGTATATATGAAACCAAAACCCCTACAAGGAACGAATTGAAGATAAATCCCCAAATATATACCAATCTCTCTCTCTCTCTCTCTCTCTCTCTAGAATTATATATATCTGCGTAGGGTTACGACAATCCAGAATCTGGAAGCCCCATGAATACGTCGCAGTTCATGGACAAACAGATCATGGATCTATCGAATTCCCAGCGGAGCGACAACGATATTATCGATCTGATGAACCCTCCTCAGGAAGACCTCATCGGGAACAAGGAAGAGATCGTGCCCAGCTATGATTTTCAGCCAATCCGCCAACCAATCATATCGTCCCAGCAGCAGCAGTCGAATCTTGATTTGAGTGGGGCTAGGGTTTGGAATTCAGCTGATTCCAAGACCAGTGGTACTGCTATTGCTAGCAGAGTAAGATCTCTCTCTCTCTCTCTACCTGTGTGTATGTATGTGTATGAACTTTGTTGGGCAAGGATTTTTCTCGTCTTTCATTGGGCCCGCTAGTCGAGGGTGGAATTGGTGCCCAGGACTAGTTGGGGTGCACACACTAAATGTGTGTAGTGTGTGAAAGGCCCACACATTTGTGAGTGTGAGTGAGTGAATGAATGTGTAAATGGGTGTGGTTCTAGTATTTTTGGACAACTTTTCTCCCTCAAGGAAAATTGAAATGATAAATACCATTTATTTACATGTCTACAGAAGTGAATGAAATAACACACGGCTCGTTAGGTAGTTGATAAAAACATCTGATGAACACACTGTAGTGTGTGAAGGGCCCACACATTTGTGAGTTTGATTGGGTAAATGAATGTGTAATTGGGTATGGTTTGATTGGGTAAATGAATGTGTAATTGGGTATGGTTCTACTATTTTTGGACAACAAAAGTGCTACAACCACTCCTATTTACACACACAAGTACAGAACTCATATTTGGGTGTGTAAATGGACGTGGTTGTAGCATTGCTTGCTCCTGAAATACTAATCTGTTAAAGAAAACTCGAAGTGAGGTAGTGTTGGAGAGCTTTGATACGCTCCTCCAGTCTCTCCACTCTTGCCCTCACCCCATCTTCAAGTGGAGAGACTGGAGGAGCGTATCAAGGCTCTCCAAGACTACCTCACTAGTTTCGGGTAAACTTCTGTTTGTTATCCATGTGAGTTTGGTTTTAGAGAACCTCTCCTATTTGTAGAGCTCAAAAACTGATTAAAATATTTCTTTGATATGTCCTGTCTTGATCAATTTTATGATTTTTCTGAAAGCAAATCCACATGGGTACCAAAATCCACTAGTCTGTGAAAGCAACACCCATACCATACCAGCCTTCCAAACCCTAAGAAAATATTTCATCCCCATTCCCTTGGTCCCTCATTCTAACCTTAATTGTGTGAAACGGGAGTGGACGGGTTTGGAAACGGGAGGATATAGAGGGATCCAAGGTTGGGAGCAGCAACAAAATCTCATCTAGCCCAGGAAAAGGTAGTGACCTGCGAAGGAAGGTTCATCTTCTGACGAGGCGACCCATTCCCTTTGACTTGCATTGATTCGGTCCACCGCCTTTTTGGTCAATTGCGGGCCTTAAAGGCCTCACATGCCCTAGTGTTTAGCAACATATTTTTGCCAAATTTACATTTTTGCATAAGCACGATAAAGGATATCTGGCAAGAATTTCATGCTTATTATGTTTTGAGATAGTCGTATTCGTATTGAGTTGTTATTATACCTCATGAGTCTTGGGGTGAATGTAATAATTTCTTTTGGTTAGGCCGTTAGGAATGTTACCGTGGTAACCAAATGTAATTTTCCTTATGGCAGTACTCACCAATGTTCAACCAAATTATGTTTACGGATGTCTGCTTTTGTCTATGTTTCTTTTCGCTGTGTAACTAGTATGTGTGTGGTGCTTCTTGATCTATGCAGAATTACGGTTCTCTCGACTCCATTGAACCTGCAAATGTTATTTTAGAGAAGGATCATAATGTTAATCATGTAGAAATAGTGTCCGCGATTGATCGAACCATGAAGAAACATGCTGATAGTATACTGCATGCATTGGAAGGTGTTAGTGCACGATTATCTCAGCTGGAGAGCAGGACTCGCCACCTTGAGAATTCAATGGATGATTTGAAGATATCTTCTGGTACCAATCATGGAAGTACTGATGGTCAGCTGAGGCAGCTGGAAAGTATTCTTCAAGAGGTATTTTTTCCTCAACAATGCACTAACTGTTTTGTAAAAGTTTCTGCTGGATTCAGTTCTAGGGGAAACTGATGCAGGAAGTGGATCTAATTTAACTGCAGCTGCAGTTTACTGTTACTCCGCTAAAATGTTGCTATCGAATTTCGTTTGCTGAATGATATACACACTGCTTTTGAAAAATCAGGATGTGATGGCAGTGCCATCCTTTCTAACTTGATATGATGCATGGCAATAGTAGCATAGTTTATCAACGTTGCAATCACATCATTTATGGCCGTCCATCGTGATGATATTCCTCTCTTTTAGGTCTCCATATACTTTAATTAAGTATGCGTCAACCAACACCTTTTGTAACTAGATAGATAGAATCATAGAAACAAAGAGAGACAAATGGTGCAGTACCAAACTGCCTGTGAATGCAAGTCACCCCTTTTTGCTGAGAGGCAGCCTTTTAAATACTAAATGTTGGAATTAGTATGACAAAGATGACGTAATTAAATAGGCCAGAAGTTCATTAGTCCGGTAGGTTACACTATAGCCTAGATTTGTTATTGTACAGATTTAGAATGATGATCTTACCGGATGAGTTTCTCAGTTTCTCTGATTACTAATCCCCTGAGTCCAAGTTTGCTGGATGCATAAATCCATTCCTTTTCATCCTATCTGGATTTTGGACCATACTTCATCTGGAGAAATATACAGCCATCTATTTCCTTGCTACCCTAACCTCTGTTTGTTGTGGTCTTCCCTACCTTGTGCAACCGTCCATATGGTGATCAATTGAATAATGCACATTAAAGTTTTCAAGTACTTGTTTTTAACGAAGCTTACATTGTTTTCTCTTCTTTTAAATTTGTTGGTATCGGTGGTTAAAATCAAGAGAACTATCATCGAAAATTATTCCCCCCCTCCCCCCCAATCATTGCAGCATGATTCTAGTCCAAACGTTGCCACACGGGTTTGCTTTCATTCCTGGATAAATAGACTGAAGTTCAACTTCTTAACTTACCTGCCAAAAAAGGTTGCCACATTGTCTTCTTAAAATGCAGCAAACATGGAACCTCTAATGTCGTCTTTTAGATGTTGAGATTGCCCTGTGAATTGTGATAGTTGACCTCCCCGGATATTTTTATCCTGGTCCTTTGGTGAAGGATGGTCTGGACCACGTTAGGTCCCAGGCTGTAGTGTTAGACCATGATACTTCACCAGCTAAGCTGGCTAGTATCCCAGGGGGTATTGGTTTGGTGTAAGATTCATCTAGGATTGTGAAGTTTATCAAGTTGGAAATACCTTACCCTGGGAGAGGGGTGATGAGATGGGTGCGGCTTTGGTTTTAGAGTGGTCTCTCACATCAAGTTAAGTCAGTAAGAGCCCTTCCGTTGACAAGATTGCATATTAGTGTTAACTGTTAACATTCGGACAATCTCAGCCATAGGGATTCTTTGATTCCTTATGTTTGGTTTGTAGGAAAAGCCAAGTTGTTGTGCTTATTGGTCTACTTTTTATACTGGTTCACGGTCATCTGTTACACTTAAACTGTTGTGAAGTCCTGTAGACAGGCAAATCTACTGTGCAACCAGGGGGTCATCGTTCTGGATTTTTAACCCTACACTAGCACCCTTAAAACCTGCACTACTGCCCCTTTTGTCTTTTGCAAGTATCAAACAAACCACTCTTATACTGCTCAAAGTAACGGTAGCGGCCCCTTAATCTCCTCTCTCCTCTCTCCTCTTGCTGGCCACAGTACAACTCTTTCTCAGCCTTTCAGTGTCCTCATGGAAGCTTGTTTCAAGGGTCTTATAATAGTTTTTTTCGATGGACATGATAAATTTTCTATGTTCTTACATGATTCTTGGTTGCTTAATTTTTGTTCAGAATCTACTGGTTGTAATTTCTTGTGAATGGTAGGGCTTTTGCTTCCAATTCTAGTGTTAGGACTTTTCATGAACCCATCTGTTAGACCTATGAAACATGAACTGAAAATGGCATTGTGCTTGATGGTGGAAATTCATTTTCAAGGCTATGATTAACAAGTGCCCCCATACTGAATTCTTGGATCCGCCACTACCTGCAGGTACAAGAAGGTGTGCAGGGTATAAGGGATAAGCAAGATAGAGTAGAGGGTCAGCTTCACCTTCTGCAAGTGTCCAAGATAGAGCCTCAACCAGAAACCCCACATAACACTGCCCGACCAGATAATTTGCATCAGGCACCTCCGCCTCCTCAGCAGTTTCACCAACTGCTCCCACCAGCAATTATACAACCTCCTTCCACTCTCTCTCTACCTAATGCTCCTCCAACTGCTTCGCAACAGAATCTGGCCCCTCCTGTTCAGCTTCAGCACCAGTACCCTCCTAATCAGATTAGCTCTGTACCTCAGAGGGAGCCTTACTTCCCCCCTCCGCCTGGTCAAACACAAGAAGCCCCAAATCAGCAATACCAGCACCCCCCTCCTCCTCAGCAGTTGCCGCCTCCTCTTCCAGCACCACCACAACAACCATATCAGCCACCACCACCTCCCCCACAGTACAATCAACCACCACCACCGCCACCTCAGCAACACCCATCTCTCTCAGCAGTTAATCCTCCACAACCTCAACTTTCATTAGGGCACCATCTTGAAGAACCACCTTATGGTCCCCCACAGAACTACCCACCAAACCCCCACCAACCTCCTCCTCATCCACCCAGTGGGACCCAGCAGTATTATGGGGCTCCACCCAACATGTATGAGCCACCGTCTAGCAGACCCAATTCAGGATTTTCTAGTTCCTACGGCCCGGGCCCTTCATCCGGTTCCAATGAACCATATTCTTACAGTGGGTCCCCTTCTCAGTATGGTGGTGGCTCTATGAAGCAACATTTGTCTTCTGCGTCAGCCCAAGGTGGTGGAAATGTTTACCCCCAGCTCCCCACCGCTCGTGCATTACCACAGGCATTGCCCACTGCTACTGGGGTGGGTGGTGGTGTTGGGTCCGGTTCTGGTGGATCGGGTAACAGGGTTCCTATTGATGACGTGGTTGACAAGTTATCGACAATGGGATTCACGAGGGACCAAGTGAGAGCTACGGTTAGGAAGTTAACGGAGAATGGACAGTCTGTCGATTTGAATGTGGTGTTGGACAAGTTGATGAATGAGGGTGAAGGCCAGCCCCAGAGAGGTTGGTTTGGCCGTTAATTCTGTTTCTGATCTTGGTTGTGTACAGAAAGTCTTGGGTTCTTTGTTTTGGTTCAACTTTTGCCGACAGTTCATTTGCTTGGGTATTTGGGTTGTGTATCCCTTAGAATTGCTTTGTTTAATTTCATTTATTTTGTTTCACACTATATTCGCATGCCTGGTGGAACATTCATATATTTTTTTGCCTCTGTATTTGTGGGTGTCTGTTTGTTTGAGGCATTAATAAGACTTTGAAAAAGGATATTATGAACACAATTCATGTGGGAGTAAAGTGGAATGGACTTGTTTCCAATGGCTTGAAGCACCAAAAGTGAAGAAGCGACCATTGTTGTATATCAAATTCTGGATTACAGGCTTTCACAGAGTCTCAAGCTTAATGACCTCTTCTACCCCTTTATGTCTTATGAATTGGTATTGTTTTCGGCTTCATGCTTCAAGGAAAGAAGGGTGACACTTGTTTTGTAACATGCAGATAGATGCATGTTTCTTTGTGCTATGTAAGCAATGCCAATGCTCATGAATCATGCACACTTTTTTTATCTTTTGGTTTTGCCCATTTTCATTTTCTCATCTATTCAGACATTTCGATTGCAATTTGAAGTTCAATCTCTATTCGAACTTGGTCGAACACTAAACCAACTGGGCTAGCTGGCAAGTTCTGCTTGCCCCAAAAAACAATCGACGATCACTAGAGCAAATCAATTATACTTAGCAAGCCATAGTCACAATAACTTGGGCATTTATCCATTTCCCACCAATTGGCTTTATACGGTGTTGAATAGTACTCCTATTTGATAAAGGGCGCCCTATTTGCAACCCATTATTTTCTCCATTAGTCCGTTAAAATTTTACAACTAATTACAAACATGACCCTCAATACAAAATGACCTAATTGCCCTCATCTTCTTCCTCCCATCCCCTTCTTCCTTTAACAGTTTAGCGCAAAAAAAAAAAACAAAAACAAAAACAGTTCAAGTTTGCAAAAAATTTCCAATCGACTCCTCCCTGATTATCTCGGCTCCTCTCTCACTCTTTATCATCTCTTAAACTTTTTAATTCTTCCCTTATTCATTTCAATCTCAATAGAGAAGCAAGGATTATATATTGTATCAATGGCCTCTCCTTCCATTGAAAAAGAACAAGATGACCCACTTCTAGGTTTTGATATGAATATGGAAATTGAATCAAATTCATCATCATCTTCTCTCTTCTCCTCTCTTTCAAGTTTTTTCAACATCTCAATCTCAGTTGACTTCCTCCTTCCCCCATCTAGATTTATTTCGATTTTTCCAACCAAGATTTTCGGATTTTCAGGTCTAAAAAAGTGTACTTTTTTCGACATTTAACTACCGAATATTACTAATGTTTTCGACAATCATGTTCCGAAATTTAAGTCACAAAAACTTATTTTTTTTGTGAAATATAAATTCGGTAATTAGTTACCGTAATACCAACGTAATTTCGGTAATTACTTATCATATAATATTAACTTTTTCGACATTCAGGTTCCGAATTCAAACGTAAGTCAAAATAATTTTGTGAAATAAAATTTCGGTAAGCAAATACCGAAATATATACTAAAATTCGGTTTTTAAATGTCGTTTAATGGCAATAATTTTGACATTTACAGATTGAACGTCTTCATTGTTAGCACAAATTTTTGATTTTTCGATTTTAAACTGATTATGTAGGCTTCGTTTTTAATCTCACATGCTCACAGACAAAAATGGTTTCATAGCCATCTTAAAACCTATTATTGACGAAAAAATTGAAAATGTTGTTGTGGTGTTGGTTTAGTGGTGGCGGTTATGGAGATGGTGGTTCGGCAATGGTGCAATGTGGTGCGTGGTGAAGATATAGAGGAAGGAGGGAGAGAACAATGAGAGAAAAGAGGTCAATGGTGGTGGTTATGGAGGTCAATGGTAGTTGCGATGGAGGTTTGTGGTGGTGGTGGCGGCAATAGAAACTAGGAGAGAGGGGTACACTAGGAAGTTTAGGTGAATTTTGTGGGTTATTTGGAGTAAATTTTGTATTAAATATATGGGTGGTGGTGTGACACCCCGCTTTCCAATAGCCGGCGGTACTGCAGAAGGGCAGGCTCCGTCTGGACGGGAGGGGGTAAGTTATGGTTTATAAGAAAAAGATCCCTCTTTCTTGTACAAGGCCTTTTAAAGCCGTGAGGGCGGGTCAAAGCGCATAGGAACTTCACAGTTAAGCGTGCTTGTCCTGGAAGCAATCCAAGGATAGGTGACCTCACTGGGAAGTCCATGGGCTTTGGGCGTCCAAAGTGGACAATATTGTACAAAGATGGAGTGGGTCGTTACAGGCTGGTTAAGTGAAGGAAACGCGTTAATGGAGGAAATAGAGGGCTGCGAATAGCCGCCCCCTTGATAAAGGTTCAAGGTCTATTTAGTTAAAGGTTCATGGTACTAGGTTATTTCCATTGTACAGGCAAAAATTGTAGCAAAGGGGATAACCCAATTCGATGTTTGGGTCTCTATCATATGAATTTTCGTGCTTTCGCTTGGTTGAGTTAGCTAAGAAATATAAATAATCTTGTTACATGTTTTTTTTTTACAAAATGACATTGTTTTAAACAAGCTACATATCGAGACCAACAAAATGAATGACTAAAATACGGTCATTGATAGACTCTGTGAGCCCCTCAAAGTTTGAGAGAAGCCAAGTCCTTCTATGAATTTCAAAACCTAAATCCAAACCTAACCAAACCCAATTCCATACTACTCAAGAAGTGCCGGCAGTAGATGCTCCATTCGCCCCAGCATGTGGGAGTAAAGCAAGAGAGGAAATTAGAAGGATATTTTTGTAATTTCGTGACAACTTAGGGACTTGAATGCAATACAAAGTTTCTATTTCTAATACTGTAGAATCATCACTACCTTTGGCATTTTCATCTCTCTTTTTAGTGTCGTTTCAATTTTGTCGAATGTCTACGAAGAGAATTTTCTTTTTTCATCTCTCTTGGTATGGGGAAGATTGAAATCAAAAGGACCGTCCAAATCAAACCAATTAAGTCCAAATCAAATCAATTAGTAATTTTTAACCAATTTTTAATTTGTTTTGTTGTGTCTGACTTCGAAAAGACAATTTTCGAAAAAAATTTCTTTGTCACATAAAGCAAATTTTTGCTCTTATCGTAATGACATAACCACCCTGCATCAAGTGGCTTGATAATGCTTTAAAAAACCTATCAAGATGAATGCGTCTCTATTTTTATTCTTCTACCAGAGGCATTAGGGTTAAGTATGTAATTTTATCAAAAATAAAATTGGGATATTTAAATTAATTTTCGCGCTTTACTTTTTATTGATGGCGGTCCATTTTGTTCATGAAATTACTAGTAACTTCACGTTAAAAGGAGAGCGGCATTAATAAAAAGTGGAGCGCAAAAATCAAAATCCATTTTTTAATACTAGTACTACTTTTAATAGCTAGCTAGTATTTATTATTATTATTTGATCCGATTATACTAGCTAATATTGACTGTCGCTAATATCGACTGCAAGTGCCAATAGTTTCTATATTTTGCAAAATGAAGGGTTTCACTTTGTGATGTTGGAATTGGCCATTGTATCGCATCGCAAGCTTCTGTAAAACCCCCCTCCTCGCTGTTCTAGAGAGAGAAAGTGAAGTTTTTAGATAGAGAATCATATACATACATTTCACAGAAGAGAGAGAAGGAACAATATATACATACGTACACACGGGAAAAAAGTACGATGCCAAACCGAACTCTACAGTGAGAATCGAAACCCTAAAAGAGTACGCAAATCCGTACGGCAAGGTTGGTCTATCTGTCTTTCTCCTTAATTTTTGCCTTTGAAGTTGATCATCAGATGCATGTTTGCGTTAGATTGCTATAATTTGTTGCTCGATTTGAGTCACGTACGTAGCGTGTTTGACGTTGGTTTCGATTTCTCTTGGGTTTTGTTTGGGAATTGGTAGCTTATATTTGGAGAGTGGACGGTGTTTGTTTTACGTTTTTCTTTTTGTTTCGATTGTTGGCAGAAATATTAGAACTGTTGGTTTGATTGAGAATTGGGAAAATTTAGCAGTTCAAAGTTTCTTTCGTTTTTTTTGGGGGGGATGAGAGTTCTCTTTCGTTTCTTGAATTATGGGTCAGAACTGTCTAAATGCCATTATGAAGTGAGAGATGTGTTTCTGTGATATCATAGTTATTGTGTCATTCTGGTTGAATGGCTTTAACTAGTTGCTATTATGTATGCGGATTGCTGAATGAATCATGGGTTTTGTGTGCAAAGGTTGTTTTATGGCATAGTAATGCTAGTTTTAAGAATGAGTGATTGCCCTTGTTTGACCTTTACTGCCCAACCTGAGAGCGGACAGCTAGGGGGACAACGGGTAGGAGAAACGGAGGTTTAGGCTCTAGAGGGATTTGGTGTGGCTCATATTTTACAAGCGATGCTTACTTATAAATCTGATCATATTAGAGCTCACCGATGCGGGAGGATGTGGAATCAACTAGGTGGGTAGGTAGTTGAAACTTCGGTGCCCTTTGACTTTTGAATGAGATAGAACTGATGTAATTCAAAAGTTCATACCATAAGAGTTATCTTACTTTTCCCTTTCAAAAAGGGAAATAAGTGAAGAATTGTGCTGCTTGTCACCCAGTCAGGAAATCAGTGTTCTAAAACTCGGTATTCCTCGCCGAGTAATCGGCGAGTACTCGCTCCAAGGTGCCTGGCTAAGGGGACTAATCACCTACTCGGTGGGCTTTACTCAACGACTAACGCCGAGTACTCGCTCCAAGGTGCTTGGCCGAGCGAGTACCAAGTAGTGAGTTTTAGAACACTGCAGGAAATATTGCAATATTATTACCACAATAAGCAGTCTTGATTAAATTAGATGTAGCATATTGTGCTCTATATGAGATATTATTTGAATGCCATATGTTTTCCCTTTGGAAACCATATTTTAAGTTCTTAATAAGGACCATTTGAACTGGCAAAAGCATGAGATTCACATTTGTTGTGAGCTGCAAAATTCCAGTCATCCGAATATTCAAGTCATGCATATCATTCGTGGTGAGTTTGGTAACTTGTGCAGCTGTCACAATTAAATTTGACATGGTAAACGAGAAACCCTGGGTTTGACCCAAAAGAATTGTTCGGTTGCTCCATTACTCTTAGTTAGTAGATTAACTCCCCACTTATCCAAAACAAAAAAATAGTAGATTAACGCCCCCCAGGAGGGATTGTCATAAAAAAAGTTGTATGTCACTATTTCGACTTCTATGAGCAGCAGAGCTACATGGTTGGCGGAAACTGCTTTGGCCTCCTCCAAAGCTGGTTGAGTGTCTAGGATACGCCATTGGACTTACTATTGTTAAACTATATGCAACTCAAGTGGAAGAAAGATTATAACTCAATTAAGAGTTTTCCACACGAGATTGGCAGTCTATATTAGGTGGGACTCTTGGTATTTTGTAGCAAGTTGGAACATACGATTCATGCAATGTGGACTAAATTGTTTACTTCTTGACAATTCTTCTTCATTGATTAATGTGTGTTGCATTTTGAGCAATGTTCTAAAAGTCGCTAGTCGGGCGGTCGGCCACCTTCGAGCAATTAATCGGTGCATATTGATTAGTAATCAACGATTAATCGTTAGTTGGACCTAATTGGGTAGGGCCATTAATTCCTTATTTTAGAAGACTGATTTTGAGTTTATATCCGTTGTAAGACATCCGGTTTAGGGTGGGAGGACACCCTGTTTCTTGTTTTCTAATGAACTTAGTTTGATTAATTTTGCATTTATTTGTTTTTGGTGGTTAAGGATTAGTCCCAACATTGGGATGTTTGAAACTATTATGCTAAGAAATTCTATAATGTCGTTTCATAGATAGAGGGCTCTGAATCACGGTATCAGGATACGTACAGGTAAAGGTGATACGGCCATGTATCAACAGATCTCGGACATAAATGTTGAATATTAATATGTATGGTAGGTATAAAATCCCGTTATTGATGGCCGATACAGAACGTAATGGCTGATATTTAGAAGCGCATGTATGTTGTGCAAGTAATATTAGCTGCCTTCAATAAGGAACTCTGTGATTTCCATATCCATGCCGTAAATGTCAAATTATGTTTACTGAGTATTATCTAATGCAACTTTCTTTGTATAAAAGAATGTCGTTTTACTTTTTGACATAGCATGTTGGTATCTCACGATTCTCACCTATGTGTCACCTTCACATGTTTCTTTTTCTGAGAGGTTCTGAAGTAAATTAAACTACAATAAACAAGGCAAGTAAAATATTAGTTCGATGTACATTCTTTCTCTGGAAATAAAGGGTTAAATGGTTCTTCCATCATAGATGTAACTTCCTAATTTGAAATAGTTAAATATTTTAAAGAAATCTCTTTCCATCACAATTTTACAAATGCACCAATTAAGGGAGCGCTAAAGGCCCGCTGCTAAAGGCCCACTAGGGCATGGCATTGTGGTTGGAGTTGGGCCTCAAGTGGTGGGGTGAACTGTACCCAGAGCTTGGGGTGCATTCAAATCCCTGTCCCTGCGCAAGTCCTGAGCTTGTGGGCCGGTTCATGGGGGAGGGGTTCCCTAACAAAACATGTGTTAGAATAAAGTGCATAGTGTTCATGAGCTTATTTCGTCGCCCCACCTGTAATGGAATAGAACTTTATTTACAGATAAGCGTGCATAGGTTTGGTGTATTAATTTTGTCGGTGTGCCTATAGTTACGCAGTTGTCTTCCAGGTTCTAAATCCCAGCGTTGTCCAACTTACATATCCATTTCTGTAAAATTTCACCTTTTGTAGTTAATTCTTCATTTGCCTCAATAGCTTGGCTCTCCTATGCTTATAGAAAACTCAAATAACATGGTGTTGGATTTAAAACACAGGAAAGAAGATGCTTGATGTCTTCCTTTTCCTCCTGTCTTTCCCCGTGGAGGGGCAAAAGAAAGCAGATGGGAGGGATCATATGGTTTTCTGACCATCAATATTCTTTTTTTCCTTAATTGGCTTTGAAGAGTTACAAAACATATGCGAAATATGTACTTTGCCAATTGCTATGATAAAAAGATATGTTTGGAGTTCTTTGTTCGTTTTACAGACTGGTGAAGAGATAGGAGGGTCTTGCCCATCACGTTTAGTGAACATGGGCTGTTATTTTTGTAGTTGTCATATTTTTTTGTCTGTATCTTTACGTACAACTAAACATGATAGGTAATTCAACTGTGGCACAGTGGATTCTGCGATATGGATGGCTAGTCCCACTGTCCTTCAACAGGCATCTTCATCTTTCAATCGTTGACTCTATATTGAACCTACCGTGCATGGGGATTTTGAATTACTGCATAGAATCTGCTTTGGAATATCCTACTATACTTGCTTTTAAAAGGCACGTTTAGGCATATTTTACTTCTTAACTGGGGAAATTAGAAACGTTGTAGCTTTTGACATGAGAAGGAACGGGTTTTCTGCAATCCAAATGAGTCCATGAAGTTTCCTTTTCTAAAAGTATTTGGTTGTAGTTCTCAATCGAGTGAGCCTTGATGTGTTGTCTGCTAAGTTCAACACTATCAACTCCCTTCTCATTGCCAAGCCCTATTTCTTTTGCTCTCTCTTTTCCCAGAAAAGAGGAAGCTGTGGTTATTTAAGACAACGTTAGGTAAGTTTGGCTCCCCCATTTTGAACCTGTGGGTAAGCTGCTGAATGATTGAAGAAGTTCATATTTGCTTGACTATGGAGTTTCGTATCTTATCCTCCTCAACAATTTTACATGCCAAGGCAGCAGTTTGATAGACCTTGATATTCTGATTCATTAGTTTTAATTGTGTTTCTGTATGATGTAGGGATATGCAAAGCTGATTTGGCCTATGAGTAACTGCTGAACTGTTTCTCTTCCCCCAATGGAGCTAAAAGTTTCATCTCCGAAGGATGGGCGTCTTTCACCTTCTGATTGTCTCAGTGATCCCGAAGAGAAAGAAATTACTGATGATGAAGATGATGACCGTAATCATAAGCATCGTAGACGGGAGACACGATCTCAGTCAATGGAGAGAGATTCCGTGGAACAAGTTCTAACAAGGCCATATAGAAAGAGAAACAAACCTTTTGAAAATGGCCACCTTTATAGGGAAAACCATTCTCAGTCAAATGAAACCTGGAAAAGTTATAATACGTCTCCTCTGGAGAAAGACCTGTCTACAAAGTTTGAAAAACGACGCCCTGGGTTTTCCACTTTTTCTCGAGCTCCAAACAGGGTTAATCAATCATCATCTGCTGAGCCTGGTTCTGGTAGGGGTAGAGGTAGGGAATCAGGTTTCTGGGGCCCACGTGATCCTAGGTTCAGCAATGTTGATATTGCTTCTCAAATGGTTTCACAGGGATCAAGTCTGTTTGCAGGGAGGGGGTTACCAAATGTTTCGAACTCACAGGGTGGATCCTGGAATGCATTTGGATTGATTCCAGGAATCCCTAATGGTGGTATGGATACACTTCATTCCCTTGGTTTACAAGGAGCACTTGGACCATCAATCAGTCCACTAAATATAGGTCTTCCCCGCCAACGGTGTAGAGATTTTGAGGAGCGTGGCTTTTGCCTAAGAGGAGACATGTGTCCAATGGAGCATGGTGTCAACCGGATTGTTATTGAAGATGTTCAGGTACGTGATTTGTTTCCCTTGTGTAAGTCCTCCAGTTACCTTTTATGACCGTTCCTGTTATGTGATTGACACTTGAAAATAGGTGCAATTCCATGCTGAAATCCAACAACTTGCCTCATATTTCTCACTTTTAAACGTAAGTAGAATCTTCTACTATCACGCATAAATTGAAAATGTAAATAGCTCCACATAGAGAAGTTGAGGGGATGACAACTTGATTGGTTGCATTTCGGTTACTTGTCCTAATTTGAGGTTCAAGGAATAACCATTTGTATCTTTGGTTGATCCCATCTGCTAGATTATTGTTAGTTGCGGTAATTTCATTTTACGATGGTGGTAACCACATGAATGGTGGGGCTTTTCCTGGATTGGCTGGATATATCCCAACATGTTAGCTTGCTCATTGATTTGCTGTGGACAATGGAGCGCCATCAAATGATCAATGCTATGTGACCTCTACAACCAGATACTTGTTACTTCCTAGTTTGACCCACCAAACAATGTTGCGCCATGGTAGAAATGGTGTGCAGGGATTTCTTTTACGATCATTTGCCTTGAAGTCATGTTTCCTGTTAGTGGATAGTTTTACGCTATTCTAATGTAAACAAATTACAAAATTTTCAACTGTATGATTTCTAACATTCTTAATGTAACACTTTGTTGCTTGGGCATATGTTTAAATTGCACTGACCAAATACTGTTTTCGGGGTTACAGAGCCTTTCACAGTTCAATCTCCCGGTCTCACTTCCAAGTACACACCTTGTGGGAACTCCCTCTGCTTTACCTTCTGTTAATGCTCCTTCGAGCACATTGATACATGGCAAAAGTCTACATAACAAAAGCAGCAAGCATGGAATGGCAGATGATGGATTTAGCATGAATGGTGTTTTCACTGGTTCAGCTGGTGGGGCTGATTTTTATGATCCTGATCAGCCTCTGTGGGCTAATAATGGTCCAGAAAATTCAACAGCATTGCTAGGTCTAAATTCATCTAAGCTTGATGAATCAGAGTCTTTGTTAGATGGACCTGACAATGAATACCTTGGGAGGAGTACTGCAACTGCTGCTGGTTCTTTAAATGCAAGTTCAAATGTCTGGGGAAGAATTGGTGCAAAAACTAAATTGGGAATGAAAAAGAAAATTGATTCTACCATGAGCTCCTCAAATACAATGGAAAACGATGCAAAGGAAGGTCAGGAGGCCTTAACCAATCTTCAGGGACCTACCCGCCAGGAGAAGCGGATTGTTGCAGAAGACGTTGGCTCACAAGCCAGTGATTCATCTGCAAAGGTGCAAGGTGATACTGGGCGTATTACCCGGAAACCTTCTCAAAAAGCTCTACGTACTCTATTTGTCAATGGTATTCCCCAAAAAGACAATAGAAGAGAGTCCCTTTTTTCTCATTTCCGAAAATTTGGGGAGGTTATTGACATTTATATTCCAGTTAATAGTGAGCGAGCTTTTGTTCAGTTCTCCAAGAGGGAGGAGGCAGAAGCTGCTCTGAAGGCACCTGATGCTGTTATGGGTAACAGGTTTATCAAGCTATGGTGGGCTAATCGAGACAGTATTCTCGATGATGGAACAAGTAGTGGTAACAATGTATCAGTAGCTCCTCGTGGAGTGCCAGCTGTTTCATTGCCACCCCATCTATTTGTTTCTCATGGAGGAAAGGATAGCCTCCAATTGTCCGCTCCGAAAGTTGGTGTTTCCAATGCTTCTGTTGCTGCTGTGCTGCCTGCCTCTGATCATCCTAAGCCTGTGATGACCAGCAGCCCGAAAGCTCCACCTCCTTTGCAAAAGAAGCAGGAGAGTTTAGAGCTTTTGAAGGAGGAACTCCGTAAGAAGCAGGAATTACTTGATCAGAAGCGCAATGACTTCCGGCGTCAGTTGCATAAACTTGAGAGACAAGTAATCCTCATTTTTCCTGACTTGTCATTTATAAGTTTACATTTCCTTTATTTTCTTGATTACTTAATGTGTTTGTTCTTTTTTCAAATTTACCTCGCTGTGGAACCTTCCATTTCTCGGTGCTATATTGCATGAGCATGCTTTTTCTAGAAATATTAAATTCCACGATGACATCGAGGGAAGCTATGTTGCCCATGCAAAGTTAATTAATGCTAATATTACAGTTTGCCCTAGTAAGAATCTTGTATGTGACGTCAACCCCGAGAAGATTAATAATGGAAAGGAAAAGAGGGGAAGAGACTGTCTTGCAAGTGATTTGCTTTATGTCTTTGTGCATTGCCAAGTTCTAGTTACTTGATGTGAAGTTATTTAGTTTAGCTATTCTGAAATTTTTCATAATGCCATCAGACCTCAGGTGTGAGAGGTGATGTACCATCTGAGCATGGTGCAAAGAGACATAAGCCTGCAACTGTAGCTGATGTTGGAAAAGTTGCTACTCCCAGGTCTGCTGAATCTGGTACTGTTGTAGCTTCGCCTCTAGCAGAAGGGATGTCTGAAAGGAATAAATCTGCAGAGAATGTCGATCAGCAAAGCTCCAAACAAAGTACATTCGTGGCACTGCAGGAACCTTCAAGTTTGAAGCATTCAATTCGTCCTTTGGCACCTGCAGGGGCATCATTTGTCATGAATAGATTCAAATTGGACAACCGTCCCACGGCGTTTAAAATCATTCCGCCTTTACCAATAGGCCTTGCAAGTGTGAGTCTTTCTTAACTCCCCCTGTCACTCCTTTGTTTGCGCTAGGTTAGTTTGGTTTAACCTTTTTGGTACATGGTTAGCATCCCTTTTTGATGCTCTTTTGGTAGTTTGCGTTGGATATTCTAGCCATGAGTTCTACTGTTTCTCATACAAAGCATCACGCATCACTACACACATGATCCAACATAGAGCACTTTCCCCTACTGAAGAACCCTCAATATGCATCTCATGATTGTGAAATATACTTTCTTAAGGGATTGAGTAAATTCTATGGACATGTTTTTGTTAATATATATTTATGATCTACCGAAGGCAACCAAATTTCTTGATGATGCTTAGGTTGCTGAAACTGAAATTCCACACCAAGAGGTTCCAATTTTTAAAATTTCCTCGGTTTTGAATGACTGCTCAGTGCTCAGTTTCTTGAATCTCAATTCTATTTGCTACTCGAAATTCTCAGTTTCGCGAAACTAGCAAACTTTCTCATTTTTGATTGGGAGTTGGTTTTGGAAAAATAGACTTATCGAAGACATATCATGGAAGCTATAAAACGTCAAGTTTGGAACCCAAAAAAGGGAAAATTTTCAGAAGCACTAAATGTTGTTTCTGAAGGGATTGAATAACTTCTTGCACCCTATTCTTGTTTTGTTCTCCCTTTACTTCCTTCTATCGTGGTAAAACTGACTTCTTGATTTTGCTTAGGTTGCTGTTTTGAAGGAACACTTCTCTGCTTACGGAGAACTTTCTGCTGTAGAGATAGAAGATTTAGAGTCTAGTGACTCTCTTGCATCCCAAAATTGCTCAGCTCATATCTCTTTCACTACACGCCCGTCAGCTGAGAGGGCATTTTTGAATGGTAGATGTTGGCAAGGTCACAATTTGCAGTTTACTTGGGTGGTGTCTAGTAATTCTAGCAATGGTAATGGTGTTCGAGAAAATCCCCCATCTGCTTCAAAGATGCCTTCAGATGCTAACCTTCAGCCTGCAGTTGAAGTCACACCTATTGATTACCATAATGAGGCGGCCTCAAAAGATGGAGAATCTAAAATTTTGGATAGAAAAGAAAGTGGTGGAGAGCATATGGTATCAGATGAGCATCTGCAGTCCAGTTCGTCTGCAATATCTTGCGAGAAACAGTCTCCTAAAGGGGATGTTTGTTGAGGATGGCCTAATTTTCGGGTTGTACAGTGAGGTAAGTATTAAAAGGAATTTGAATATTTTAAGCTGTCTTATCAATTGCTAATTTCTAGCTTCCAATTTTCTGATCTCATGCTTTTGTTATGTAAAGGGGGGATTTTGTAATTTTCAACTGCCAAAACTGGATATTCGTTGGCTGTTTGCAAATTGTGTGTCAAATGTTTAGTTATGTTTAGAACTGAGTAGAGTTAAAGAGACCATTGGAATAAATTGAAACGTTACCTTAAAATGTCTCAATCTGTTCTTTTACTTCTTTGTTTTTCCATTTAGAATGCTGTTATGTGTATTATTTCTGATTCTGGCTTTGCTTGTCTGTAATTTTATGCTGCTCACCACTTCATTATTCCATTCCATGGGCCAAAAAACAAGATGCATTTTTGTCATATAACACTAAAACACACAACCCACTAGAGATGCTCTTATTTGGTTGACTGATTGAGGTCTGACTAATTATGTGCTACATGATTACTATTGTCAGAAAGCCAGAAAGGGGTTCTCTTATCTTAGAACAGAAGTTTGCACCATGAGTACAAAGTAGAGACCAATAACCTTTGATGTTTTTCTTTTTAAGTACTTGACTTTGTTCACTAGCCTCTATCCCCCTTGCTAGAATCTTACAACGTTTGAGCCCCTTCTCCTAGTCTGAAACGGAGGATTTTTGCATGTTTGATTTCAAAACGTATTGAAGTTCTTCCCTTTTTGTTGCTATTTTTCCCCATAGGTTGTGGTAGTAGGTAGCGAGTTAGATTACTAAAAAAACGAACATGTCAATGCTGCTCCATTATCTCGAACTTAGAATCTCCCAGCGCGTAACTCTCGGTACAAGACCCAGGTCAACGTATTTGAGTTTATGCTGCTCATCTTTGGTGTTAATATAACTGCATGATTTGCACACCGTACAGACCAGACTGCATGATTTGCACACCGGACAGACGTTTGTTACACTCCTTAAATGCCATCTCAAAGTTTATATTTAGAGGCTATGGAATCAGAACAAACTGTAATATTTCAGGTGCTAGGGCACTTTCTGGATTTGTAGAAGGCCCAGTATCGTATCTCGAAAATGAAACTTTTGACGGAGCGAGCCTGTAGAAGAATGCAGAGAATTTGTTCAAAAAGGTCCATTGACTCAAACCTTACTCTCCTTTTTTTGTTCCCTTTTCCTTTCAGCGTTTTCCCTCTTGCATTCATCAGAAACGTTCTTATTAAATGTATCGACGTTGCGTTAGAGACATTATTTGTCAATTATTTTCATCGTGTTAGAGCATAGAAGATGAAGGAACTGCAACTGAATTGTAATGGAATTCGAACCTCGTTGACTAATGCTGAAAGCACAAATTTTGTACAGTATTTTTTCCTATGAAATACTGTTTCTCCTATTTTGCGCACGTGAGGTAGGGACCAATATGTACTACCCTTTATACAACACGCTAATATGGCATTGCATGATTGGCAAACACGCTAATATGGCATTGCATGATTGGCAATCGGATAATATAGTAACTACTTTACAGCCACCGATCATGCTGTGCGGTGTAAAATTGTTGTTTTAGTGGACTTGCCCTTGTAAAATTGTTGTATACATTGTTGTGTTAGTGGACATACCCTTGTGCTAGTAGACTTCCGAATACTACACACCTTTAAAATAAAAGGTCCGGACACAACTCTGTTCGAATACAGATCCAAATTTGAATACAAATCCGGACACAACTGCGTCCAGAACCGTTCAATGCATGTGTTCGAAGTTGTGTGTGTAGACTTTCTGGGGGAAAGAATGTAGACTTTCTGGGATAAGAATGGCAATCTCAACCATATAAAGAGAGATGTTAGCTTCAATTAACGAAGAGTAATGCTTGGGATTGGAACACGGACACTTGGACACAAATTCGTCCGCAGCCATCCGAGGAGGCTCGTGAACTCGTGCCTCGGACTCCACGAATGCTCCTCTATGGAAAGCACGTGAAAACTTTTTCCTTGAGAAAACATGGATCCGGCAACTTCGAAAACATCTGTCTTCGAAACCAAATCTAGATGTCTTCGAACGCAATACAGTTCGAATACAGATGAATCCAGATAGAAGATGGTCCAGACCGATTCGTAGATCGATCTGCCGATATGAGCTATGAAGATAAAATGCGGCAATCCAAACATAGGAAAATGCAAAAAACAGAGAGACAAAAAACACATCCATAAGTAAAGCAAGCAATGCAACCGAACCAAACAGAACACAACAACTCCTCATTGTTCTAACACCTATACACGCACAAGCCCCGTAAATTAAACGACTGAAGCAAAAAAGAGATTATTCCAAGGCCCATTGCCCATGCCCAAGGCCCACTTCTACTACTTCCCAGCTTCCTTGGCCTTCTGTTGGATGGCCTCTCCCACCTCCTTAGTCTTCTGGCCCACAGTAACAGCCGCATCCTGCATCCTTCTCTTGGCCTCATCCAACTGCGGCGGCCCGGCCTGCCTAAAGTACTTCAAGACCCACGAGAGCGACGTGAGCCCGGTAAGCCCGAAGAGGCCGGAGGTGAAAAACCCGGCGAGGACGAGTCCGGCGACGAGGGCGGCGGGGACGAGAACGGGGCTGCAGAGGAGGAAGATAGGGGTGGCGACGGCAAGGCCGAGGAGGGAGGCGGCGAGGGTGAGGCCCGAGAGACCGAGGAAGCTGCCGCCAACGGGGAGGAGGGTGGCGACGGCGAGGATTTTGCCCTTGGATGGCCCGCCGCCCTGTTGGCCGGCCTTGAAACCGCCTTCGTAGCGTTGTTGGGGGTGGACTTGGAGCTGGTGGGGGTGGGGGCGGTCAGCCATTGTAGAGTGTGAGATGGGTTTGTTTGTTTTGGGAGAGAGAGAAGGGGGAGGTGAGAGAGTGGGGGCGGGGATGGGCGGTGATATAGGGAGAGAGGGGGGAGGTGGCAAGGTGGTGACACGTGTGAGTAAGGCGGGGTGGAAGGGTTTGCATGAGAAACAAGTTTCATGGGGGGATGGTTTCGGCAGTTATCCGCTGCCACATTTCTCTTGGTTTTCTGTGTTCTAATTAGGCTCCGTTTTATTTTTTAAATACTTATTTTTTATTTTACGAGACTGATTATTTTTTTACAATATATCATTTTTAATTCTAGTTAGCGAACCGAGGCTTGTTTGGCTCGTTTGTTCTTCTCTCATATCATCTTTAATTCTAGTTAGCGAAACGAGGCATGTTTGGCTCGTTTGTTCTTCTCTCATGGAGGACTGTTTCTATGTTTTACTCGTCCTTATTAGTCTAGCTTTTAAGTTCGGTGTATTTGGGTGTAATTGGCCGAATCCGAACTTTAGGCTGCTCGAGTTTGGCTCGTTTGTTATTCGATGAGTTTGAGCTCGAATCATTTCAAATATTCGAGCTCGAGCTCAATTGGTAATGAGAGCTCGGGCTCAATTCAAAGTACTAAACGTTCCGGCCTCTATGAACAATTCCATACATACGAGCCAAGGTTATCTAGACAAGTCGAGCTCCAGCTAGCTTGAGTTTTTCCGCTTCGTAAAAGAGTTAAAAATTATTCCCCTGCCTGTATTTGTTAGTCAATTTTGGAGTTTCCAACTTTTTTAGGGAACATCACAATTCTTTTTTTTTTTTTTTTTTTCAAGTTTACCCTTCAATCTATTCATTCATTATTCGAATACAAGGGTAAAAGAGTATAATTGACACAATTTGCTCATTGACTTTCAAACATGGACAAATATTTTGGAAAAAAGTATGTTTGTGGACTAACAAATACAGACGGACGAAGTATGTTCGAGTTCAGCTCGTTTTGCTCGATTCGCTAACTATACTAATGTACGGCACTGAGCCCTTAATGGGCGAGCTTTGAGCTGCTTGTGAATAACTCCTTTCGTTTGCATGCCAGCTGTGCTAGGTAGCGGTAAAAAAGTTAATGATGACAATAAATTTTAGATTTCGATACACATAACACATGTGAAATATTTTTACACATTTTTTAGACATGCTTTTGAATTTCAACCACTACGACTCACTACATTCATAGATTCTGGTTGCTATTTTCGTTAATACGAAGTTTCCATTGGCAAGATATAGTGATTGTTGATATTTAGAATTAAAATCTTGTGAAAAATGGATCATGCTTTTCACGAGTACTAGGAGCATTTATGAGTTCTGGAAGCATGAAATGCATTTCATGAAATGGGGTTCCTGACATCAGTTCCAAAAACACATAAGAGGAGTCCTCACAGAATGTGCGTACACGAGCGCGAAAAAAACATCTTCCAAAATATGGGAGTACCAAATTATTAAGACTCATGAGCGATGAGTGCATCGCTTTAGAGCGCGAGTATAAAGAGAGGATTGGGAACGGAGATGGATGGTTCTACTGAAGGATTTCGTGACTAAGGTTCACACCAACAGACGCTTACGTGATTCAAAGAAGGGCTCATTGGCCCATAAGAGGCCCACGGGAAGAATCTTAACATGAACAGAAGAACATAGTCTACTCTAACATGCCTACGTCACAACAAGCTCAAATATTTATTAAAATAAAATGGAAAAATGATGGCCCAGTACGTATTTTGATAATTAATACCTGCTTAGGATATACTGAGAACATTTGTTAATACAGAAAATATCTTTGGCGGGTATTAATTATCAAAACACGTCATTGACCGTCATTTTCCCTTATAATAAAATCTTTATGGGCCTGTGTTTTTGTTGTAAGTTTAACGGTTTAGTTTTGCATTTGGACCGGACCTAAATTTTCTTCTTTTTTACCCCTTCCTACAAGTTGGGTCAAGATGAATGTTTAAGAAAAATGTAAGTTTTTTAGTGTTGGTTAATAAAATTTTCTAGTGCAGTTAGATTATGTGGGTTCCATGCATAATAAAGTTGTGTAGTCTACTCTAACATGCCTACATCACAACAAGCTTAGATGTTTATTAAAATAAAATGGGAAAATGACGGCCCAGTACGTATTTTGATAATTAATATCCGCTTAGGATATACGAGACCATTTGTTAATACTGAAAATATCCTTGGGGGTATTAATTATCAAAACACGTTATTGACAGTCATTTTCCATTATAATAAAATCTTTATGGGCCTGTGTTTTTGTTGTAAGTTTAACGGTTTAGTTTTACATTTGGACCGGACCTAAATTTTCTTCTTCTTTTTTACCCCTTCCTACAAGTTGGGTGTCAAGATGAATGTTTAAGAAAAATGCAAGTTTTTTAGTGTTGGTTAATAAAATTTTCTAGTAAAGTTAGATTATGTGGGTTCCATGCATAATAAAGTTGTGCGATGCACTTTTGTGGTTGGTTAGTGACTGCATTAGAGTAGCTTTATATATACTTTTTTTGGTTTCTTTTTTTCGAGAAATCATAAACTTATCATAGGTAGAAAATAAATTGTACAACCACGCGAATACAAACAACTCCATGCACTAGCCTACACAAAATAACCCGACAAAACAAAAGAAAGACCCAACAAAACCGAACAACCAAACAAGGCCAATTGAAACACCCCCACAAAACTCAAGAGAATAACATAAGCATGCCATGCCATCAACGTCGAACACACGAATTACTATACCTGCAAAACAAGGATAAGGAACAAGAGATGAAAATAAATCAATGTAAAGCACAGCGTTGAGGGATACAGTAAGTGTGAGGATTGCCACAACTCTTTTCAGTAATCCTTTCCCGTATACTCTTTCTCCAAGTGGGGTTTTGTATATTCTTGTCACAACGACCACCAGCTTTGACATTGTTTATCTTCTTCATTTTTTGATTGTCGGGAAGCTTAACAGTTGCCACAGACCTCTGATCGGTATTGCCAATAAGCCATAATTCTCTTAGATCACAAATTCTGAGGTCCGACAGGAGTGTCTTGGAGAACATCTCCAGCTTATTCTCCAACCCAATTAGACGAGGAATCCTCAAAGCTAAGTTGTTAAGGTTCAGGCATTGGGAAAGCATACATTCAAATAAACAGGGTCTGACACACTAACCATTGGCACATCAACGTCCTAGATACAAATACAAACCTCCGGAGGCATAAAAGGTTTGGGGTATGCCAAGATAATTAACAACAGGAGAGGGCTCCTTCACTTCAACTTCAACAATCGAGAGACTCGGCATATGGAAGAACTGAGACTTCCTACCCGTGTCCGATTCCAAAAGACAGTTGTGGTTAACAAAGAGAAAATCTCGACCCATGATAACCTTCTTCTTACATTGACGTCTGACGATACTAACGAGGCTGATTCACACTAGCAGGAGAGACTTAGCATAGAACTTTATGCTGTTATACAGAACTTGGCCTTTCTGCTAAATTACGAACCGAAGTCTCTGGGAAAGTGAAACTGGGGCGTGGGATCCCCTGTCCGTAACGGCTGTCCTCACCCTCTTGTTTTGCCACGTGACAATGCAAAACAAGAGGACGGGAACAAAGCGTTTCCCATGTGAGGACAGGCGTTAGGGACAGAGGATCCAAAGCCTGAAAGTGGGGTGTTGGAGACCTCTTGACGGCGAGGTTTTATTAGAGGACTGATGTCAACAAGTAGTGAGTGGAAGGAAGGAAAGAGTAGAAAGTGAGGGTGGAGAACTACTAAAGTGGGTGTTGTACCTATGGAGGTGATCGGTGGCCGGTGGCCGGCTTACTAGGATATATGACCCGGCCACCAATGACTAGAACTTGACTAATGCAACTGGGTGCACTGACAACGTTAATCGACTGGCACTCCAATGTGCACTGAATTCATAACTGATTAGCATTCTCAACTACAGTAGTTATTAGAGAGTTCCACAAATTTTTATGTCGGATTTATACTTTGCTTAGTTGTCATACCTAGACCATGCTAATTTTGAGCATTATTGAGTCAAAGCCATTGATTAGTTGTTTTCTTTCTTGAAAAGAAAAAGAAAAAGGGGAAATTAAATAACTCAGTGTCTGACTATTGATAGAGAATTTATGTCACAGCCGTTATTATTATATTGAATAAGTGTGTATAGCCTAGTTCATATTTTTGACATAAAGAGAATAGAAAAAAATTAGTTCAATCAAATATGAATAAATAAATTCATTCCTCAAATTTTATTTTTAGAATTTGCAAAGCTAGGAGATTCATTCTCGCAGAAGTTAGACTCCTCAAAAACCATAGACCCTCGGCTACACTTTATGCCTTGTTCTATTCCATTTTTAAAGGGAATTTTTTAAAAAATTTCTCTTAAATTCTCCATACTTCTAACATTTCTTTTTCTATTTCTCTTCACTTATTACCTTTACAAATTTTTAATTTTTTTTAAAACACAAACCAAACAAAGTATAAATTCTCTCCTCCTCTGAGCCTCCCCTAATTTTTTCACACGACCAGTTAAAATTTTTACTCCACGCGTAAATTGTACCCCACATTATCTGAACTCATCTGGTCGGTACCGGTAGAATTATTGAGAAAAATTTAACTCCTCGTAGGTGAGAGAGGGGGCCCGAGGGTGAAGCAGTCCAATCAGTCAGATAGGATTATTAGAATATGGTGTAGTAATTGGGCTATGATGGATGGACCACAGAGTCACTTGAAAGAAAGTGCTGAGGTAGACAGTATGGGCGGTTGCGGTGGGCCTTAGCCGGAGAGTGACGGATGTGACCCATTCTCTTTTTAGCCAGGCCTAAATACTCCAATCAAAATGTGCAGAGCTAGGTTCGATCCTCGCAGTCTTTTCTTTTACGGTCGGGAACGTCCGGATCACCTCACACATATCTGAATTAATTTTTTTTCCGAATTGGTCAAACTCAGGCCATCCAAGCTAGGATTGGAAATTCGTGAGATTTTTTTTTTCTTACGACTTGACCTTAAGAATCAAATCCCAATCAGTAAATCCACCAATTAATCGGAGTAACCCTTTGGGTGTAGATAGCAAGCCACTTTTTTTCTACGCTTTAAGCTTTTCTTTCTTTCTTCCACTGCTTTGAAGTGTGCCCGTGCGCGTGCCTAGCTCGGCCACTTCGCATGAGAGAGAGACAATCCCGTTTCATGTCAATTATCAAAGACTCCTTTCAAAAGGGCTTGGCTCGTCGGCAATCCCTCACTTGCCACTTGCCATATTTAGGTTAAGTTTTGCTAAGATTTTTGGATTTCTTTCTTGTTTTGTCTTGACGAGACGAATCAATAATCTACAAAAAATTAAGCGCAAAACTAAAAAATACGAAAAAAATTTGAATAAGGACAAACAAGAAAAAGTCCAAAAATTCCAAAAAGCCCATAACGGAACTTAGCCTCACTTCAATAAGCGGTTGCGTTCGTATTGTAAATCTCGTTGAAACACTTAAGAACTTAAGTAGTTCAAAATTATGTTAATTGGATACCGATTTTTATGCGACCGGAATACAAAGACAAATTTATGGGTTCTGCACACTCTGAATCGGAAGCAAGCAAAATTTAGTTCTGACTTGTTTTTTATTCCAATCACATATTAATCTGTATCCAATTAACGTAATGCCGAACAACACCCCCGTGCAGTTCTCAACCAACTGCCGATGAACCAAGTTCCCCAAAAGTACTCAATCCGTCCTAATTTATTGGTTTGTTTTTTGACATATTTGTATGTTTTAAAATGTTTATTGATTTGACTTTTGAATGAACTAAATTTTCTTTTCATATTGTTTAAATAAAATAAATTTCCAAAAACATTGAAGGGTAAAAATTACTAGAAATTTATATTTCTAAATGTACTCATCGTGTTCCCTAAAAAAATTATAAAAAAATTGGGACAGATACTCAGATAGAATATACATGATGGAAGAAAGCTAATCATGGGGATGATTAACGATATTTTTGGTAGAACCTATAAATCTCATATCTTAATTAAGAAACTTAAAAGTTAACAAGGTTTTTCGTGTTACAGCTGACGTACTCTATGAATAAAAAGGTACACTTCAAGTTCTCTCTCTACATATTTGACATACGAGTAGAGTAGCATAATTTAAAAGCCAAATCATCCTATAAAAACTAAATAGATGTGTGACGAGTTTGATGGAGCACGCTGTCAAGCTAGGCAATTAGTACCCTACAAATTATAACGTAAAGTACTGAAGCATACAAAGATACGCATAAACTGACATGAACACCTGTTTATAAATAAGAAAGATACCCGAATTAAGCATAGTCTTGATGCTAATTCTTGAGGTCTATGCTGAGATGTTTAAGGTTCAAAACAAAAGGCTAAAAACTCATTGAAATTTTCGTACGCAGTCTCATTCACCGGTATACCACACTCTAATGTTTGTAGTCATCCCCCAATGCATGTGAATGTGTGTGTGCAAGTATGTGTAGTTTTGTGTGCCACCGCTATTATTTGGTTCAAAATGGATTTTAGAATTCGTTCTGGTTATGTGCCTCGAGGGGTTGCTGGTGGTGGTAGACGCCGGGGTTTTGGTGGACGGAGGCCGATTAATTTGGTGGTTGCCAGGGTTTGATTCGTAGTGGGGTAGGGTTTAGGAAGTGGTGTTCGGGTTGGTCCCAGTTCTTTGGACTGGGCTTGGCCCATTTATTGTGCTGTATTTTCTCGATTTGGGCTTTTAGGCTTTGCATGTGCTAAATCTGTTTTGATCTAGGTTTTTGGACCCACATAGGGTGTTTGGGTTTCAGCCTTTGTAGATAGGCTTGTCTCATATGAGTGCCTTTCAATTGGTGTCTTTCCAATCGTAGGTTTTGGGTCTCGGATTGGGCAGAAGTGTGCTGTAAACATGGATGTTATTTCCTTGCTCCTATTAGCCTTGTAACATCTTCAAGATTAATGAAATCTTTGTTTGCCTTTCAAAAAAAACTAATAAAAAGGGTAAAAGAAACAAGGAATATTGATTTGTGCGAAGTTCCAAATATAATGTATTTTTTGATTTGTTGTTTGCATTTTAACTATCATTGAATGGGTAGTTGTTAAAATGAATGAAGGAATCTTAAGTACTTGGGCTTTTCTCTTTTTAATTAATCCTCGCCCCACCAAACCATTTTTGGCAAAAGCTCTTTCATTCAATCCATACCATGTTTTGGGTCTGGTTTTCTCAAATCTCAGAGTCGATTTTGAACACTTTTCACTTTTGTCTTCCTCGAACATTTCAGTCGTACAGGGAAAAAGAGAGAGAATAGTTTTAAACTATCTCATTCACGTATAGTAAAAGTTAATGCGGTATTATTTGTAACGACCCCGCAAATCTATTGACGCGGTCAATCCGCGTCAAGCCATGAGTCTCACAACTCGGTCCAAAAGATTGAAACAATTTGATAGTAGATGAGCGTCTTTTTATATATCAAATCCTAATTCGATTTTTATACGATGTGATCAAACTAGACCATGTTAATCGGACGTCGATTTCCATTCCATAGTAAAAGTTAATGTGGTATCATTCGTGATGACCCCGCATATCTATTGATGCAATCAATCCGCGTCAAGCCATGAGTCTCACAACTTGGTCCAAAAGATTGAAACTCGGTTGATTGATAATTTGATAGTAGATGAGCGTCTTTTTATATATCAAATCCTAATTTGATTTTTATACGATGTGAGACTGTACCATGTCAATCGATTGGACGTTGATTTCCCTTCCACCTTAGGGGACATTTGTTTGGGAATGGACTCTGCCAGTCGGACGTCCTCTTGGATCAGCTGGACGTTTAGTCCTTGTAGTCACAATTCTTCTAGTCACACCATTTATGGGGAGCCCAGTTAGATTCCAAGCTACTCAAACATTTTAATTCGAAGAAATATATAATTGAAATTAGGTAATCAGTAAGTCCTACGAATAGAATGCCTCAAAGTTATCACTGGAGGTGGTTGCCAAGATGGTAATTGGTGTGAGGGTGAAACTCTCCCAAAGCACACAGTTACGAGCTCGAATTCCGCTTGTGAATAATAGTTTTCATGAATCAGATGCTGCTGTATGGGGCACTATTTGTCTAGCTTGCAACTTGGTGGGTCTCTGCTGATGGACTACCCTTCCACGGGTAGGGTTACTCTAAAAGGACGGCCGAGTGAGCTTGGCTCTTTTAATGGGTGGTACTGACTTGCTCACTGCTCAACATGCTATGGTAGTTGAGCTCCTCTTTCCTAAGAGGAATTGCAACTTTGGTCTTCCCATCTCAACTTTTTTTCGGAAAAAATAAAAAGAAAAATGCCTGAAAGTTATGCATGTTTATATATACATGTAAATATATGTGGAGCGAGATAAACTTATTCATGGAGAAGCCGTGAATAAGCTGTTCACGGAAAACGCGCAATCTCACCCTTCCGTTTCGGCAATCAGCGGTTGAGATATGTTTATTTTATCTTTGACCAGTAATAAATATCTCTTACCGCTAATAATTTGTCTTTAATCTGGATCATTTAAAACGCTTTTGGATGATTGAGATTGATCTCCGTAAAATTTATTTACGGAACCTCTATAAATAAAGATTTTCCCATGTGGAGCATATGTGAGCTGGGGAGACAGAAGTACCATACTACTGTTGTGCACTGCAAATTAAGGAATAGGAACAGTGAAGAAGAGGAGGAGGCCAGAGGACAAATTAAAGGTGAAAAATCCAACAAGGATACGCCCCTCGAAACTGATGGAGTAATAGTGTTGTAGGGTTCAAACTAGTGTACCCTGATCAGTGCCCTCACATGGCAAAACAATCCCTTTTCTGGATCCTAAAAGACTAGGCATCTGTTCAACACTATTGACCTTTTGTTTTTTTAGGAATGTCATGACCTTAGATGTTACCATAATCTCTCTTGATCCATGTTACTGTGGTGAATTCTATATAATCTGGTGTTAAAAGTTCGTTGTCGGGCCCGTTGCTATTCGAGCCTTGGAAGGGGGCAATACGACCTACCTATTGGATTAAGATACTTGAAGATATACAATACGTATATAGGTGAGTGAAGCCGAACTTAGTTAGTTGTCCCGTTGCTATTCAAGGCTTGGAGGGGGTGACCTGACTATATATGTGTGGTGGAAAAGCAATCTGACATATTAGATTAAGATACTTGAAGATATACAATATTGATAGGTGAGTGAAGCTGAGCTTCCAATAGATCACACAAATACTAAATAATGATTTTCAGTTTAACTGTTAATTTCTGTTGCTTATATTAGTTTATGGGGTTCATGATAAGAGAATAAATTGGTTCACTATCTGAATCTCAATTCGGAGACATGAATTGATTCACATTCTATGAAAATACTGCGTTTTGGTAAACCTATTTGTTTAGAACTTATTTCATTATTTTTACTTTTCATAACTTTTTATTTAGTTTTTTATCAAAAAATATAAAGAAATGGACCAATGTTAGAAAAAGTTTATATAAGACTACAATTAAACAAAAAAAAAAATCTTTTCGATATTTTTCGTCTTTAATGTTTTTTTTTTTTTTGCGCTTTTGGTTATAATTTTTTACTTTTCAAACTTTTGTCGTTGATACCGATGATTAATCTAAAAAATGCAATGAAAATCTAACAAAAATTCAAAAAAGTCAAATAAAATACAAAAAACGGGGGGAAAAAAAAAAAAGGTTCACAAGTTAGAGCTCAAAAAAGTTGAGGATTTGTTCAACTAGAGTACACTGTTTTTTCAACCCTTGAGGTTCCCAGACAACAACATAATGGCAAAAGAAAGAACAAAATTCAATGGAGAAAGTCAACAATTTTACAGTGTTGCAGAACTTTTTATTCTGTCTGTCGTGGGGCCTTGACTTGAACAACAACACAAAAGCTTAATTGGATGTTACTTTCAAAATATTAAATGGAAATATATTTGGATTGGATCGATGTTGGAAGATAGCATTCGCATAAAAATATTCTGAATCTGAAAACCACTTTTCTCCTGTTCACAATCAGGCCTTACATTTACTTTTATGCATGTGCAAATGTTACTATATATGCACAATTCTATTCATTCGGGTGCGTACAACAATCAAATGTACACACCCGTTGAATTCATAGTAATTTTTGTATAAAAATTCACAACATCAATTTGGTATTTCTATTTATTGGGATTAACTCAATTGGTCAGGACTCTTGTATCTCACTAGAAGTTCGATTCTTTCTACTTGTGTGTGAGTGTTTTTTCCTCTGTATTTGTTCGGGTTATTTCTCTCCTTAATGGAACTTATAGTTGAGTTGGGCTTGTTTTGTTGGTTCAGTTATTGCACTTGGTTATCTTGTGGAACCTCACACAATAGATAGATTTATTGTCCCGTGATTTGTATTTTGTACTTCATAGATGATGTAATGATCTTTCCTACTGATTGAAAAAAAAAAAATGGTATTCCTTAACTTTTGTTTAAAAGTTTATAACATTTGATTGTAAATTCGTAACATCGTTTTTTTGAATTCGTAACACTCACATGTTATGAGATTGTCTTGATTGCTTAAATATTAATATCCCTCACATTTTCATAGAAATTATATAATTCAGATAATTTCAAGGGAAGTATGTAGGCACCGATTGAGTTTCGGACACAATGGTGTCCAGAATTGCATGTTAAAGTTGTGCTCGTAGACTACTTGATTTGGTTATATTAGATTAATCTACAACGTACGTTAGCGTGCTCTCCAAAAAGGTAGAGTTGAATATGATACTAGGAACGCTTCAATCAATCTAGAGATGCATATACATGTGTGTACATGTTCCTTATTTTATTTGAATAGATCTCTTGGATCACATGATCAGTAGTTATTCTCTGACCACCGCCCCCTACCAATTAGGGTCTCAATTATTTGGTCATGGGGATGCCTTTTTCCTTTGGTATATCTTTAGTCACATTTCTTTCAATTTTATGCTCTCGTTTTTAATCTTCGCACTGCACTCGTACTTTCAATACACGCTCTCTCAAATTTTAGTACGTTGAATGTGTTTGAAATACGTTTTCATTCTGGTGCTTGCGTTTGCACTCCCACTCACGCACACAAATTACATAACTTAGGACATATGTATATAGGGATTCATCACTCAGATGTCATCATGTAACCTAAATATTCTAAAAGTTTGCCGGGCTAGAGCTAGGCCTCATAACTCAAAAAAGATGTGTACGCTTTAAAATATAGGAAACCAAAAACAAGGCCAGTACAATGAACAAAGAGGAACATAATTAAAGGAAGTCGTAGACAAATGATAGGCATCATGTACAGCTCTCACGTAATTAACGGAGGTTTACTTTTTGCCGAGAAACGAAAAGGTGATTGAATTGTTTTTGTGATTTTCACTCCCCCATAAGAGATGCGATCCAGCTTCGATCCGAAGCTAAACTGAAGTTCATCGAAGGAACTAGTTGTGAAGAAAAATGCTGTAGATTGATCACCAGTTATGTTATGTTAGTCAAGAATTTGGATATATCGATGACTTAATTAGTTCTCTATAGTGAAAACCTTTTTCTGTTAAACGTTGACGATAAATATCAACATCTTACCATGTGCGTGTGCAGTAACGAATTGCGAAAACTCCGGCCCATTTATTTAGCATTGCTGGTGTTATAAAAAAAAAAAGAAAAAGAAAAAAAAAGCACTCGTCCATGTCCAAATAGAGCTTTGGTTTTATTTTAATCGGGACCACCTCAAGTGGCCAGGCAGTGAGATTGGTTCTCAACGATTAGTTAAAATGTGTGTAAACTACTCCGAACACTTAATTATAAAAAATAAAAAAAAGTATTGTCAATGACCAAATGCACTAGAGTTAAGAACAGACAGTTTACTACATACACGAAAGTATATGGCGTATATATAAACAAGACTAATATTGTTCAGAAGTACCCAACTCAAAATACTGATATAACCCACGACTCTACACAATGATATACCTCTCCCTTGCATATGGGGTGAGAAACCCTAGCCTATATGGGCATATACAGTTTTCATACTATATAACAGTACCTACCCTTAGCTTAATTAATTTCTACACATCCATCATCATATATATATATATTTAGCCAATGATAATATGCATACAAAACCGAAATTTCGTACAGAATTTTCATACACAATCGATCAGGTGGCGATTCATCGATTCATCGTACTTTTTCTGGCATGGGTATAACATATCACATGCTACCATTTCCTGCTTCGTCCGGTCCATCGCCGGAAGCGTTATTGTTCCAGGGAGTGGTATTATAAGGAAGTGAAAAACCGTAGTTATGATCCATCCTTCTACCATATCCTGGATTATTAGCAATATGATCACCTCCCCCAGGAAACACTGGTAATTCATTGCCGGTGAACCGCATGAGATCGGCGTTGGTGGCGTCCAACTCCTTCTGGAGCCGGACAACCTGTCTCTGGAGAACGGATATCGCGCCAACACAGCCGTAGACCGGGTCTTTCAGCCGCGCCTCTGCCTCGTAGGCGAGGGAGTTCACCGCGTCTTCTCGCTGGTGGGGGAGGATCTCGTTGAGGAGTTTGCTCACGTTGCTTGCCCCGAATATTTTGTGGACGTTGGCGAATTTTTGGGGCTCCTCCGGGGGAAAGTACGGCGAGAAGATGCAGCCCGGGAGGCATTTTCGCCTTAGGAACTTGCAAGCGGCACAAGGAGAGTTGGTGTAGCTGGATGAAGCCATCTGCAAAAACTTTTTTATTTGAACCGTGGAAGAGAAATTTATTAATCTTTGAAAAAAAATTACAAAGATTATTCGAGAAGAGCAAACCTACAAAAAGGCAATAACAAACTTCAACGATAGCAATCCAAGGTTGGTAAGAAACCCGCAATGATGAAACAACACCACTCTAAAAAAGACACCTAACACCTAACTCTCAAAACAACACCCAAAAAGACACTCAAGACTCCAAACACCACCCGAAGAGACACCTCCCTAAATTAACTCCTCAAAACAGAAAAAATTAATCTGAAGCCAACTTGACTCCATAACGCTCCTCATCAATTTCCTCCGTTTGAGCAATCTTTCTGATCACATCCTCCTCCTCGCCATCATAGCCCATACTTGTAGTCTTCTGTAAGTCCCAAACTTCTCGAGCCTTACGGAGAGCCCAAATTGCTTGAGCCTCATCTAGAATAAATCTATTCCTATTATAGGTACAGTACTGCAAAAACGATATTCAGGTTCACTGCAAAAACGATTGATTACTCATGTTAATCCTTACAAAAAGACATTCATCTTGCTAGTGGTGATGACATTAATTCACAATAAGATCTCAAGAAATTGTCTAAAATGCCCCGTCACAGATTTTCGTGGGCATTATTAATTTCCATCCAGGATGAACGCAACGGTTGTTTTTTTTTTTGAGCAACGAAAGAAAATTTATTAATCTTTGGAATAAGCATTAGAAAGACCAAAGGGAACAATGATAAGACGGACATACGCAGTGTTACATTTTTTGTTTGATATACTGGTAACTTATGCTGAATAAATTGCATGCACTAGACACAAAATCTACTAGCTATAGTAGCTAGCTTCCAATAGCTACTACTAGGTTTCCATAATGAGCAAAAGAATATGAATGTCATGGTTAAATGTGTAGAAAGAGAATTTCAAATGTTTCTTTTAAGGATTGACATCACCGAAAGTAAAAAGATGCTACAAGCAGTGACGACTCCAAAAAGTTATGGCACGGGTTATCATTGAAAAGTTCAAGTTCGATGTACAGAATATAAAAAATCACACAACTAATCATAGCTATCAGTTAAAACTTACCATTAACACGAGGAATAATCTATACTTTCTAGCAAGTACAATTTTAGGGAAAAAATATTCTATGAAAGGGGGCCGGGAGACGATTAGCGCCCTTGTAGAAGGCCAACGGGGTTCAAGTCGCGAAAATTGCTTCAAAAACAGGTATGATAAAATTAAACATTTAGCCCAATCAAGTCCCAAGAAAATGGTGCAGTTAATTGAAATCAAGAAGACAAAAAAGAAGAAGAAGAAAAGCCATGCATACTAGGTATTGCTCATAAATAGAGGTTTATTGCATAGAGTAGTGATCAAATAAAATCTTAACGCGCCGAATTACAAAATGTATATAGAAACTAAGAAGATCATAAAATTTAACATGGCTACTTATTAACTTCTAGTTTTCGGAACTACGGGTAAAGCATAACGTCGAATCGAAGGCTTAATTTAATCGTATGCGTAACCAGATGATAGTTATATTCAAGGGCCAATTTTTGTTTTTTGTTTTTTATGAGACAATTGATTTTATCGTGAATAAATTTTCCGACTAAAATTGAAGTTGAACATACGCAGACACACACAGAGAACAACCTAGTACATACCCCAACACAAAGAAAAGTCAAACAACTCGTTTCTTGATTTCCTCATATGGGTGGTTGTCACTACTGCTCAGAAATAATCAGAAAACCTTTACAAGGAAAAAAAACGGAAAAAGAAAAATAGAGTCATGCCGAAAGATATAGTACTAGTACTGCTAACTTGGCTTTATGGTTTCATTCAGTGTACAGCCCCCAGCCCCCCCCCCCCCCCCCCTCTCCTAAAAGATCCATTCTTTTGAACTTAATTATATGTTGCCATGGCCAGACCCTGATTCAAACCCTTCAACTTAAAGTGATGATGAAAATTTCATTACTTAAGCCTACAAACGAAAATAATGAACACGAAAAAAGAAAGAATTAAAATTCGAACTATGGCGGAATTTTGAATTACCTTTCCTTTAAGCAGTGTCTTTTGAGTACTCTCCAATAGAGAAAAGTGCTGTAGCCATGGAAATCCGGATCACGATGATCAGGAATCTTTCGAACTGTTCGTGGTTTTGAAAACCCTAGTAGGTAGATGATGCAGCAGAAACAGTACTGTCAACAAAGTAGGGGAGATGAGGAGGGAAGAAAAGAAAAGGC
>BPLS01000130.1:447186-524062 GCA_019656275.1 Rhododendron kiyosumense
GCGTCTGGTCATTGAAAAGTGGTAAGAGCCATAAAATATAGTACTAAAGTGATACATTGGATTGTCACAAATACATACCACCACCACCCATGCATTGCACGGGTTTGCCAGTAGCATTTGTTATTGCAGAGTGACGTTTTGTGAGGATAGCTGTGGGTGTGACAAGTTGTCTAACCTATAATTTCTAAATAATTATTTTTCAAATTGTGTGTAGCATCACTAAGCCAGATTAGTAAAATCGTCCGATTATCAAAAAGTGGGAAAGGCCATAAAATATACAATTATAAAGTGATACCTTGGATTGTCACGAATACATACCACGGTTTGCCACTAATGTTTATTACTCCATCCGTTCCATATTGAGAGTCTCACTTTATCTCTCTTGCCATTTTTTAAATAAAAAAATCAATTACTTCCGTGTATAATTTTTCAAATTTTTACGCACCATATTAAAGATCTCGATTAGTACTTTAATTCGGTACGAAAAAGTTCAAAAAATTATATACGGAAGTAGTTGATTTTTTTATTTGAAAAAATGGCACTACTTTTTGTGGTAGACTCTTAATATGGAACGGAGGGAGTATTGCATCGTGACTTTTTGTGAGGAGAGTTTTGGTGCGGCAAGTGGTCTAACGTATAATTTCTAAATAATTACTTCCTTCATCTCTTTTTAAGCGTTCAGTTTCATAACTCTTACTTATTAAGAAAATATCATCATTACACATTTCACATTAACTTTTACTTTTGCTTTCACTTTTCCTATTTATCATCTATAGAAATATCATCATTACATTTTTAGTCACTAAGTTTTCAAAATAGAATCTACTTTTATGGGCAAAATAAAAAATGTACCAATTTTTATCCACTAATTTTACAAAATGAACACTTATTAAGGGAGAACCCAAAATAGAATACTAGACTCTTAAAAAATGAACGGAGGGAGTATATGTCAATTAATAAGGGAACTTAGAATTTGAAAATTCCCAATAAGTTTGGGATCAATCAAATCCCTTTACCCTGCCGAGCAAAAAAAAAAAAAATCAAATCCCTTTACCCAATCTCAATTTGCATATGTTAGCCGTAAGAAAATGCGTTTAAATTTTTTTTTTTTTTTTCCCAATTGTCTTGCATTTTTTTTTTTTTTTCAATTGTCGTGCATTGCACTGATTCATGCCAGTAACTAAAAAGATGATAAATCTGATTTTGTTCAAAGGGGAGTAGTACGATACAACTTGTTAGGGAATCAAAATCTTAGAATTGTAAAACTAAAATATCAAATTTCTCTTTTAGAAAAAAATTCCAATGCCGGGTGGGTATCACGTGATGTCTGCTCGGTGCATCCGAGTCGTCAATTTCATTTTTGGACGGCTCAAATTTGAAGAGAGAAAAAAAAAAAAAAAAAGAATGTGTTTGGGTGAGAGAAAGAGAGAAGGTTTCAATCCGAACAGTCCAAAAGTGTATTAGATGGCCCGAATGTGCCAAATGAATACCACGTGGGATACACCTATCCGACACCGAAAAATTTCTGCTTTTTTTTAAAGTCTTGCACAGCCGAAGTCTCTCAGCTTGGAATGTCATTTTCCAAAGTCAAAAGTCTCTAAAAAAAAGTGGACAACACGCTTATTGGCCAAAGTCTTTCAACTTGGAATGTCATTTCCGAAAGTCAAAAGTCTCTGAAAAAAAGTGAACAGCACGCCTATTGACTAAAGTCTTTCAACTTGTAATATACTCTGAAAAAAAGTGGACAACACGCCTATTGACTAGAGTCTTTCAACTTGTAAATACTCCCTCCATTCCATCATTTTCTCCTTCGTCATATTCTAATCAGATAAAACAATTAATTTTAATTTTAATTAGTAATACTCCTTATATGTAATATGAATCTTATTTAATAAATGTCAATGAGTTCTTTTTAACAATGTTTTTAAAATTATCTAAAAATTTATAGATTATAAGATATAACAATTGAAGAGTGATACGAACTTCTAAAAAGAACTAAAGAATAGAGACAGAGGGAGTAATTTTCCGGAGTCTATGTCTCTCTGCCAAAAAGTGGACAAGACCTACCAAAACGTGGACAACACGCATATTTTGCGTTCTTTTAAACTTATTTTAAAATAAATTGGTTTGTTATGGAGTATTTGATTTTTTTTGTATTTGTTGGGTTTGTGTCAAACTTTTGTGGATTATTGATTCGTCTCGACGAGAAGAATTCGAAAAGTATTTTTTTTTTACTTTTACCCAAATATTTTGAGAAATAACCATTTTTTAGCAGAAAAAGTGAAATAAATTGACTTATTTTGATATATAAGTGGTCATTTTCCAAACTATTTTGGTATAAGTAAAAATAATTTATTTTTTCGATTCCTCTCGTCGAGATGAATTTAATAATCCGCAAAAGTTTGACGCAAAACTAACAAATGCGAAAAAATTCAAATAATGACAAACCAACTTATTTTAAGGTAAGTTTAAGAGAACGCAACAGGTGAATATCGATAAAGACATGATGTAATTCCAGAAACCTTCTTAAAAAATAAGTACTTATTTGCAATTTTCAAGCTTAAAACGAAAATAATTTTTAATTTTTTTTGCATCGTTTAAGGAATCTCAATAACAATATCCATATTGCATATTATTATATTTCAGTAAATTCATTATTTTTTAGCTGAAAAATTGCAAATAAATACAGGCCCTAGTCATGTATCTACGCGAATCTGATCGGACTGATTTTTTGCAAACATGGTACTAATTGTTGCATGTTCTACAAAATCTACTTCTGGATCTTGATTGTAGGCCTAGTATGGCTCTACAAAATGAGTATGGAGGGGTACGGAGATGAGCTTATCACCACCTCCGCAACCACTACTACAATAATAGATATGGGTCACACTAAGGAGATTCACAAAGATCACGGTTTGCAGTGAAATCGTGATAAAAAGTGGCGCTTAAAATTTTTTATCTCAGTTTAAGTCCAAAGCTAAGATAAAAAGTGAATTTTAGCACGAAATAAAAGACCTCGTTCTTGCGGCGAGATAAAAGAAAAACAATCTCACCCTTACGGCATGATAAAAGATTTTAGGGCGAAAAAAAATGAGATAAAAGATCTCGCTCTTGTGGCGAGATAAAAAGGAAAAGACCTCACCCTTGTGGTGTGATATAAAAGAGAAAAGATCTCACCCTTGTGGCGTGATAAAAGATTTTAGGGCAGAAAAGAATGAGATAAAAGATCTCACTCTTGTGGCGAGATAAAAGAGAAATGACATCACCCTTGTAACATGATAAAAAACTTTAGCACGAAAAAAAGTGAGCTAAATGATTTCACTCTTGTGGCGAGATAAAAAGCCTACTTATTTTGACGTGCAGTCTGAATTTTCATGTGGAAGGACTTGTACTCATTTAAGCAGACTTTGAAAAGTTATGTGAGAAAAACGATGTCGTTTAAAAATTTTAAAAAGTTCTTTTTTTTCTTTTTAACAAAAGGTAAGAAGATAAGCCCTGATTATACTCATCTCAAAAAATCTTTGCGTTTCATCTTCATTTTTACACCCAAAAAGATTGAGAGAGAGAGAGAGAGAGAGAGAGAGAAGGTGAATCCCACAACTGGGTTCTACCAGTGCCCAATTGTCTCTTTGACGATGGGCGGACTGTTCCTCTAGTGCCTGATTTTCACGTGGGCAAGCAGTGATCTTTATAGTTTATTGTAATAGTAAAATTTAGTTATTTCGGATGTCTTCCAAGTATATGTTTGACACATTAGGTAAAAAAGTAATTATATTATTATGGCTTCGCCTTTTCTAAAAAGGATTAAAATCCAATTGAAACCCACCATTGAAATTGAAATTCAATATAAAAACAAAATCCATGTGAAATGGTTAGTTTATTAAAAAAAAAATTAAAGTTTGTCTATAATGTTACAATCTGCAGGTTGTGATAATTTTGGGTAAAACCAAGAACCAAATCAATTCTGAACTATTAGAGATTCTAGGAAGTGCAAACCAATCCCGCGGGCAATAAAAGAACTGTTCCCGGCACCAACTGACTTTAGGAGAGCCGGTAGAACAAAATGAAGGTAATTGAAATTTAACTGGGGAAGAATGTGACGAATGTCAATGGTGATAATTGTTTTATGGTGAAGCGAGGAGCAAAACACCATGGTATACGTAATGAATTGCGTATATATTGACGCTTATAGATTCTGTAGTGACATGTAATGAGGGAAGCAATGGACTCTGTTCTGTGTTTTATGTTTGCTTCGACCGAATTACAAGATTTCCAGTGATTCCATATATCACATTAGTTATAGAACCGGAGGGAATTTTTGCGGTTTCGAAGCACTGAATACTGCGTTTACATGTTTAATTTGTTAAAGATATTTTAATATCTTGTTAATTGCATTTCAAAAAATTCAGCAAATTTTAAGGGAAAAAAAAAGTTTTCTCACTTTAGAAAATAAGTATATATATTTTTGTTTTCCTAATGTAACAGAAGTTCTTGACTAGCTTAGCGGTAAAGGCTTGGGAAATAAACTAAGGGTGTGTGGGTTCGAAACTTGGCAATGACAAAAAAAGATGTTCTAGTAGATATAAAGAAAAGATCACGTGTAATGGTTTTCCATCTCAGAAACAATCACGGCTTATAACCGCGATAAAAGAGAAACAATCACACCTTTTGGCCGTGATTGTTTCACGGTTTATAACTGTGATAAAAGAGAGTGACTTACAATCACACTCAAATCCATCACGGTAGCAGGAGCCACACTCAAATCCATCACGGTAGTAGGAGCGTGATGGAAAACTTACAATCACAGTCAATAGCTGTGATTTTTATAGTTTATTGTAGTAGTGAACCCTGCACGCCACCCCAAACATTTCAAAGTTGGAATCACTGAGACAACTTGCTCCTTATTGTACTGAAAAAACATTGTATTGGGTAGTATGTATAGGAACCCCTAGAGAATAAACTATCCTAGTATTTTTTTGAACACGTGTCTTATTAGAGACTATAGCATCAATTAGCTAGTCTAGTCAATTATGGATACTTCCTATCAAGCCCAAATCAATCCTTATATCTGCAATTCATTCATTCCTTCCTTTCTTGTATTCTAGATTTGATTTTATTAGCTGTGATTGTGGGATTGACTAGCTGTATAGAAGGGTCAATGTATTGTAACAATTTGGCCAAGCAAAAAAAAAAAATGCATTGTAACAGTTTGTATATATATCATTAACAATATAAGGTTCCTGCAATGTATGAAGAGAGAAACCATTGTAGTTTTCTTCTCATTCCATTTTATTATATCTGGAGTCTGGACCAAGCACACCCTTGACTAATTCTAGACCAAGCCCATCGTCTCCTAGCGTGGAGCCCAATTAATTTCGTTGGATACCTGAAATTTGATAGTGAAATGGTAGTGAGGATTTTACGGGGCGATTATGGAACAGGGTTGCTGAAAAATGGCCATTTAACCGATTTATGCTATTTGAAACATCTATTTCACAACGAAACCGTGCTTAGCAAAACGCTTCCTTACCTTGGGTTGGTTTGGCCAAGTGCAGCTGTAGCCATCTATAGGATGGCGAGGTCTAAGTTTCACTCGCCTACTAAACAAGCCTTTTGCAATTTTTAAACATTCGAGATGAAAGCGTGCTTAGAAGGCGCTTCTTTAAATCGGCATCTCTAAACATACGTTTTTGTCAAGTTTTGATTAAGTGGGCAAAATTAGTAACAAAAAAGCGCATAACCGAAACCACGTTTCATATTGTTTCAAAATAATAACAGAATATGGTTGTTCTGTGCTTTTTTTTGCAATCCATCTATTTTTATCTTGTATAGTTCCTGTCTTCTTATAGGTATATTATTGTTATTGAAATTATTCCAATGTTAGAATTTAGTCTTGATATTGGGATGAAGGGAATTTGATATGATGGGATTTAAGGTTCTTATTAACTGCTGTCTTTCACTATGAATAGCTCTCTGAAACAAGTTTCGAGACCTTTCCCAAAATCCAGGCCTATAAAATGAACTTCTCAGATCCTTGATGAGACTATAGTGGGGCGCCCCATTTCACGTGAGAGGATCCACACTCCACCATGTTCCCATTGTTTTAGTGGAAAAGAAGAAGCATACAAGCCCTCACATTCAGTGAAATAGCATGCTGTCTTCTCTTACGTGTGTACTTCAAGAGTGTTGTGTTATCTACCACATCGATTTGAGTCGCTGTTTTCAGCTGGTGAAATCTTTTCCGGTTCTTCTAAAGTTATGACTGTTAAAAGTAGTATTGAACTAGGATGAACAAGCTAAGCTTTAGCAGCGTGTTGGACCCTTTGGAACACCTTCCAATAGTTTCCAAATGACTCTTTTTTGTGGGTAGTCATTTTTTACGTGTGGATGTATGTGTGAAAATAATGCTTTAAAACAAGCTTAATACTCACGCAACTATGTATATGGCTCTGTAAGCTGTTTGGACTTCTCAAATTCTGGACAGATAATTGGGTCTGCAATTGAAAAATCCAGATTTAGAGCCTTTGTGTTCGGTTTGAACATCCTAAAATCTGCTTCTGTAATGACCACTCGATCGTTTATAACAGAACCTTTCATCCACTGCCAACTTAATTTGGCTTCCCTGTCCTCAGTATTTCAACCTTCGCTGATGCTGTGCGCTTAAAAGTACCTTAACCAGTATCTATCTATGAAGTGTTTAAAGTTATTCTTATTCTCGCCTCTTGACAACTACCTACATTCCTTTTCTGCTTAGAGGTCTTAAATTGATTCAATCTTATGTGGTTCTTTTACTTGTCCATTGTTCATGCCTCTTTGTTAATTTTAACATTATGTGAAATGTGTGTGAACTTGAACACGCGAATCATGAAATGGACAACATACAGCAATCAGATAATTTTGTGAGTAACTTTGTACAAGTAATCATTTCAGAACTTATTCAAGCCGATCAAATACACACCACACTCAAACATCATAAACTAAGCACAAAGCGAAATTGCACGCCCCTTATCGATTACTTATTTTGTATAAAACCAACCGACATGTGGTTTTAACTAATGGAGACTACCTATTTTGGTGATGTTGGCTTTGGGTGAGAAGACTTACCAGTGATGGCTTTCTTCACCTTGGCAAGTGAATGCTTGACCTTTGACCCAACACCTGAAAGTATATTGTGATGATGAGGTTTCTTATGTGCAATTTTGACATCCATATCTCTTGATGCTTCTACCATGACTGGAGCGTCGGAGCCCGAGTCTTCTCTTTTCAGTTCATCTCCTTCCTCTTCATCTTTCTTGTCAATGTTGTCATGTACTGCTGCTTCTTCAGCTTCAACTGTTTTTGCTGTCTCATTTTGCGGCTCTTCCTTGATTCCCATCAATTCTCGCTCTTCAGTCACGTCTTCACCCACTTGCACATTTCGTTTTGTGGATCTCTGCAAGAGGTCAGATAATGACATCTTAGCTGACTCTATCATTTGGGACTCTTCTGTTATTTCTTTGGATTGTCCGCCCATTCTGTTCTCTTCTCCACATTCCATTCCTTTGCTGTTTGTACGTTCTATGCTCTCACTTGGATCTGTTTTGCTTGCAATCTGCTCATGGGGTATGGCAAGGGAGGTCTTCTCTAGGCCTTGTATGTCGTCAGAAATATTCATTGTGACCGCTTCACGTGATACCTCCGTTTCTGAATCCATGATATGAGGCAAAACATTAGGCTTTTCATTTTCCTGTGGACTTTCTTCTTCTTCGATAGCGGTTGTTGTCCGAATCTTGTTTTCGTCAAGCTTCGCCTCATCTGCCATCACTGAGACTACTGGCTCCTGCAGAAATGACGAATTGCCAAATTCAGGATTTTGGGCTCCATTTGTTGACATTATTATTGCTAGAGAAGTTGTGCTTACCTTATCCTTTGTGTGTGCCTCAAGTTGAAAGTCATTTCCTCCTTCTGGTATGCTTTCTGGTTCTGCTGTCGACATGAAATGATGTTGCTTTGTATCTACAGCTTTCTCACTCTCCTCATCTGCTAGTGATTCCTGTGAAGTTGCTGTGGTAGACGAAATACTTGGTTCATTTGAGCCATCTTTCTTGGTCAGATCCAAGTCTTCTGTACCACCACTTCCATCACATCCTGGTTCAGGAAATGTATGCCCCAGCTTCTCATTGTCCACAAGGCTTTCCAAATCAATAGTGCCAGCAGTAGCAATTTCTTTTTTGTGTTCATATGGTTCAATGTTTCCGTGATTTGTGTCAAGATCACGTTCAGAGAAATCATCCAACGTTTCAAGTTCTTTTCCATCCAGAGCTTCTTCAGCTGCTGTGTTTGCTACTGGTGGCACAACTAGGTCTTTGTTTTGCAATTGCCCATCCTTGCTAATTGCAAATTCCTCGTCAAAATCACCTGCTCTTTCCACCTCATGGCTAACCAACATTGCCTCAGAGCTTTTTAACTGCATGGCAAATACATGTGCCGATATATGGTCAGTATTGTGTAAGTGGCATTGATAAAAGAGGAACAAGAGAAGGAAACAGAATCCACCAAAAGAAAATTCAACATAGCAATATCAAAATCTCACAATACAAATGACAATCTGCCCTCCAATTTCTATATATTTGAAAGAAGAAGAAAGCCCCCTGAGCAGAAGTGATACGGAAGCCCAAAAAGATGACAAATGGCACACTATCCCATAATGACTATATGTCCTCAACCTTATATTCAGAAGCCCAAGCATTCCAAACTTTGGTATAATGCATGAGACTCCTAAATATCTTAATGTCCCAGGATGTTTTCGTATACAGAATAGGAAGTTACTGATACTCACAATGAGTCTGAAATGAAGCAGCTAACTTTTCCTCTATAACAAAAGAGTGCCCTTATCTTCTCTTGATAGTTAAAATGTTCTACGAATTAGGTGAGTTCGTTCACTTTGATCTGTGAGGTTCTTTGTCTATTGCAAATTGAAACTCTATGTTTAACCAAGTATCTTTATTCCTACAGGGGCTTGAATGTAAGATATCTGGAGAAGATTGGTATACATGTTGGATAACTTGATGTAAATACAATCTTGAATTCGTGTGATTCATGGTTACCGTCACTGCAGATGCATTGCAAGGAAAAAAAGACAACCAAAAACGTTTTCTGAAATATTTTAGCACCCATAGAGTTGATCTTAATAGTAAAAGCCCTTCTTGTTTTCATTTCACGATGATTCAAACTTCTGCCAGGATTTTTCCTTATGGAAGGGAACGAGGGTAATGTTTTCTGACCTCTTCAATTCGAGCTGTTGCCTCTGTTGCTGTGTCTGTAAAGGCTGTTTCATCACCGTGACTTTCAAGCTCTGATTGATTAGCTCTCTCATCCGACACTGAAACTTGGTGAGGGCCCTTATCGTCAGCTCTGACCATTCCTTCCATATTGTTGTCTACACAATCTTCTTCACATTCCTTAAACACCTGTACAGTGATCAAAAGCTTCAACATTAGAAATAGAGAGGAGTTAAGAAAGGAAGACACAAGTTAGGGGTAACATTTAAATTCTGACCATTTCAGGTTGAATCTCGTTCCTTGAGGCATCAAATGTCGTGTTTTTTCTTTCTCCTGGATAATCTTCTGCCCTTAATTCATCTTCTTGGTTGGTCTTTGTGGCTGTTTCTTCCTGAAGAGATATTTGATCAAAGTTTCTGGAACCTTGCATTTCCTCTGAGATCTGTTCAGGGTTCTTGGTTAATCGCCACAAAATAGTTACCATAGAGCACAAAAAGGAGGATAAAACAAATAAGCAGATGCAAAAAATCTGTAAGTCTCTACCCTTAGTTTCCTTCTCACCTTTTCCGTTGAAGTATGTTTCTCGATGGCCTCTTCTTCAGTTGTTTCCTCACAATTATTTTCCCTGTCCCCCAATTCAGTTGTGTTTTCCTTGGGAGTCCCTTGTATGACTTCTATTCCGTCTGATGTGAGGGGTACTGAAGTATTGTTGATTGCGGACACAGATTCAAGCAGAACCTCATCATTCTTCTCAAACTCGAGATTAGAGACTTCTTCATACTTTCCACCAATGTCTTCTGTTGAACGCTCTGTGACTGTTGGATATGGGGTAGGTAGATTATCAGCATCCTTGTTTGAGTTCTTTGAATAGACAATGTCCTCATCTGTTGAAGCCTCCTGCAAACTCTGCTGAACAGGTCTTTCCTCATATTGCGATGGAGCATCAGTTGAACGTTTTTCGAGACCTTTGTTTTCTTCATCTGGTGATATATCTTGGCTGTCATGTAGTTTCAGCTCCAAATTAGAAACTTCAAGCTCCCTCTGCCCTTCATCCTGCAAGCATGGTTTTTCTGTTGTACTCTTTGGTTCATGAAGTTGCTCTACTCCCTGAGGTGTGAGAGTCTGATTAACGGCTGTTTGAGCACCTTGATAAGTGGGCTCGAATATTGTTTCGGGAACTGCTTTGGTTTCTTCTTGAACTTCATCTGTACGAGTCTTTTCCACAGGTGGGCTTGACCCAAACTCCTTAAATTCTTCAAAGCCATCACCTTTGGACACGGATATCGCTTCAGAAGTTTTGGCTTCTTCAAATTGAACTTCATCTGCTTCTGACTCTTCTATGGTTGTGCCCACCTGGCGGATCCCGTGTTCAGTTGTTGGAAGTTTAGACAACATGTCTGTGGCTTCCTCAAGCTCACTCTTGTCGAGTTCTGCTGCATCTTCCTTTGTGCTCTCATAGGAAGAGAGCTGAATTTTCTCTTCTAATTTACCAACCGGGAGAGGATGACCAAGGTTCTCACCATCAGTAGCTGCATCAGCACCTTTGTATCTGAGATCAGGTATTTTTTCAGTTACTTTGGTTTTGTCCTCTACTTTTTCTGTCTCTGTGTCTTCTGTAGCTGGGATTGTCCGAATCTCATGAATCTCTTCAAAAACCTGATATTTGGACTCAGACACTGCATCCGAAGTCTTGGTTTCATTTAGTTCAACTTCATCTGCATCTGTACAAATCTTTTCCACAGGTGGGCTTGACCCAATCTCCTTAAACTCCTCAAAGCCATCACCTTTGGACTCGGATATTGCTTCAGAAGTTTTGGCTTCTTCAAGTAGAACTTCATCTGCTTCGGAAGTTTCTATGGTTGTGCCCACGTGTTCCGTTGTTGGAAGTTTAGACGACAAGTCTTTGAATTTCTCAAGCTCACTCTTGTCAAGTTCTGCTGCTTCTTCCTTTGTGCTCTCACAGGAAGAGGATGACAACTGAATCTGGTCTTCTAATTTACCAATGGGGAGAGGATGATCGAGGTTCTCACCATCAGTAGCTGCATCAACATCTTTATATCCGAGATCAGGTATTTTTTCAGTTACTTCTTTGATTTCATCCTCTACTTTGTCTGTCTCAGTGTCTTCTGCAGCGGGGATTGTCTGAATCTCGTGAATCGCTTCAAAACCCCGATCTTTGGAGTCAGATACTGCATCCAATGCCTTGGTTTCATTTAGTTCAACTTCATCCGCCTCTGATTTTTCTTCAATTACATCATTTGCACTGCTGAATTCGGTTACGGGAAGTTGGAACACTGAACCAGAGTTTTCTTGAAGCTCCAAGCTGCCAACTTCTGTAACATCTTTATCTGTGCTCCCCTTTTCGATTAATATTGAAGTTTCACCATCCTCTTCCTTGGAAAGCAAGGCAGAGGATGGAACCTGAAGGACCTCTTCTATCTTCTCAGCTTGGGGAGTTTGAACAGGGGTCATTTCATCATCTCTGAATGTGTCAAAACATGGATTAATGGGTTCTGACAATGCTTCAGGAACTCCTCTGATTTGCTTTTCAGTTTCATTTGTATCAGCCCCTCCCGCAGTCAAGCTTGTACCTGTCTCATGAATCTCTTTGACAGCCTGGTCTTCAGACTCGGGCACTGTGTCAGGAATTTTGGCTTCTTCAACTTCAACAACTTTTGCATCTGACTTCTCAACATGTATGTTTGCACTCTCTTCTTTCTCATGTTCATGTATTGGAAGCTGAGACAACATGATAGAAGTTTCTTCGCACTTCATGTTGTCAAATTCTGCATCCTGTTGACTACCATCACCTGTTTTGACTGTATCAGGGGCCTCCACGTGCTCATCATTTAGCTGGAGCTCTCCCAAACTTGTTACTTTTGCTGCCTCCGAAGGGGGAATGATTTCATCCCCACTAACTGTTTCTCCACCTTGATTTACGTCTTCAGGCAAAGCTTCACAAACTTCTCTGGTTTGTGTTTCCACTTCTTCTGTTCGAGTCTCTTCGACACTTGTACCTACCTCATGAATTTCTTTGACTCTCTGATCACTGGACTCAGGTACTACACCAGGTAAATCTATTTCTTTGACTTCAACATCGTATGCATCTGACTTCTCTTCAGTTACACTTTCATTGTCTGGTTTCTCATATATGTCTACTGGAAGCTGAGACACCATGCTGGAGGTTTCTTCAAGCTCCTGTTGGCTAGCATCAGGTGTTTGAGTTGTTTGTAGCCTGTCAGTGTCTGAACTAGTATCAAGGGCCCTTATCTGCTCATCAGCATCATGGCCACCATGGTTGGTCTCGAGTACCTTTTGGCATATTAACATCCAGTTAGGCTTTTTGTGCAGACAAGAATTAAGAGCACTAGAGCAGGAAAGGAAGAGAATTTAGCATGTATCTGATGACAGCTAGATCTCAAAATTTGTATCTGGGCTCTCATTGAGGCATCCCATGAAAGCTTGCCTTGGTGCAATGCAACTAGAGGCTTTCATGTTGGATATTAAGAATGTTGAAATTTAGTATACCCTCAAGACATAAAAACCCAAGGCTTATTTTAGAGGATGTGCCTATTTACTACTGGATCCATGGTGCTAATTGCTCGTGCTCATATGACCAACTTTTGACTTTACATATGTTTATGTTAAAAAATGTCAACTTTTGACTTTACTTTACATATGTTTGTGTTAATTTTCAATGTGCTGTCCTATAACATAATATACAATGGCTTTATAGTCTGGTTTACCTCTTCTGTGGACATATTTGTGATTTTGGCATTGTCTGTAGAGCTCTCGGCGTCCAATTCTTCTGCATTGGGAACTGTTGACCAGTCCTGAGCTCTTTTCTCCTCTGCTTGAACTTGATCTACAAATCCTTTGCCTTCACCGGTAGTCTCGATTTCCTCTCTAATCTGTTTAGTAGATAAAAATAAGTAAACACAAAAATTAAACAGAACTTCCTATAACAACGCCATTTGGTTCTCTATTAGTCTCCTTGGTCCTGGGCTTTTTGCTTATGTGATTAGGAAATTTTGCATCTTCTTGGAAATAGGGACATTAAACTATCGATTGGTGGTATGGCTCATTCACAGGGCATTTTCTTAGCTAAAAGTAGAAAAACGACTTTTAGGAGATAATTTGCTTGGATATTTTTTTTTGTTTTTGTTTTTGTTTTCCTTCTCGGGGAGTCTTCCGTTTGTATTTCTTTCTTTCCTTTTTATCAAAGTTGTTCTTTTTTGTATACCTTACGGGCTTTGTTATATGCACGTGAAAGAATTTTGAAAGAAACATTTTGTTTATTTTTGTAAGAATAACAGTAAGATTCAGGAATTGGTTACCAAGCTAACCTCAGCTTGGAGCATCTTTGTCCCTTCTATATCATCTCTATCTGTACTCCCCTTTTTGTCTGTGGTTGTAGTTTCACTCTCCTGTTCCATGGAAACCAAGCCAGAGGATGGTGCTTCAAGTTGCTCTTCCAGTTTCTCACCTTGGACAATTTGACTGGAGATAATTTCTTCATTCCTTGCTGCGTCAACACCTTGATTCATGGCTTCCGATAATGCTTCAGGAATTTCACTGATTGGTTTTCCAATTTCATTTGTATCAGTGTCTCCCACATTCAGGCTTTTACCCGTCACATGGATCTCTTTGACAGCCTGATGTTCAGACTCCGGCACTGTGTATAGAATTTCGATTTCTTCAACTTGAGCATAATTATCTTCTGACTTCTCTAGAGGTATACTTTCCCTGTCTGCTTCCTCATGTTCATGTATTGGAGGCTGAGACACCATGATACAGGTCTCTTCAAGCTTCATGTGCTCAAATTCTGCATCATGTTGACTAGCATCAGCTGTTTTGATTGTGTCTAGATTCTGAGCGCTTGAATATGTATCAAGGGCCTCCATGTGCTCTTTTAGCTGAAGTTCCCCCAAGCTTGTTTCTTTCGTTCCCCCAGCAGGTGCAATAGTCTCATCCCCACTTACAGCTTCAACACCTTGTTTTATGGCTTCCGAAAATGCTTCCGGGACTTCTCTAGTTTGATACACGATTTCACTTGTACATGCCTTTCCCACAGGTAGGCTTGTACCTGTCTCCTGAATTTCTTGGACTCTTTGATCCGTAGGCTCAGGTGCTACGCCGGGAATTTCTAATTCTTTTTCTTCAACAACATATGTGTCTGACTTGTCTACGTTTGCACTTATGTTCTCCGATTTCTCACATTCATCCACTGGAAATTGAGACACCAAGCTGGAGGCTTCATCAAGCTCCAATTGGCTAGCATCAGATGTTTCAGTTGTTTGTAGGCTTCCGGCGTCTGAACTAGTGACAAGGGCCTTTACAGGCTCATCAGTGTCCAGGCCTCCATGGTTGGTCTCAAGTACCTTTTGACATATTAACATCCAGTTAGGCTTTATTGTTTAGATCAGAATTAACGCAGGAAAGGAAGTGAATTGAGCATATCTGAAGACAGCTAGGTCTCAAAAACTGTATCTGGACAAGGCAACTATGAGAGTTTTAAGATTCAATTATCAAGGAATGATCAAAATAACCCAAGGCTTGGTTAAAATGGTGTGCCTATTCACTCCTAGATCCATGTGGATAATTGCTCACTTGGCTAATAATTGAGTTCATATTTGTTATCTAAACACATGGCCGGTTGTCCTTTTTCTTCATACTTTTGTTGTGTTAAGATCATTTGCTTATCATATGAAATAATGTTGTTTACCTAACTGTCCTTAACTTCGTTCTTTTCGTATGACATAATTGAAAGCTGTTTCGTAGTCTGGTTTACCTCTTGTGCAGACATCTCTGTGATGATGGAGTTGTCTTTCGAGCTCTCAGCATCCAATCCTTCTGCACTGGAAACTGTTGACAAGTCTCGAACTCTGTTTTCCTCTCCATGAACTTGATTTTCTATGCCCTTGCCTTCACTGGTTGTCTCAAGTTCCTCTCTAATCTGTTCAGCCACTAAAAATGAGTAAAGAAAAGAAAAAAAAGTGAACTCCAACACTGTGAATTGGATCTCCATTAATCTCGTCTATCCTGGGTGATTGACTTATGTGAATAGGAGATTTTACTTTTGATTGGAAATAGAGATGTTTCTTTCTCTTGGATCGATGATACTGCTCATTCAGATAGCGTTTTCTTGGGTAAGAGCATTACCTCTAGTAGAAAATGAACTTTAGGAGTTAAGTTGCTCGGTGAATTTTGTGTTCTCATCTTCCTTTTAAGGAGTTATACTCCTCTATTCATAATTTTTTTTGTTCTATTTTAGCAGCAAAGGATATCTGTTGAATCGGTGATGAAAGATTATGAGAGAAACATTTGTTTATTTCTGCGAGAGAGGTTAAAAGTAAGATTCCAAATTACTTACCATGCTAACCTCAGCTTGGCGCATCTTTGCCTCTTCCATAGCGTCTTCATTTGTGCTCCCCTTTCCGATTCTGGTTGTAGTTTCAATCTCCTGTTCCTCGGAAAGCAAGCCAGAGGAGGGCACCTGAAGTTGCTCTTCTGTTTTATCAGCTTGGGGAGTCTGACCGGGGGTAATTTCATCATCTCTAGCCGCATCAGCATGTTGATTCGTGGGTTCCAATAACACTTCAGGAACTTCTCTTATCTGGTTTTCAATTTCCTTCGTATCACCGTCAATCACATTCAGGCTTGTACCTGTCTCGTGAATCTCTTTGACAGCCAAATCTTCAGTCTGAGACACTGAGTCAGGGATTTCGGGTGCTTCAACTTCTACATCAGACTTCTCTACATGTATATTTGCATTTTCTGCATTTTCATGTTCCTGTATTGGGAACTGAGACGCAATGATAGAGGTTTCTTCAATCTCCTGTTCCCTGGCATCAGCTGTTTGGGTTATGTGTTGGCTTTCAGCATCTGAACTAGTATCAAGGGCCTTTACAGGCTCATCATTTAGCTGAACTTCTCCTAAGCTTGATAGGTCTGTCACCACTGTTGGTGCAGTATCAGTCTCATCATCACAAATTTCCATGTCATCCATTTTCTCTCCCTTCATCTTTTCGTCTGACCCTTCGGATACTAAGCTTGAGGCATCCACCTGCTTTTCAATATTCTTAGTTTCATCATCCAATACTTCAACCATGGGAGATGCTTCTGATTCCTGGTTGAGATCTTGTGCAGTCTTCGCTTCCATCATTTCTGTGATTTCGTTGGAAGCTGTTGCTTCAAGACTGTGAACATCTGTTAGATCCGGGTATGTCACCTATTTGACATAGAGTATTGCAAATCAATTAGCATAAATGAAGAGAACAAAACTTCTTGTTGGAATTCTACACAAAAAAATTGCTGTGCAGGCATTAAGCTGACCTCATCCATGGCTGAGGAAGTCTCTTTGGAAACCTGTTTTGACATAATTGAAGGAATATAGTAAATAGAACTTTAGAAACAAATATCCGGGTAAAAGTTATCATAAGTTCATGATGTATGCTAACTGACCTCTTCAGTGGAAAATGCATCTTCAGTTTCGTTGACTTCCTTTTCCGTCGCTTCTGATTCCATGTTGAGATCTTCTGCAATGTTTGATCCCATCATTTCTGCATTTTTGTCGGAAGCCGTAGCTTCAAGATTCTGAATGGGTGTTAAATCTGTCTCTCTCACCTATTTGACAGAACATTGCAAATTAATCATCATAAGAAGAAGAAGAAAAAAAAGAAGCTTTGTCGGATAAATGTTAAATTATTTGCTCTGTATGGATGTTAAGCTGACGTCAGTTACAGTTTCATCTGCTGCTGTTATCTTATGAAGTTCCTCTGTGCAACTTTCTTCCTCCATAATCTGTTCTTTGATTATTTCACTTTCAGAGGCGCTCTCAATGACCGTAGGAACCTGTTTGGCAAATATTAGTTCCATATAGATGTAAATCCTTTGAAAGAAACAAATGTGAAGAATATAATGCATACGTCCATGATGTAGTGGAAATGTATAAAATGATTTGCTCTGTATGTAGGTTAAGCTGACCTCATTATCTGCCGCTGGTAACATATGAAGTTCCTTAGTGTAACTTTCTTCCTCCATATTCTGTTCTTTGATGGTTTCACGATCAGAAGCGCTCTCAATCTCCGTGGAAACCTGTTTGACAAAAGCGAGTTCAATATAGAAATAGAACAATAGAAACAAACAATGTGGAAGGTAGTATGCTCAAATTCTTAATGTATCCTAACCAACCTTCTCAGTCAAGATTGCATCTTGAGTTCCGTTGATTTCTTCTTGGGTCTCCAACTTGGTTTCCATCGCCTCGTTCATCTCCTTTTTTCCTTCTTCTATATCTTGTCTGCTAATTTGTTCGTCAGTCGAAGCGATAGTCTGATTCTCATCATCATGACTCTCTTCCTCGGTGTTGTTCGGATTCGTTTCAGGGAATCTTCTGTTGTCTTCATCTTTGACCGTGGACTCAGCGGCAGTTTCATCATGTTCAACTATGTTTATATTCTGATACAAAGGGAAATATATTCTATAATGAAGCGAAACGCCGATGACATGTAAAAGAATAGGAATACATGACTGATGAATTTTTAACATTTGGTTATACATACTTCACAAGATAGCTTCGGAACACACAAGTTGCTGGACTGGACACATTCCTTTGTAGTATCTACTATTTTACTTCTTCAAATCCAAACACATTCTGTAAATACTTAAAAAAAAAACCATTTCGAATATTGTGTACAGTTTGTTAAATGAAATCTTATCAGTTGTACCCGATAAGGTTCAGTCAAGAGAAATGAATTCATATTCTTTCTCTTATGAGGTAGTGGAAAAGAGAAGCATCCAATTTAATTGCTTCATGGAGAGTCATGGATAATGAGAAAGTGTGTTGTTCTTACCTCTTCTTTAAGAGTGCTAATACTTGTGGCTTCAGAAGTCTCACTGCCATGAGTCTCTGCCTTGGATTCAACTGGTACTTTCTCTATCTCATCGTTTTCCTTTGAGCTGCCTTCCAAATTCTTAGCAGAGTCCTCTTGTTCCGGGATAGCCTTTTCAGTGTCCATATACCCACCACACGTTTCAACACCCTCAGAGGTTTCACTGATTGCCGTATCATATTCAGGCTTGTCATTTTCTGATGATTTCAGTTCTTCTACAGCCTCTGATTTGCTGATCTCATTAGAATCAGCTACTTCACTGGTGGTTACCCTTCTCAAAACTTCCGCATCTGATTCAGAAGTACTTTCTTCTATGTTCTGCTCAGGTGGCGCATAAAACTCTCGATCCTCAACTGCAGCATAAGCATTTGCTATCTCCTTTTCCTTATCTATTGACCCCAAATCGGTGTCTTTCACTGGATTTGATGAGGCATCTTCTATTTCCCTAATCTCATCTTCCGTTGTCTCTTCAGCTAAGGAAGTTTCTGCTTTTTCATACAACATCTCGTCTTTCTCTGGAGCCTCACCTGTTGTTTCACCGACTTCAGGTGACACGAGGTCGTGTTCTTTCGATGTCTGTATGGAAGACGCCTGGAGCATTTGCTCTGAAATGTCATCCAAGGATGTCTCAACTGTGGCAACTTCTCTCGCTGTTGGGATCTCCGTTTTATCATTTTCACCCAAGATCGAGGTTTCTACAGTACTATCTATGAGATCTGCGGCATTTGATCCCATCTGGCTTGTTTCGGTTGATACTTGACCCTTCTCTTCAAAAACCAGGTCAGCACTGTCTAACCCCTGTATGTTTTCTCCTTCGACTTGAGTTGCGCTTGTTTCCTCTGCTACCACTGGTACATTTGGGTCTTCTTTCTCTAAAACCTCCTCTTTAATCTCTTTCTCGCATATCTCAGGTACTGAGGAGGAGTTTTCCACAAGATCTACATTCCTGTCTTTTTGAGTCGTTTCTTCTGATGATGATTCTGTGATACTCTCAGCATTGAAGTCCTCGTTTGCCTCTGCCTCATGTTTTAAGACCATGTCTTCTCTTTGCTTTGTGGAATGCACAGCATCAAAAGCCTCTGCATGTGAGTTTGAGACCTGTTGAAAAGGAAATTTTTAAGCTAAAACTAAGCAAGGAGAGTTAGTTGGAGAACGTTTGGACAGGAAATCAACCTTTTTTTTTTCAAATGAGCATACCTCTATTTCTGCTTTCATTTCATCCTCTCTGTCTTCTTTCAATCTTTCCTCAACTTTTTCCTCCTTAATTAATGAAGAAGGGAGGTCAGAAATGGAACGTTCCTCTGTGGCCATACTCGCTGGAGCAGTCCCATACACATTACTTGCCTATAAAGGATTGCAACTATGAGTGTTGAAAACTGAATAAAAGACAAAAGGCGACAAAAATAGAAATTGTTGAGTTTCTGATGATTTTCACATTCAACTTTTTACCCATCTTCCGTGGAGCTATCTCAAACTATTTTCTTTCTAAATGATTCTGCAGATTGATCTATTAAAATGTAATTTAAAATCTCCTCTAAAGTGTCCTGTCCTCTACGGTTGGTCTCCAATGTCTTTTGACATTTTGGCATCCAGTTGGATTTCTTCTTAAAATTAGAATCAAGAGCAGGAAAGGAAAGAAAGTGAAGTAACGATGTTGGGTTAGGCATGTATCTAATGGCAGCTAGGTCTCAAAACCTGTATCGGGGACTCTCCTTGTGCTACCCCGAGAGGAAGCCTGCCTTAGGGCTTGGCAACTACAGGCATTTTGTCATTTACATACAAAGAAATGTTCAAATTCCTACGTCCTAACAACCCAAGGCTTAATGCAAAAGGGTACCTCTCCTAGGTCCATGCGGCTAGTTCCTCGTGACCCATTTTTGAGTTTTCATAAATTGTTTGAAGGAGCAACTTTGGTTTTGCTTATAACAAATGATCTACCGAAAAAATAAAGAAACTTAATCTAGAAAAAAGAAGCAGAAGGTGATCTTGCGAACATTAGTGTTCTTTTTCTTCTCGCTTTTCCTCAACTCATATGTAAAGGACCATTTTTGCTTTCCTTCTGTATACCCAATCCTAGTATTAGTGTTGGATAGAATGACAACCATGTTTCCCATTAACCACTGAGCTTTTCTACCCCCAAATGCTGAAGAGAATTTAAACATGTTTTCGAGCTGGTTTTTATTCACTATTGTCTGTCTGTCTTCTATCTTATTCTGGATTACAAAAGAATTTGCTATTTTACTATTTTTCTTTGTTTATTTGTCACAGAAATTTAAAAGTGCTCATGGTTTTGGCCAATAATATAACTGAGAAGTAATAGAACACCAATCTAGACATGCATTATTATTTAGTTTCCAAAAGAAAACAGGATCTGAATAAGGAAAACCACGGAGATTTGTTTATTCAATCTACAATTCAGAGGAAAGCACCAAAAAATGTTGTGTGATGGTTCAGATTCATCAAACTAACCACTGTATCAGGCTCTTTTTCTTCCTTTTCCTCATCGTAAGAGCATTCATTTCTAGTTTCCTCTCCATAACTTTTGTCAAAGTTGTCTTTCGTCGTACTGTGCTCCTCTTTCGTTTGTATTCCCATGTTTGCACTTCCCTCAGCCGTTGGAAGTTTCTCAAGAACCTGTATAAGGAACGGCCATTTCATTAGCTAAGTAAAATGAATAAAACGCCGAGAAACTGGGTCCAACCGTCCAACTTATTGTCTATAATGAGTAATGACAGAAGAGTTCTTTTCGAAACGGAGTGTAAAAGTATGCATTCGTAGAGAAACAAACTATTTCTGTGAGAGGGGTTAAAAGTAAGCGTCAGAATTGGTTATCATGCACCTCAGCTCCGCGCACTTTACCTCTGTTTCATTCTCTTGAGGGCACATTGTTACATGTTCACCAGTGGGTTCTGGTGAGAGATCTGCAACAGTGTGTTCTTCATTTTTCGTCAAGTCTTTTGTGTCTTCACCCGAGGCAGCTATCTTTGGATCCTCATGTGCCCGAATGGTCTGTAAAAGTTCATCATAATGAGCAATCATAACTCGAAGTTGAATAAAACAATGATAGAAATGATAAAGTTTATCCCTCTCTTGAGGAGCTTAATCTTGTAGATGAGTTGGTGGTTAAAAATCTAATAAGAACATCGGATTAAGTAACCCAAACGTTAAAACAGACCTCTTCATTCATGATTTGGTCATCGATGATCTTTATCTCATTAGATGTGCTGCAACTCTGCTCTCCACTATCCAATGCAGGTGAGGCTTCATTAGATCTGTTTGACATGCCTTCATCCTCTTGATCATGATGATATTCTCCTTCTCCGGTGCATGTGGGAGTGTTTTTCTCGACAAGAGATTCTCCCTTGATTGTACTGTTCTTGTCATCGCCTGCATCAGAAGTTACCGGTGTGTGAATAACTCTCTCTCTCTCTCTTGTACATGTTAGTCTCAAGGATATAATGGACTGGTATGTGGCTCATATGAGGGAGAAAGTGTTCACCAGCTTGATTCTGAAATGCTCTTTGGCTGCAGTAGTGTATCATATATGGACAGAGAGGAATCAAAGGATTTTTCAGAATGAAACAGTGGATTGTGGACTTCTGGTGTCTGGGATTATTGCTAATATTAGGGCTTTTCCATGCTCAAATAGGATGGTGAAACCATCTCAGAAAAACAGAAGAATGTGTGATATTTGGCGGCTACCTGGTGTTATTCTGCAGAATGTGTGAATTTGTTTTGCTTAATTTGCATTGTTTTGTATAGTCTCAAGTGGAGTTTTTTAGGTTTAAGTTTTTGTTGCCTGTTGTATAGTTAGGTTGTGGCTATGCTGGGCTGCTGAGTTTCTCACCGGGGTTCCCCCCTGGATTTTGGACTTTCAGTTTGGGCTTTCAATGAAATCATACTTATCATAAAAAACAAATGGATGACCCTATTTGATTGGGACACAAGGCTCGGTTTGGTTTGGTATGACCCTATTCAATTGTTGGTGCGTAAGTTTGTTCGAATTTCTCCTGAAGTTTTGAAGCTACTCACTTATTGTTGGCATTTGAAACTCGGCATCAGCAGCTTTTTCTTTTTGTTCTATCTCTTCTTTTAGGTTCTCCTCAGCTTTGAGCTCCTTTAGTTCATCTTCAGAGATCGGTTCACAACCCTTGTCAAGTGTAATATCCTCAGCTCTTCTTGTTGAGATTGCTTCGATGTCTACAGCTCCTTCAGTGGATGTATTCTCCAAAATGTTACTCTCTGGACTTTCAGTGGCTTCATAAGTGTCTTTACTTTCCTTTTCCTTTTCCTCCTCTCTAGGAACTTCAGATGCTTCATGAACTTGATCCAACATGGAAACATCATTCTTGTTTTCAGCTCCATCTGGGAAAGTTTCTTCCATGGATGGAGGGGTGACATACGAGTCAACTGTCGAGGGATTCTGCATATCAGGAATATATTATCAGCTTAAATGATGAAGTCCTTATAGTAAGATGATGAATCATTTCACTGACGTAGAAGAGATAGTAAAGCAATAAAAAATAGAGTATTGCTATAATCCTAACCTCTGCTTCGGGAATTTTGATCATACTTTCGTCCTTTATCGGTTGCCAAAGGATTTCTTCTTGGCTCCCGGCTGGTATTTCCTTTGCACTAGTTGTCGCTTCTGTGTTTAATTCCCCTTCGGTGCATGTATGCTCCGAAATATTAGAGTCTGGACTTTTGCTTGCTTCATTAGCATGCTTTTCCTCGTCCTCGGGAACTTCAGATGCCGATGCTTCATGAACTTGATCCACTGATTCTGACAAAGAAACTTCATTTTGCTTTTCGGCTCCCTCCAGAACTATTTCTTCCACAGGTGGATGGGTGACACAAACTTCTCTAGTGTTGTTATCTGGAATTTTAATTTCTGCACTTCTAGTCTTCTCATACGAGTCAACCGCCGAGAGACTCTGTATCAGGGAAACACTATCAGCTAAATCTTGAAATCATGACAGGAAGGTGATTAATACTTCACTGATGCAGGAAAACTAACCAAAGACAACGGAAGTGAAAAATTGCTGTAATTCTAACCTCTACTTCTGGAATTTCTTCGTTGTTGCTATCATCAGCAATCATGATTTCGTCACTTCTTTGTTCCCCAATGATTTCTTCTAGGTTTCCTACCGGTCTTTCCTCCTCAATCTTGGTAATGCTTTCAGCATACTCATCATGGGAAGTTGTTTCAAACTCCTCCAAAGCTACAATCAAGGGGCTTCCCAGGTTTTCCTGTGCTGTTTCAGTTTCATTTCTGTCCTGCTCCTCTGATTCTAACATGGAAACTTCATTTTGATTTTTTTCATCTTCCTCCAGTTCTTCCACTGGTCTAGGGGTGACATGCACTTGGTTAACAATGTCGTTTGGGACGTCAAACTCTAGACTTCTTGTCTTCTCACCCGCGTCATCCATTGAGAGATTCTGGAGCAGGAATACAATACCAAATAAATCAGGAATTATTGCAGGAAGATGATTATTTCACTTCGCTGATGTAGGAAAACTAATATTAGAAAGAATGATAAGTTGACAATTGCTAAAATCTAACCTTTGCTTCTGTAGTGCCATCCTCGTTGATGTCAGCAGCAATTATTGTATCTCCAAGTTTCTCTTCTGGGCTTCCAACAGGTCTCTCCTCAATTTTGGAAATCAATTCAGGGTAATCATTGAGGGAAGTTGTTTCAACCTCCTCTGAAGTTACAACCAATGAGCTTCCCAGGTTTGACTTAGCTGGTTCAGTGTTTTGCTTCAAGATTTGCTCGGAGTGCTCCTCATGTTTTGATGTTTCAGTCGCTTCCTGCTCCTCAACCACAACGTTGTCTTCACCTGGGAAAACCATAACTCCTGGTTCGCATTCCATTGTCAAAGCTTCTGCTGGAGTGATATCCTCACTTTCTCTTGTCACGCTGTCCTGCAGCTTCATAGCTGCAACATAAGATTTCCTTTCTTGGTTTTCGACATCCTCATCTTCTGTACTCAGATTGCTACCACCTGTAGTGGCATTTTCCAGGGCTTTGTTTTGGTTTTCTGCTTCTTTTTGCGTCTCCTTATCTATATCCTTCATCCCAGTTTCAGATTCTTCTTTGGATGTCTCAACATTTTCGGCTCTCTTAACAAATGATGATTCCAAGTTCTGCTTTTCAACTTCATCTTCAATTGAAGCATCCTCTTTCACCCTCTCAACTAATTTACCGGTTTCTTGGATTTCATCCTTGTGTGCCATACTGGAGTTCTCTTCAAGATTCTTACAAACATCAGGTTCAGTGACCAACAAACTCCCAAGCTTGTCTGTCGCACCTACGTTGCTGTCTGTTGGCTCATCTATTTCATTTTCAGTGGCTGTTTCAGTTGATATACAAACGTCTTTGACACCGTGACAAGGTATTTCCTCTCCCTTGTTCTTTTCCTCCCATATGTCTGTACTTGGTTGTGTTGCTTCAGGATTCATCTCCAAGGCGATTGATTTCTTGTCTTCTCCTTTGAAGCTTGTTTCCTTCAAGTCTTGTTCAACAGATGTTGTCTCAGTGCTTGTGATGCTCTCCATGTTTCCCTCATGCGGAACCTCGTTTAGTACTTCAATATCCCTGCTTGAGCCTCCTGTCAACTCAGGGGTTTGAATACTAACTCCTTCATCTTGCCCAAAATTTGCTTCTGCCGTGACGTTTTTATCTGTTATCATTTTTGCTTTCCCCTCTTCCTCCTGGAAGCCACTCATTTCTTCCTTGGTATTCAATTGGTCATCTTCAGTATTCTCGTTCAATTCTTCATCAGCAACTGAGGTTGATTTTAAAAAGCTTTCACCCACAGTGGTTCCCACATTATCTACGACATTCACATTTCCAACCTCATCATCGTGTGCTACTTGCACGCATTCTGTTTCCGGGATTTCAATGCTTCCAGGAGGTTGGCTAAGCCAAGATTCAGTGTTTTCCTGTTCTTGCAGGGGAACTTCGTTGACAATCACATTTGGAAGCTCACTTGCCAAATCTTTGTCTTCCTCGTCTATTTTCTGCAATCAATGAGAAAAAAGGGGTGAATGTCTTGGCCACTTAGCAAAAAGTAAGGAAGCAGGACTATGCGTTAGTATTTCCGATAAGCTTTTGGAAGCTAGAATCTTACAAGAAGAGTAATACCGGATGAGAGGCCACATGCCCTCTGGGTATTATTCCTTCCTAGTGTTAACTTAAATTCCATGTGCCAAACAGTAGCCTCGTAATAATTTTTATTTCTCATCTTCAACTATTAATGGAGAACACCCACACCCAAGATAATAACAAATTCAATGAGTATTTTTTTTGCAGCAAGTTTCTTTTACTCGAATAAAATGGTCACATGCACCATATATTTGTTTTATGTTTTTCTTCTTTTTTTTGGTACGAAAGGAGGTAACCACGCACTCTATTTAGATTCGTCAAATAAGACAATGAGGGTTCGAACCTAGAACACAAAAAGTAGAGTATTCTGCCTAAAAACACTTGATAACTACACAACAATACATAATAAACCAACAATTCGACCTCCAATTCTAGCAGAGTGTTAATCTGATGGTGTATAAGGAAAGAAAATAACATCCTACCGAAGTGCTCCAAAAGAATGGCAAATGCTGTGTATAGGTAAATGATTGGATTCTCATTGCCCATCTGTTCGGTTAGAAATGAACGAATCCACATTTCTTCTAAAATTATGCTACGAGGTTTTGAAAAAGTGAACCATGCTATTTGATCGCTCCTCAGAAAGAATGAAGCTAGTTGGTTGTTGTTACCTTTTCTGTTTGAGTGCTGATAGTCTGGGTTTCAGAAGCATCACTTCCACAACTATATGCTTCTGACTCAAATTCAACTGTTGGTTTCTCCATTTCAATACCTTCCTTTGGGCTGCCTTCAAAGTTCTTAGCAGAATCCTCTTGTTTCAGGATGGTATTTTCGGTTTCTATGCTTTCAACACCCACTTCAATACCATGAGAGGCTTCGTCGACCGCCTCTTCATATTCAGATTTGCCCGTCTCAACTCCTACTTTTGATGACTTTTCATCGTCTGGAGTCTCCAATTTGCTGATGTTACTGCCATCGTCTGCTTCACTGGGGTTTACCCCCTTCAAAAGCTCCACATCAGATTCAGATATGCTTTTTACATCGTTCAGCTCAAGAGGAGCATGCAGCTCTTGAACCAAAGCATCGTTAATTGTACTCTCCTTTCCAATATCTATTGACCCCATGTTAGTGTCATTCCCTTGAATTGTTGAGTCACCCTCCGTCTCAGCTATATACTCTTCAGTTGCCTCTGCAACTAAGGGAGTTTCTTCTTTATCGGACGATGTTTTTTCTCTCTCTAGAGCCTCACCTGGTGTCTCACTTACTTCAGTGACAAGGTTGTGTGCTTCCAATGGCAGCGGGGAAGATTCCATAAGTTCTTGTTCTGGCACGTAATCCAAGGATCTCTCAACAGCAGCAATTTCTCTTTGATCTTCAGGTTTCGATAATTCATCATAAGTTTCAGTTTTACCTTCAGGCTGTGTCTTTTCGATTGATTCATCTGCTCCATCCTTTCTTGCAGTTGGGATCTCCATATCCTCATTATCACCCAAGATGGAGATTTCTGCAGATTCAGCTACGACATCTATGTCATTTGACCTCATCACACTTGTTTCAGTTGTTGCTTGACGCTTCTCTTCAGAAATGAGGTTAGAACTGACTACCCCCATTGGGTAATCTGATTCGGCTTCAGTTAACCTTGTTTCCTCTGCTTCCACCGCATCCTTCGAGTCTTCTTTCTCTAAAAGCTCCTTGTTAACCTCTTTCTCAATAATCTCAGGTGCTGAGGAGCTTTGAACGAGATTTGAGTCGCTTTCTTGAGCCGTTTCATCTTCTGATGATCCTATAGTACTCTGAGCATTCAAGCCTTCATTTGCCTCTGCCTCATCCTTAAGCTCATTGGCGGTGCTTTCTGCAGTGGAATGTGTGGCTTCGGAATCCCTCTCTCTGGATTCGATGTTAGAGTTCCACACCTGTTAAACGGGAAACTATTAAGTTGACAACTGAGAGAGGAGAGTTGTTAGGGGAAAGTTTGGACACACAATCTTTATGTTTTCCCTATTGCATACCTCTTTATCTGGTATCATTGCCTCTCTTCTGTCTTCTTTCAAGCTTTCCTCAACTTTATCTTCCCGGACATCAGAGGAAGGGAGATCTGTGATTGCACTTTCCTCCACTGTCATACTTTCTCCATATGCCTGTATGACGTTTGGGGGTATGAGTGTAGAAAACTCACTAAGAAGTGATTACAAAAACAAGGGCTTAGATAGGATAAGTTTGTTTATATAGATTTTCGTATTCACTTCACCTTATCTTCCTTAGAGCACTCTTGGATTGTTACTTTTCTATTGCTTATAATGCGCATGATTTTTTTTTTTTTTTAAGACAGTATTGCATAAACACCAATGAAAGATTCAGAGAAACATTCTATCTATCTGAGAGAGGCTAAAGTAACCTTCAGAACTGGTTAACTTGCTAACCTCAGCCTCGTGCTTCTTGGCGTCCATTTCATTTCCTTCAGAGGACTTTGTTGGGCGTTCACCGGTGGGTTCTGGTGAGAAATCAGTAATAGTGTTCTCTTCATTTTCCATCTCTTTTTCGATGTCTTCAGCCCTGCCAGCCAGCTTAGGATCTTCACACACCTGAATGGCCAATAAAACAGTCCAACTTAATGAGCAATCGTGATAAGAAGCTTGAAGAAAAACTTAGAAGGCCATTAGATTATGCTATATGAAGGAGACCTCTTGATAAATGATCTGCTCATCGATGGTTTTTGTCTTATCAGATGTTATGTAACTCTGATCTCCACTAACCGTTTCGGTGAGTTCTTCCGGAAAACTGTTTGATGACCTGACTTGCTCCTCTTGACCATAGTGGTATTCTTCTTCTCCCGATGTTCGTTTCTCGACAGGAATGTCTTCCTCTATTGTACTTCTCCCGTCCTCGCCACCTGCTTCAGATGTTAATTACAAGTGTATGAAGTTCTCTAACTGTGCGTGAGTCCGAGCGCACTTAATTCGTTTACATGCTTGAATAGATGTTAGGCAGTTCTTTTCATGAGCGTTAAAATCCCATCAGAAGGAACATACACTAAACATGAGAATATTGCAGTCTTCTGATAGAGGAGTTGATTGGAAACACGAGAAAGACAAAAACAAGAAAATCTTCTACTCCGTACAAATTGGGATGATACTTTGAATACTTTCTGGCGGTTCGAGTCTCCTTTCCCGGAAAATTGCATAATTTTTGTGTAGCTAACTTTTGGTCGGTGAAACGCTCTCTCCCTCTCTGTAACCCTAGGGTCGCAGCCGCCCATCTTCTTCCTTCCCCTCCCCCCAGGTTCCGACAGCGGGGGGCGTCGCCATTGGGGCAGAGCCTCACCAATATGCACTCGTTCTGTCTTCCTTCGTGTGGCGCCGGAAGCGGCGGTGGTAGGTTTTCCCGCGGCTCATGGTGTCTTTTCTGGCGATTTCTAGGGGTCATGGTGGTGGTGGCGGCGGCTTTTGTGTGGCTGCGGTTTTGGTGCTCGGCGCCGCAGGCACGGATATACACGGGCACGTAGAGCTTTGGCTTAGGTAAGTGTATATGCCAAAAGTCTACCAAACGGGATTTCAATTCCCCCGCCTGATTCCATTAATAAATTCTCACTAATTGGAAATAAAGATGATTCATTTGGCATTAATTTTTTCCACAACCGAGTATTTTTACTGCATTTTAATTTCATTACGGATTGCTATATGATGGTGGTAATAAACACTGAAATTGAATTCACTAACATGTCAATTTATATACTTATGAATAAATTACAATTCCTTCCTTTCTGTACACTTAGAGTGAAAGAGGGACTCCCTGGCATCTATTGAAACTTGTCAATTTATTTGTCAAATTTTTTCGGTGCTCACCAAAGGAGAAAGCGCAATGTGGTAGCTCCTCCTCTCAGATATTTGAATTTATGGTACTTGTTATAGGGAGAAAGCGGGATGCAACGGCTCACTCTTGTAGAGATTTTAATTTATGATAAATGTCCAGAGAGAAAACGGAATGTAGTGGTTTTCTTGAGTTCAATTGGTGCCCCCTGTATTCAAATCCTAATCCTAGCTCCGTCACTAATTTGCGTGCAACTCTTTTATTAGTAGAAATTGGTACCCCACTATAGCAAATTCCTAAATCCGTACCTGCTTGGCGGCTTTGTTGTTTTTGCACGAAGACGACGATCTTGTTGTGTGGCAGCAGTGTGAAGGTTGCTGCTAGGGTTAGGTTTTTGTTTCTGTGTTTGTGTTGTCGGTCTTTCTCCCTTGCACATGGGACTTTCTCACCCGTTCGTGGGGGTTTTTAGTTGGTGGTTTGGTGTGTTGGTTTTTGTGTGTGTAAGTTTAGTGTTGTCACACTTGTTAGGTTTGGTTCGCTTCATTGCTTGGCCTGTTTGGGTTTGGGAGGATTGGTGCTTCTATTTGGGAAGTCTTTGCACCTTTGTGGCCATCCACACCTGTGTTGAAGGATAGATGTGCTTTTCGTATGTTCCGATGATTATCAATGGCAATATCATCCTTTTGGCCAAAAAAAACACTTTTGGTCGGTATCCTCGTGTATCCTGTCTTAGTAAGTATCCAAATATAACGTTTGGCGGGTAGGTGTTTAAGATTGATATGTGAACCATCCTATGGTGAAGAAATACGACAAAGTATTGAAAGTTAAAACTACTCACTTTTTCTTGCAACGAAAAACTCGGTATCCGAAGCTTTTTCTATCTGTTCCCTCTCCTCTTCCGTGATGTCCTCACCATTGATCTCGTTTACTGTCTCTTCAGATTTCAGTTCACAACCCTTTTCAGTGTTGATGTCCATCTCCCTTGTTGAGGTCTCTTCTATGTTTAGTTCTCTTTCTATGGCTGTATGCTCTGAAATTGTACTCTCTGGGCTTTCAAATGTCTCATTAACATGCTTCTCCTCTTTGCTTGGAAATTGGATTGCTTCCTGAGGATCTCCTGATTCAGACATGGAAACTTCATTCTGCTTTTCACGATTTGCTTTGACTTCTTCCTCTACGGGTGGATGGGTGATCCATAACTCACTAACACTCTTGTTTGGGATCTCAAGTTCTGCACTTCTAGTCTTCTCATCCAAGTCAACAGTTGGGAGATTCTGCATCAGCAAAACAATATCAGCTAAAAGCTTGTATGCATTACAGGAAAACAGTATTCACTTCAATGATGAGGAAAACTATTAAAGAACAATATACAGTTTGAAATTGCAGTAATTCTTACATTTGCTTCTTGAACTTCATTCTTGTTGATATCATCAGCGATGATAGTCTCGTCCTTTGGATTTTCCCCAACGACTTCATCAGGGCTCCCAACATGTGTTTGTTCCTCAATGTTGGTAATTGTTTCAGCATACTTATTGAATCCTTCTGTCTCAATCTCATTGGAATCTGTGGGGGTTTCTCGTTCGGAACTCTGCACGTGGCGCTGCCCTGATTGTTCCTCTTGTGTCGATGTTTCAGTTTTTTCCTGTTCTTCAGCCACAATGTTGTCTATTGGAGTGAGGTCCTCTCTTTCTCTCTCCACGATTTCCCTTTGTTGCCCAAACAAGACATCAGTTTTCGTATCTTGGATTTCGTCATGCATACCTGTTGTGCTTTGATCACTATCGGCTGCAGCAATATTTTCAAGGATTTCCTTTTCATGTTCTGCTTCATGTTGGCTCTCCTTGACGAAATCCTTCATTCCAGGTTCAGATTCTTTTGCGAATGTCTCAACGTTGTCCGCTTTATGGAAGAATACACCTTTAACTTTTTCAAAAAAAGAAGATTCTAGGTTCTTGTGTGGAAGTTCATCTTCTGTCTGTTCCCTCTCTTCTTCCATGTTGTCCTCTGCATTGATCTCCTTTAATGCCTCTTCAGATTTCAGTTTACAACCCTTTTCTGTGTTGCTGTCAATCTCACTTGTTGAGGTCGCTTCAACATTTAGCTCTCCTTCTGTGGCTGTAGGCTCTGAAATTGTACTCTCTAGACTTTCAGGTGCTTTCGATATCTCGTTAACATGCTTCTCCTCTTTGTTTGGAAATTGAATTGCTCCGGGAGGATCCTCCGATTCAGACATGGATACTTCATCCTGTTTTTTGCATTCCACTTGGACTTCTTGCTCTACGGGTGGATGGGCGATCCATAATTCACTACCATTCTTGTTCGGGATCTCAAGTTCTGCACTTCTAGTCTTCTCATCCAAGTCAACGGTTGGGAGATCATGCATCAACAAAACAGTATCAGCTAAAACTTGTAATCATTGCAGGAAAACAATATTCTGTTCAGTGACAAGGAAAATCAGTAAAGTGATAAACAAATTTTTGAGGAAAAACAGTAAATAGCTTGAAATTGCAGTAAAATTCTTACATTTGCTTCTTGAACTTCATTCTTGTTGATTTCATCAGTGTTGATCATCCCGTCCTTTGGTTTTTCCCCAACGATTACTTCTCTTTGTTCCTCAATGTTGGTAACTGTTTCAGCATACTTATCGGAGCCTTCTGTCTCAATCTCCTTGGAATCCGTGGGGGCTTTTCGTTCAGCTTTCTGCATGTAGGACTGCCCTGATTGTTCCTCAAGTGCTAATGTTTCAGTTTTTTCCTGTTCTTCAGCCGCAAAGCTGTCTGTTGGAGTGCGGTCCTCTCCTCTCTCCGTGCTTTCCCTTTGTCGCCCAAACGAAACATCTACTTTCGTATCTTGGATTTCATCATGCATGCCTGTTGTACTTTGATCACTATCGGCTGCAGCAACATTTTCAAGGATTTCCTTTTCTTGTTTTGTTTCGTGTTGGCTCTCTTTGACGAAATCCTTCATTCCAGGTTCAGATTCTTTTGCAGATGTCTCAAGGTTGTCCACTTTATGAAAGAATACACCTTTAACTTTTTCGAAAAAAGAAGATTCTACGTTCTTGTGTGGAAGTTCATCTTCTGTCTGTTCCCTCTCTTCTTCCACATTGTCCTCGACATTGATCTCCTTTAGTGCCTCTTCGGATTTCAGTTCACAAACCTTTTCTATGTTGCTGTCGATCTCACTTGTTGAGGCCGCTTCAACGTTTAGTTCTCCTTCTGTGGCTGTAGGCCCTGAAATTGTACTCTCTAGGCTTTCAGTTGCTTCGGATATCTCATTAACGTGCTTCTCCTCTTTGTTTGGAAATTGGATTGCTTCTGGAGGATCCCCCGATTCAGACATGGATACTTCATCCTGCCTTTTGCATTCCACTTGGACTTCTTCCTCTACGGGTGGATGGGTGTTCCATAATTCACTACCACTCTTGTTTGAGATCTCAAGTTCTGCACTTCTAGTCTTCTCATCCAAGTCAATGGTTGGGAGATCCTGCATCAGCAAAACGGTATCAGCTAAAACTTGTAATCATTGCAAGAAAACAGTGTTCTGTTCAGTGACAAGGAAAATCAGTAAAGAACAACAAACAAATTTTTGAGGAAGAACAGTAAACAGTTTGAAATTGCAGTAATTCTTACATTTGCTTCTTGAACTTCATTCTTGTTGATATCATCAGCGCTGATAACCTCGTCCTTTGGTTTTTCCCCATCGATTTCTTCAGGGCTTCCAATAGGTCTTCGCTCCTCAATGTTGGTAATGGTTTCAGCGTACTTGCTGGGGCCTTCTGTCTCAATCTCCTCGGAATCCACTGGCACTTCTCTTTTGGTTTTCTCTATGTGGTGCTGCCCTGATTGTTCCTCATGTGTCAATGCTTCAGTTTTTTGCTGCTCTTCAGCCACGACATTGTCTGTTGGAGTGTGGTCCTCTCCTTCTCTCTCTGTGCTTTCCCTTTGTCGCCCAAACGAAACGTCAGCTTTCGTATCTTGGATTTCATCATGCATACTACTTGTGCTTTGATCGCTATCAGCTGTAGCAATATTTTCAAGGATTTCGCTTTTGTGTTCTGCTTCATGTTGGCTCTCCTTGACAAAGTCCTTCATCCCAGGTTCGGATTCTTTTGCGGATGTCTCGAGGTTGTCCGCCTTATGGAAAAAAAAATCTCCAACTTTTTTGAAAAATGAAGATTCTGGGTTCTCGTGTGGAAGTTCATCTTCAACTGAGGTCGAATCTTTCATCTCCTCGGCTAATTCCACTGTTTCTTGGCTTGCCTCCTTGCGCGACATACTCATACTCTCTTCAACACACTCCCCTACGACTGTTCCTGCTTTTTCGGAGGTAGTCTCCTCCACTGGTGCATCAAGCAATGAGCTGCCATGCTTGTTTTTCACGTCTGCCATATCTATAGTTGGCCGTATAGTTTCAGGATCCATCTCCATACCCACTGAATCGACTAGGCTCTTTGATTTCTCGCCTTCTGAAGTCACCTGGCTATGTTCAGTGTACCTCACCGATTCTTCATCGGCAACTGAGAGAGATTTCGAAAAAACATCGCCCTCAACGGTTTCAACACTGCCTTTGTTGATGACATCCATATTTGCAACCTCGTCATCGTTGCCAACTTCCTCGGTTTCTGTTTTCCCGAAGAATTCAATGATTTCAGGAGGTTGGCTAAGCCAGGATTCGATTCTCTTCTTTTCTTCTTTGGGGCCTTCGCTGACCGTGATATTGGGAAGTTCACTTGTCATCTCTTTGTCTTCCACTTCTCTTTTCTGCAGCCAGTCAGAAAATTAAAGATGGGTGAATGTTTTAGCTTCAGCCCCAGATCAACTTCATTAACATGTTTATAGTTGGAGTTTTGGATGTCCTAGACATGATTGTTAACATAAGATGGAGCTCTAGACTGAGTCGGATAACGGAGAACAATACCATCAAGTATTAGTTAAATTCTACGCGTAAATTCATTCGTATTTAGCTTGCAGACATATCAAAGAAACAAAGGTCGTATCGTGTCCGTATTCCTTTTGCTGACATACAAATCCGTTGAACGTGCTTGAAAAAATCGACAGGGACAGAGTTTCAAAGTGGGATCAGAACAACACTTGTGGTTCGCAATTTGTAGGGTTCTAGTGTGTTTCACACAAGAATTAGAGAAAGTTTGACAGTTTAGACCCACACCTGTACCTCATACCTGCAACCGCTTAAGTTGTTAGGAAATAGGCTGAACAATGTATATTAATCTATCTAATACCCTCTCTCACGTGCAACCCCTTCTTGCACGTGAAGACGTAAGAAACTTCATAAATATAGCAAGACGGAATACAAAGCAAAATGCAACCGGGGACTTGTGCAAACAAAGAGACTTGAATCCAATACCTCTCCCAACCAAATCTCTAATACCATGTTAAGTTACCAGTATTCCCGAAAAGCTTAAGTTGTTAGGAAATTGGCCCAACAATATATATCAAACTATCTAACAACCCCTACAAAGTCCATGTAATATAGTTCAAGATCACACAAGCTTAACTAGATGGATTTTCACGGGTATCAGAATTACTGGAGATATTCTGTATAGTAAAAAGGCGAACTATGCAGAATACTCCAAATTTCCTCAGAATTATTGGGTTAAAATCTTCTTAGGAAGAGTTTTTCTTAACATCTAGAAACTGCAAATCTATGTGGATGGTTGTCTATATTCCTCATAGGTACTACTTGATCTTGCAAACCCCATCAGTCCATTCTTCTACAGGCAAATTGTCAAAATTTTCCCATCTAATAACAAGAAGATCATCACAACATGCTACGTACGACGTCGAATTTCGGAAAAAAAAACTCAAAATCATCCTTATTATGCAAGAAAGATTGCCTTGTTTTCTCATATTCCGACAGGATGAAAATGAAACAGTGTGTGAATCAGGGATCAAAGGAAGTGTAGCTCACCAGTAGAGATATGGGATCTGGAATATCAGCTTCTGTTGCCATTTCTCAAGTCTTTCTGTGTCTGATCGATCACCGGAGGGGTGAGTCTTCTTCTTACATGAAAAATACTTTTGAAAATCCTTTCTGGTAGTTATGAGTTGATGGGAGAGTTTCACAAGCTTTGAACATGGTAGTTCAAGTGACATGTTTGGCTGGCTTGACAAGCATGTTGCTAAAGTAGTAACTGACAAAAGTGGCCACTTGGCCGGTGTGTGCTATTTATTTTGGTGAGTTGGCAAAAGATTTTACTAATGGATCCTGACATGCACATGCCCGGACACTCAGGCTTCAGCTTTATCGAAACATTATTACACAAACCAATAATTCAGATATTTTTCACCGGCAGGTCAAAAAAAAAAAAAAAAACCAGTTGTTTGGATGACCAATTTTTCCATTTTCAGTTTCTCCTTTTCCAAGTATTGGTGTTTGGCTTACCTCACCAAAATAAATAAATGAATCTCGTATAATGCATTTTCGGTTTCTGAGTTTAGAGAACAAAAGGCAAAAGTACGGGGAAAGGAGTTTTTTAGTTTCTCATTATTTACTATTTCTATTTTGGTTAACGTAAGTCACTTACAGAATATATTATGCACTTATCTCCCAAATACTATTATTACAAAATGCATTTTACACATATTTCTCAAATACTCTATGAATTCATAATACTTATATAAGAAGAAAAATGCTAAAGGTAAAAAAAAAAAATTGAGACTCCCGAACACCCCGTAGATAAACTTTGCTGTGGATTTTTGTTCGTACAAATTGAGAATGACATTTTGCCATGATTTTTACTTAGCTTAGGGTGATGACATAATAATGAACTTTTCTAGCTTAGGGTGTAAACTTTCTCTCATTCCAAGTTATCACTTGGAAACCCTACGCTGAGGATGTGACTCTGGGAAACTGACTGCTCGACAATTATCATATTCCTTGAGTTAATAAAGGCGACTTGAGTTCCAACCTAACTGTCCTTGTCGCAACTGTAGAATTACCAAAAGGACTAAAAACTAGTAACTTGTTTTTGGAAATGGTGGGCTTGGGGGTTTCTTGGTAATTTTACAATTGTCGAACAGGAAAAAGAATGCCGGCTAGACCCGGAAAAGCGCCGACAGCAAATAGATCATCGTGGCATGAACTCATAATTTCTTCTCATAAGACTGCAAATTAAGGGACTATTGCTAGGATGCGTTGGTGAATGTGTCACTTTTGTTAGACAAATGATTTCTCACCCTCTTTTTAGCTTAATGCACTTATTTTCTTAACATTATTCATCTGAAATTACATACACATCCCCACTTCTTGCATTCACTTTTTACGTACGAAGGACAACTTGATAATTTCACGTGAATAAAGTCCCAAAAAATAAAATGCAAACAAATAAAAAGAGAATGAAAAATTCTTTTTCCTTTTTGTATTTTGGTCATGATCCACCTTTCTTCTTGCACAAGAGGGCCTTTTTGTCATCTCTGGTACCACTTGCTTAATAGGAAGAGACATCAATTCAAGGTCAGTTTTTAATGGTCCCAAAATCATTGAATTAGCAGAAGAAAAAACCTACGTTTCTTTTGCAATGAGTCCAAAGTTTAAGTTCTTCCTTGATAATGATGATATATAGATTGACAAGGATATTAGCAGACTTCCGACGCTAATAAACATCTAATACAGGTAATAAGGGAAACCATCAATCAATATAATAGTATTATCAAATGAGATTAAAATCCCAAGTGTCAGAATTGGCCACCTCGGAGGGTCCCACTCTTTGGTGTACCAAGATTTTTTCTCACTTTATATATAATATAATTTTCTAAGGAAATATTAGGTCCAGAGTTGTTGTTCTAGAAAATTAGGGGGTGTTCCGCTTTTTAAAAAGTTAACTTTTTTTCAAACGGAGGTAATTTCAAACTCAAATATAATGAAAATGAAAAATATTTTTTCAATTTTTTTTGCATCGTTTAAAAGATCTTAATGAGATCTATCAAACAAGATCCATATTGGTAGGAAAATTATTTGCGTAAACACATGATTTTTGAGCTTGAAATTACCTTCTTTTTCAAAAAGTTACTTTTTTCCAAAACCGGAACACCACCTAAGTACTTTAAGCTTTTTTTTTTTTATTGCCTTTTATAGCATTAGTGGTAGCTAGATTACAACACAGATCAACCGCAACTCCATATAATTAAACCTGAGACCTCTCAATGCCGTTCGGGCAATGCCCTGCTGGCTACTATAAGTTACAATGAGTAGAAAGATATAGGCTGGCCCACATTGAAAGTGGATAGGACTATGACATGAGTTTTAGCCTTTTATAGAGGTGGTGGTGGACTACTTAAAAGTTGCGGCCGTCGACGGTGGCCTTACCGATTATGTACCGACGGTCACGCGGGGCCCATTTTAGATACCGCATAAAAAATCCGAGTCAATTCTGTAATTTGAATAAAAAATATGAAGATTGAATCGAGCACCTACGTATATTAAATTGAGCTAATTTTTCTCAAGCCCATCCGGATTTTTTTTAAAAAAATTATTGAACTGCTTTGATTTTTTATTTTTCGTGCGGGACTTAAAAAGTGTCCTGCATGACTGTCGATGCAGAATCAATAAGGTCACCGTCTGTAGGAGGACTCGTTGGACTAGGCCTTGGCTCGTAACTTTTTCCTCCTCCAATGTCAATAAATTGGCAATGATCAAGCGTTAGCATGGTGGTTGAGGTACTGATCTTTTATCAGCCATGATTTCCGGATTGGGGGACCCGGTGGGCTGCTATGCGGGGAGTTGGTTCCCACTCCTGTCTATTAATTTGATCAAAGCCGTCCAGTTTACGGAGTTCGGCGAGTTGATCGTTTGTAGGATAAATTAAAATGGGACATTGGAGTTACGTACAAAACCATATCGATCGCAATTGTCTTGTCATTTTTGAACGGTTAGTACAAATTTTGAAAGTAAATTGTAGAAAGATAAACCTGCTTCAATCATGTAATTTGAGATGCCCAATCAATTTGATTTTAACATGGGTGACGTATTCAATGCACCAAGCAAAAGATGAGTAGTTCCAATCGTGACGCCCTTGCCAAGGTTATTGTGAAAGGGGATTCAATCCAGATTGTTCAGGCACTTGCTCAAGAGGGAAAATCTTATTCTAGTTGTTATTCTATCATTTTCAAGTTGTTTAAAGTTTCTACCTTTATTTTCCTCTTGTTCTTTCATACATTTTAAACGTTCTTGTAATATGGCAGCCCATGCATTTAAACGGTCCCTATTAGGTGCTCGTTTAGTATTCTCTTAATAAAACTATCTCATATTTTCGGGGAAAAAAGAAAAAGACTTATTGCTGTCAATTATACATTCCCTTCATTTCAATTATAAAACACAAATATTTTAGTTACCGCATTTTCAGTATATCATGTTTGTTTTTCCATCTCATTTGTGACAAAGTCATTTGTTCGTTTCTGAATTTTGGGCCTAATTCAACTAACATTTTAATTTTAATGCCTTGTGAGACGGTATCGATCCAAAAAGGAAAAGTTTGCGCACACAGGCTTTCGGACACAAATCCAACTTCCGTTGTATTCAAAATCATCTGATAGTAAGTTCCACGAATAATTAGCAGCTTACATGAATTTATTCGTGGGAAATGCTCAGGGGCGGACGCATGTGAGGGCAAGGGTGGTCACGTGATCCCACTGCCCTCCAAATTACCTCACGATGGCTATACATATTTGGGATATTTTAGTAAATTTGCCCCCAAGTATTACAACAATAATTCAATTTTTGCCCTCACCATATTCGTTGCCCCAAGGGCAACACGTGGACTTAGCCAGATGGTGCCTCCCACCAATAAAAATTCGCCTCATTGACACACGATTCTTCTCTCTCCTGACACAGCTTTCTCTCAAAAATCAATGCCTTGTTCTTTTCACGATTCAAAAAGAATTTTTCAAAAAATTCCCTCTAGATTCCCTCTAGATTCTCCCTACTTCCAACATTTCTCTCTCTATCTCTCTCCACTTATTATCCCTATAATTTTTCAAAAAAAATTTTAAACTCCAATCCAAACAAGGCACAAGTGTTCCAAATTACAATCCGTTTGGATGGATGAGAAGATTTTATTTTATTTATCATTTAATTCTAAAGGGTCATAATTAAATTTTGACTATAGGGCTCTCATTGATTAGCCCTAAGAAAATCATAGAATCAAATATTTTTTAGGACTAACCAACGAGAGCCTTAAAGTCAAAATTTAATTATAACCCTTTAGAATTAAATGATCAGAAAAATAAAATCTTCTCACTCATTCAAACGGATTGAAATTTGGAACACTTTATTTTTCAACCTGTAGTTTATATATTAAAAAATATGGTTAAAAAATTAGGTGTTCCAAATTTCAATTCGTTTGAACTGATTGAAAGATTTTAGTTTTCTGATCATTTTATCCTAAATGGTCATAATTAAATTTTGACTATAGGGCTCTCGTTGATTAATCCTAAGAAAATCGTATAATTAAATATCTCTTAGGACTAACCAACGAGAATCCTACAGTCAAAATTTAATTATGACTCTTTAGAATTAAATGATCAGAAAAATAAAATCTTCTCACCCATTAAAACGGATTGAAATTCTAATGGGTTAGTTGTTAGCGGTAACAACAAGGGTCGAGCACAACAAAGTGGGACGGAGGGAGTGTAAAATTTGACCCCAGTGTCATGAATTTCTGGGTCCGCCACTGGAAATGCTACTATATACACCCTTTATTTGGGTGTGTATCATATAAATCCCAAAAATGTTATGATTTATAGAAAAAAAATGTTACGAATTGTATTACTAAAAAATTACGATTATAGGATAAAAGTTACGAATGCACCAAAATATTATGAATTATAATGAAAATATTACGAATCATATTGTTGAAAAGTTACTAAAATGTTATGAATGAAGGTGTATATGGTATACGCTTTTAAAGAACGTGTATTTTAGACTTTTCCCTTATTTTCATGTCTAGATATGTTCACCAAAATCTGTGTATAACATTGTTCTATACATATACTTGTGGGATTTGATTCCTGCCCTCTCTTTTTTGATAACAATTCCGAAACAGCCTTTACCGATATTGGATTAAGCTAATTTTTTTCAGGAACCCATAAAAAAATTTAAGAATGATTATCGGTTTGAATCATTTTTGTAAAACCTATAATAAACCCCGCAAAAATCAAAAAAATGAAGCTTTTCTTGCCCGTACCAACATGCCCTATCTTTGAATGTGTGGCAGCTCAAGATTTGAAGAAAGTTTGAGATGACAACATTAAAAAATAATGTTTAACGGATGAACAGTTCCTCGTTTTCTTCCGCATGCAACTGTAGCAATGTTACTTTGAAACAAGGCAGAGGCGAGACTGATGCTTCCACCATTTCGTCTTTGGCTCGTTACACTAGTGTCAAATGGAAAGTAACGACTGTGATGCAGATGCTCTTATTATATTCATGTGTTATAAGAAGAGATCTTTATATAATACATGTGAAATGATTAAGATTTTTTTTTTTCGAACAAACCAAATCATCCCAATATTATATCAGACCCAGCTAAAACATACACAGTACAATAAAGGGACACTACAGGTCCCAAAATACAAAACTAAAAAAAAAAAAAAAAGGAAAGAAAAACAAGGGAAAAAAAAAAACCCGCATGGAGCTACGACGTCGGAGCCGGATCCATCGAACACACTCGTAAGAAAGGGTTGGAGAGGCCGAAGTTGAGAAGCCAGGTATGAACACGGAGCAAGCCCTCTTGAATGACCCGTCACTCCAATTCGAACTCTTTTCACCGCAGACTAAAGACAAAAACCGCTACAGACGCCGTTTTCATCGCTGATTTCCCTCTCCCCTCGATTAAGAATTACAATAATATAATTTATCTTCATAGATAGTCTTCAAAGTTCTACTCAATTGCCTTCTTTGAATTGGCGATTCCTGCGTAAATTATTATCAGTCTGACGTTGATAACGGTGTCGATGCCGTAGGTTGATTGAAAAGTCCTTGCCATGTCGGTCATCTACGTGGCGAAAGAGACTACCAATATCTCAAAAGTGAGAAATTCAAGTCCATAAGAAAACCGTCCAAGGAACGCAATTTCTGAATACAACTACGCAAAGTCAGGCTAAATTTGCCATCTGGACTCAAATGATTTTGGGTTTAAGAGCATCTCTAACCTATGGCTTCATTTTGGAGATGTCAAACGTTTTTTGAAGGCTGACGTGGCATTTTGGCATCTCCAATTTGACATCAAAGCCTTCCTTTCCAACCCTTATGCCAAATTCTTTTTATTTGACATTAAGTTATCCCTCTCTAACCCTAATGTCAATCCTTATATCAATCCAAACGGTCATTTTTTGAAATTTGGCATGGAGGAGGGTGGTTGTCAACTTTGACAACTTTGTCATTCCCTTCAAATCCACGTAAGAATTGGCATCAAATAAAGCTGTTGGGTTGGATTGAATTTTGGTGTCAAATATTACCGTTAACATGTCCACGTAGGATTTGACATCTCCCATTGGAGATGCTCTAAGGAACACAATTTTCGAATACAACTATGTGTGTAGAGTCGGGCTAAATCTGTTTATGTGAACTCACGTGCATCAAACGATTTTTTGATACAATTATTTTGGAAGTTGTGTTCGGAAGTTGTGTTAGTATTATTGTTATTACTATCATATATACATGCCCCACCTAATTCGTTGTTTCGCATGCTTTATTAAGAGGTGGCTCTACATTATTTTTTATTTTTTTGTAAGTAGCTCTACATTATTATACTCGTGTGTAATAAGAAGAGATCTTTATATAATACATGTGAAACGATTAAGAAAAAAAAAATCGAGCAAACCAAATCATCCCAATATTATATCAAACCCAGCCAAAATATACACAGTGTAATAAGGGGACACTATCGGTCTCAAAATACAAAACTAACAAAAGAAATAAAAACAAAAAACAGAAAGAAAAACAGGGAAAACAGAAGAAAAAAATTTGGCATGGAGCCATGACGTCGGAGCCAGACCTGTCGAACACATTTGTGAGGAGGGATTGGAGAGACCGAAGTTGAGAAGTCAGGTATGAACACAGAGCAAGTCCTCCTGGATGACCCGCCGCTCCAACTCAAACTCTTTCCGCCGCAGACTAGAGACAGAAGCCGCTACAGACATCGCCGGTACGCTAATTCCACTCTCCCTTCGATTAAGAATTACAATAATATAATTTATCTTCATAGATAGTGTCTTCAAAGTTCAACTCAATTGCCTTCTTAATGATAAAAAAAAACTCAATTGCCTTCTTTGAATGGGCGGTCCCTTCGTAAATTATTATCAGGCTGACGTGGATAACGGTGCCGATGCCGTAGGTTGATTCAAAAGTCTTAGATTGCCATGTCGGCCATCTACGTGGCGAAAGAGACTACCAATAACTCAAAAGTGAGAAATTCAAGTCCATCAAAAAACCGTCCAAGGAAAACAATTTCTGAATACAAACTACCCAAAGTCAGGCTAAATTTGCCATGTGGACTCAAATGATTTTGGGTTTAAGGAACACATTTTTCTAATACAACTATGTGTGCGGAGCCGGGCTAAATCTGTCTATGTGGACTCACGTGCATCAAAAGATTTTTAGATACAATTATTTTCGAAGTTGTGTTCGGAAATTGTGTTAGTATTAGTATTGTTATTACTATCATATATACATGCCCCACCTAATTCGTTGTTTCGCATGCTTTATATCTGTAACGATAGCAATATATATATATATATATATATATATATATATAAAATATACTAATGAAAAAGCAGCAAATGATCAAAAACCATTGGACGATCAAAATCAAATCGGCCAAATCAGAATTCCATTGTCCTCTTCCGCCGCCCACATGCGAATACGTTCGTCGGCGCAATTGCCAACTCACAGAGGAAAAGCCAATAAAGAACATGGGGTCCAAATCTGGATTCAATTTCATTTGCTGAGACATTTTTTTTAATATAATAATCAAGCATCCGAATTGGCCAATGAACACTTCGACTAATTTCAAATTCCGAAAGTTAAAAATGATGGACAAACTTTTTGATGGATCAAATAGATTTTGTTACGGTGGAAAACACATGTTCTTTCACTCGACCAACTCTTTGGGATTTTTCACATACCTATACAATACGTAACAAATTTTTAATGGTGTGTTGGGATCTTAGCTAGATTTTATGGAGGGTATAGATGAGAATATATAATTAAGTAGCTCATTTTTTTTGTTTGGGTTAGTAAAAAAAATGTGGCATAAAAACTTGTATTTAATTATATATATATATGTCAGCTACTTTTATATGTATGATACTAAAAATAGCAGTTTAATTCCTTTCTGTTTCCACTAACTAATGACAAGTTCGTGTTTTTATTTGCTCCTTAGGTGTAAAGGGAAGATGAAAAGCACCGCAATATATGAGTGGATGTTTGATGTTTTCACGAGCATTTTGTAATGAACGGTTCCGATCGATCGTTGAGATAAACTCTATATGAACTTACGAAAACCCAATTATATTTTGTGGCTCTCTTGTAGGGACCGATGAGAAAGCCGTCTCTTTTATGTTTTGCTCTTTAGGTGTCACTTTATGTCAACCCACTAGTTTATTTTTGTTTCTTAGGGAAGATGAAAAGCAATATTGCAGGATATGAGTGGCTGATCAAATGCTTTAATAATGAGCAGTAATCTCTTGAAAGAGAAAACTCTGAAAAGACCCTAATGGTGGGAGATGTGGAATGGATGTGTCACGGTTTATTGATGGAATCCTTCGGATATAGGGCGGTGTTAGTGTTGGCCCACGTGACATGACATACCTGCATACATTGGACAAAACTTCCCAAACTTCTCCCTTCTGTTTCCCTGCCAAAGAATTCTCTTGTGGCCATTTTTGTGGGGTTTAGCCATTGGTTTTATTTTATAATCGGATATCTGAGTCAATTTGTGCACATTTTGATTAATTTCGGGCCTTAAAGTTAACCGCCAGGGAAAACCCTCTTGTGGTATCAAGGAATGGAATGTTTGGGTGCCGTGGAATTCGAACATGCTATCCCACAGAAAACAAAAATTAATTACCTTTCTCATGTTCACTTGGCCAATATAATACTAGTATGGTACTTAATTAGTGATTTTCGAATAAAGGATTATGTTAAAGTTATAAATTTTGAGCATCCACCGTGGAAGGATTAATTACATGGTATACGTACATCCTCGGTAAATTGATACAGAGTACTTTGAGCCCTCTAGAGTCTACTGTCGTACTAGAGAGTTTGTTTTATGTTTCTTTGTTAGAGGCCTCGTTTGTTTTGGGGTTTCAAAATTTTTAGGCACAGTTTGTAATAAGTTTTCTCTCTCTATCTCTCTCCACTCATTACCCTAAAAATCTCCCTCAGAAACGCAAACCAAACAAAGATATATGAGTCGTTTTGCAGCTCAAAAAAATCATTTGGAAGCTCTTACGTGTTGTTCATTCGCGAAAACCAATAAATCGATCTCATAATCATAACTGTGTAATTTCATCCAAAAAAGAAAAAACAAGACTCTAAAAATATAACGCCTACTCTCAACCTTTGGTTGGATTCCCCTCCCCTATCCTCGTTTTAATAAATTTTTTCGCCGTTCAAAAAAAAAAAGACAAATACAACTATTAATTCAACCTTTTGCTGAGCATAAAAGGGCGAAAGAGGAAGTAACAGGCACGACAACTTTCTTTTGAGCATAATCAGAACTCGAGACCCACACCAAATACAAAAAGGTCCTAAGAGCTATAGCATCTAAGTTTTACCGTCTCGCTAAGGGCTAGTGAACTACAGTAAAAATTTTCAAGGGGTCAAAAATCTAAGGAGACATCGGTCCCACGACTCCAACCTTTAACCTTGTTGAAGTAGAGCCCATGCATATGGTGAGACAATATTTTATGGGCTCATGGTCGGAAGAAATCTTTTGGTCTGGACGCAGAAGTTGAGAGAAGCCATATCATCGGTACAATAATGTATAGAATTGTTTGTAGTGTATATATGAGGACGAGGACTGATTGGTCTTGTCAAGCTAAAATGCTAAATAGTACTAGTTTTTTGTTCTTTTTTTTGGTGGAATTTGAATGGTTGGTATTTGGTGTTTGGTTCTTTTACGTCTTTGACGGTTTGATTTGAGTCGGATATGCACTTAAGCTCGTTTAATAATTAGGAGGCTTTTGCAAGCCTAATTGGATTCAGCTGGACCCACCTCTAAGGTGGAGATGCCAAGTTGCCAACCATGTCAGGAAAAAGAATCCAGACAGGTAATTATTACGTGGCAAATGGCACAATCTACCCCTAAATTAGGACCGCAAATTAATCGACCAGCTCGCGAGCTCGGCTCGTTAACGCTCGGTTCGACTAAACGAGCCGAGACCGAGCTCGAGTTTTCGGTTTGCTTAGTTAATGAGCCGTGTAAAGCTCTACTCGATTGAAGAGATTTGTTTAGTAAATAACTAAGCTCAGTTCGACTCGTTTACGGCCAAACCCCAATTATATTTCATCATAAAGGCCCAATTGGAGCAGACTATAGAGGTCAGGGAAACACATCAAAGGGTCTTGGATAATACACCGGCATTGGCTTTATATGCTAGCCAATTGTGTACAAAACCATTGCACTTAACACCATTACAAAGAAGAAAGAAAATAAAACAATCACACAACGTAATGGATACTCCAATATGTAAGACGTCTCATACGCAAGAAGATGGACTAAATCAGCATAATCGGATCTTGCACTGGCTCTAAAATGTATGCCGGATTTTAGCAATCCAAGCCGCCCACACAGAGAGCCCACTCTATATAGCATCCGAAGTTGAAGCAACCCTCAACCTACCGTAATCCACCTCCAACATCTCGCCAGTTTGCGCCCAAGATAGAATCCCAAATGCTACGCTCCTATTTGATGGGCGAAACGTGCCACCGCAACTGAATTTCCAGCCGCCATAGAGAGGACATTGCCAAGAATGAACATTACTATCCCCGTAAGAACTGACTTATGGATAATACACTTGAGATTAATAGGCAGAGATCTATGCTAAAAAAAAGTGCTCCTTTACTCCATAGAGTGATTATGGTGCCGTTCCGCTTTCTTTTTAAACCTTTTTTTTTTCAAAAAGAAGGTAATTTCAAGTTCAAATATAATGAAAATTAATTTTTTAATTTTTTTTACACCGTTTAAAAGATCTCAATGAGATCTATCAAATAAGATCCATATTGATAGGAAAATTATTTGTGTAAATACATAATTTTTAAGTTTAAAATTATCTTCTTTTTTTAAAAGTTCTTTTTTTCGGAAACTGAAACGCCCCCTATACCGTTCTCTTCAAAATCTTGAACTCCACTGCTGTGGAATGTGGTGCCGAAAGATCCTAAAACATTGTGACAGTACCCATGAACACTTGATAAAATTTTTTTCCTCATTGAGAGCCAGACATAGCTATTCCTTCTGTCCCAATTTAATAGTCTCTCATTCTATTCTAACCGGATAAAAAATTAGTTACATCATTAAATCGGTAATGAATTTTATATCCAATATGGATCTTGTTTGATAGATCTCAATTAATTCTATAATACCATGTTTGCAAATTCACATAAAACATTATAAAATTACAATATATAATCAATTAAAAAATAATACGAACTCAAAAAAAAATGCTAAATTGGGACAGAGGCCGTACGAGTCTCACACAAAAAATTGGCAAAACATGAAAGACATGCGTGCCTCCGAGTGTTGGCACGTTGCGGAGCAGGTCCCAGCAGCAGTAAATAATTTGCCTCCCTTCGATGACTGCTATTTTGGCTATCAAATAATGGGGTTGTGGTTGATCAAGAAAAAAAAAAGTTAGTGTTGTTGTGAACAATATCATTCTTACACACAAATATAACAAACTCACTGCGGATGCTCAATCTCGCATTAGTCAAATGTAGTATACTTTCAACGGGAGATATACAGAAGAGTTGGTGCTGAGCTAGTCGACAAGCTTAAGTTTATTAAAAATTTGGTCTATTTAAGTTGTGAGAATGCTCTCAACTTGATAGTTAATTTTGGATTGAACTCTAGTCAGTAAAATCTAACGAGTTATCAAAGCCAGAATACCTAATTATGGTAATGTGCGTCATAGTGCTACGTAAGCAATGGAAAGTGCTATGAATTTTTATATAGTCCGAATACAAATAATAATACTCCGGTGTATATTCCTGAGGGTAAATTTACTTCAATCGGTATCTTTAGGTTTTCAATAAAAAGTACAATTTAGCAAGAGCAATGCAATAGATACTGACATTTAGACACAGAATTTGACACAAAAATACCCGAAATCATTCATTCGACGCACGTGGGATCTACACTCATCGTACTCAAACATCTATGTCCAAATCCTTTCCAATTTAGGCCTACTTCTGATTAGCTCTCCTAACATTCAATTTGCATGTACCTAATGGGCCTAGCCCAGATTAACCAAGGCTCGGGCACTAACGACGTCGTCCAGCCCCATTTGCTTGGGTCGTATCCACGACCGACAGTATACGGCCCACTATGTTGTAGATAACCATTTGCAACGGGGGTAAAATGGGAAACTAAAGACATGATTGGCGGGAATAAGAGCCGTTGCTTTGTCAAACACCAAAACTTGGCGCCAAAACCCTCCATTTCTATTCCATTTCGGCTGCCCGTAATCTCACGGTCAGCTCTCTCTCTCTCTCCCTCTAACTCTCTTCCTGTGTACGCTAGTCAATTAGGTCACGTATCCCTCCCTCTCTCCTCCCATCTAAATATATATATAAACGTCCTTTTTCTCTCTCTCTCTCTCTCTCTCTCTCTCTCTCTATATCATCACACACATTCTCAATCACTTTGACGCCTCCCCTCCCTTTCTCCATTCAAAGTCTTTCCATTCACCTCTTTTCTCATTCCTCTTTCCTTACCTCCTCAAAGGAATTACCAAAGACCCCTTTCCCCTTATTCCCTCTTCTTTCCCCCCTAAAAAACCCCTCCATTTTCCTCCAATTAGTTTCCCACAAAGATTTTTCCAAATCAAAAACCCATCTTCTACCTCTCTGTTTTCCTCTGCAGATCTTCTTCTCTTTCGGGTGTTTCACGACACAAAAGTTCCAACTTTGGTACTTTTCTACCTTGTTTGAGTTTGATTGGATATGGGTTTTTCAAAGAAGCATCAAGTGGTGGACATAGGCCTGGAGACAGAAGGCAAGAAATGGGTGATTGCCGGAATCGCGGTACGCAGTCCGATGAGGCCGATAAAGATGAAGCCAAAGGAAATGGAGTGTGGTTATGAAAGCGATGAATCGAGTTCGACGACTCCAAAGGCGAAAGAATCAAAAATACCGGAGAGACTGTCGTGCCCTCCGGCCCCACGGAAGCGCCGCCCTTCGTCAACTTGCCATTTCAATGGCGCTAGGGAGTTCTTTAACCCTCCGGATTTGGAGTCGGTGTTTATTAGACATGTTGAGAGAGCAAATTGAGTTCTTTAGTGGATTTATTAGTTTCAATTTAGTTTGTTGTCTTTTGGGTTTTGGTGTTGTTTTCTTGGTTGCTCTCTGTTGTAGAAGTAGTAATAGTAGTAGTAGGGTAATAGCTTTTGATGGAATGAGAGTGTACAAATGTAATATATTTATGAAATGGGTATAGTAGTCCAGTTTAGCTAAGTTTCAGAATCTTTGGCAAGTTTCTTCCTTTTCCTTAGCACTTGTTATGGACTGGGTTTGAATGATTTTGTTGAGGTTTCATGGATTGTCTTTGCTGAGATTTTGAATGGAAGTGTATTGTGATGTTTGTCATTGCAATCCTGAAATTTGCTTGAGTCTTCTCTTTTTGTCTTGAAGAGATCTTTTCTTCTTCGTTCAAATCAATACGCTCTTTAATTCAAACCCGTGATATAGATTAATAGATGTTCTTATTTTTATCTCATTATCAATAAATTTTGAGGTCACCTCATTTCTACATATAAGCACGTGAAACTGGTAGCAGTAGAATTGTAAAATTTAGTTTAAAATGCGAACAAGTTAACTAGAACTAATCAATAGGAGTATATCTTGGGCAAGAAATGTGAAGGGTTCTTATTGGTTACATCCTCTTTGCAACACCCTCCACTTTCTTGCACTACGAATTCCTCTCTCTCTCTCTTTCTCTCTCTTTAGTGCACAACCAAGTCAATAATCTACTCAAGTAAGAAAAGGTTCGCCAACACATGCAAAAGTAAAATAATTTTTTAATGGCTGTGAAGCTGCAAGGATGTTTCATTCACAAATTGATTGGCCTTTTGACAAATTTCTCAAACGAAATCCTTCCTTGGCGCCCAAGTAGTACCTTTCTTTATGCCCCTTCAGTCCTCCCATGTCCCACCTCTGAAGTCTGAATGCATTTCCTCTGGTATTAGAGGACAAACCGCGATAAGGTTGGGGCAGATAAGAATCCTATGTGGGGTTTAAGGACTGTTTGGTACATATCCATTATTAAAATACTTCAGGACACTTGGTAAAATGGTACTTTATGAGTCAATTTAATGCGCTTTTAGATAAGAGATTTAGGCATGTTTACCAAACACCACATTTGTTTGTGCCTTTGTGGTCGAGTGGTGCAAGATATCAACAGAGAGTCTGTCTGAGGTGTCGATTCAAATTCTAACAGTGGCGGTAATAATGGTTCTTTAACAAAGAGAGGCGGTGGTGGTGGCGGTCCAATGACAAATCAAATAGATTGTCTTGCTGGCCTCGCTCTTATGGGTGTATGTTGGAGTTTTTTAATCAGTATGAGTTTTCTTTTATGCGTAGGAGTGCGAAGGGGGTAGTGACCCATTCTTTGGCATGAAGAGGTAATAGTGGTCAGGGTGCTATTACCTGAGAAGACTACCCTCATTTGTGGTTTTTTATTCCTTCGATTAAGAACAAATGCTATCTAGATAATTATCGTTGTGTACGCGTATTTTCTATCAATGAGTTATTAACCATTTTGAAAGGGAAAAGCAGAACCAAACAAATACTAAAGAGGTACCTTTGCACAATAAAGAAAGTTTCATAGGGATTAGTATATATAAAATACTCTTTCTATCTATATATCTATAATAAGAAAAGAAAACATGTGTGGTGGTAGTAGCTTGGGTGGGATCAATTATTAAGGTCTTTAGCTATTTTTGTGAGATAGCGATTGTATCGGACTACTGGATATGACTCACGTACCTATTGCAGGTCACTGGGTAACAGAAGGGGTCGGATCTCGTCTGTTTCGAAAATTCTTGTGTCTCTATGTCGAGGGATTTTTCAGTTGTTGGATTGTGTGATTTTTCTTTTATGTTTTAGATTCAATGGCCGAAAAACTCTTCGGCATAGAGACACAAAAAATTTTGGCATTGAGAAACCTGTCTCGTAATAGAATTATTGCTGTGGTTATTTATTATTTGACTGGCTCTCTCCAGTTACATACCCCCTGACGTAAATTGTATTCATTGGATTCTTCTAGTGGCCTTTAAGGATAAGTTTCAATTCTTTTCATTCAACTTTTGCTACCTCCGAGGGGGGCCAACAAAATGCTGCTATCACAACAGTCCATGCATCTTGATCAATAAGACAATAAATAATACTACCAATGTCCTGTAGAATATAGTACATTTTTAATAGGTTAAACTAAATTGCGGAAATATCGGACAATTTGCCAATGGAAAAAACATGTTACGCTATCAGCTTCTTGGGCCGAGTATCTACTGTGCGTTACGCTATTTCAAATTGGGTTGAAGATGTTATGAGATTGAAAATCATGTTTCGGTTTTTCATTTGCTTTATTTGCTCGTGAGCAAATCACGAACAAATTGTTTAACGAGCCGAAATTTGAGCTGAGCATCACTGTGAGTAATTGACAGCCGTTGGTGATGGAGCTAGCGCGTAACGCAATTTGAGCAAAAGTCTACCTTTATCGTTAATTGCTAGTTTAGTGGAGTGCTAACTCTCATCAGCCTTTGCAATTTAGTACTTGTTTAGTGTGGACAAATTGAAAGTCAATCTGATAAAGACAACTATGAAAAGCTACACACACCACTTGCATTCTCTAATTCAATCATGCTAAGAGCAAATTCCTCACTTATCATGTAAAAATGCTAGTGAAGAGTGCAATTTTTTTATTTTATCTACCCACATCTCTTTCAATACCACATAAATACTATTTATTTTACTTATTCTCTATTAAAATATTATTACTTTTATTTCCGTTTTTTCTTTTCTTCTTCTTTATCACTGTTAAAATACAAATGGGAAGAGAGAGATGTTAGGAAAATAATAAAAAAACAGATACCTGGTGAATAATGCGTAGCTATTTTTAGCTATCCATCCATGGAAATATATTTTACATTTGTGTTTTGCTAATCTGCTACAGTAGTGTTTTGGGGTTTTACTTCTCTACTTTAACTAATTTTAGAAATATACCTAATCTGGTGTTGATGCTCTAAGTTGACAACTTTGTCCAAGTCCAACTGTTATTTAAATTTCTGGTTTCTTTCCAATCAACGGGAAATTCTGTTTGTGAGTTGCTGGAATGTGGATGTGAAAAATGGAGTTTGGTTTCTTGCCGTATTTCAGGACTTCTTTGGAAACAAACAATGAAGTGGGTGAAGTATGAGAGAAAATTAACGAAATGGACTTTATTAACCCTCAAAGTAGAAGAACAATCAATCGAGATGATCGAGTGAACAATTACAAGTTAATTCTACTCCTGTAAAAGAAAAGATAAAGGCCTGATTGGCGTTGTTTGTGTGTCCTTCAAACTGTCTCAATCTTGATTATAAATAGAAGCCTTCTCAATTCTGAATTCAAATCTTCCCTCCGAAATGGCGGTTGAACCCCTTTTTCGAATTCTGGCGAAATAACTTCCCAACTGCCGAATGTCCACACGTCTGGAAAACTGAATCTATAATCATGGTTAACTATTCCCTTTGATCGTGGGATGATGGATCTTGATCTATCTTGACATTTGTCACCGAATCGACGGGCCAAAATAACTTCTAACACCCACAGAAAATTCGCCACGTACTGGCCAATCGACGAGTGAAACGACTCAAAACTTCCCGTAGTTTTATAATCATTTTAACTCATCGCTTGCCATCTTCACTTAATTACAGTTAGTCCATGTTATTCTTTACCTTTCTAATTTCACCCCTGCCACGTGTCATCTAATCGATGGGTGAAAAGAAAATCACAATTATGGTGCAAACACCAACCCCAACTCCTCTTCTGGTTTTCCATGTTTTCACACCATGTCCAAGATTTAGCGATGCAGAAAACCCAGAGAGAGAGAGAGAGAGAGAGAGAGAGAGAGAGAGAGGAATTCATAGTGCTGCAAGAAAGTTTGGTTTAGGGTCTGTTTGTTTAGGGGATTTGAGGGTGGGATTGGATGTAAAATGTCGCGGCCACCGGGCCCTGACTTTTGTTGCTGCCATTTTGGGCAAAATCACGTACCCTAGCTAGCAGTAGCATAGCTTATATCCCGTTGCTATAGGGAATCATGAAATCCGGGAATTACGTATTCTCTCCATCAAAAGCTTATTGACGAGACTGTATTGTCAATTTGTCATTATGTAATTTGCATGAGAACAAGCTAGAAAATGCATCTTACAATCCCAACCACCAGATTACTTTTTCTTCCACCATTTTTATATCACTCATATTTCACGGATTCGATACCCCATTTGTTTTTCTCCGGACAAACAAACGAGTGCCTAACGTATTCTTTGCATTAATGATTCCTTTGATGTAGAAACACCACATGCAAGAAAATTCAAAGAAAAAATTGTCAATAAGTACATATGTGACGAAATTATAATTATCTTGAAAAAAAAAATTAGACGCTCAAATACCATTTGTTTAAATAACCACTGATGTATGATACTCCATTCATTCCAAATTCTTTGTCTAGTCCGCAAAATGGAGTGTTAAAAATAATGCAATTTTTTTAAACTTTTTTCACAAATTAAAAATAATTATTGATATCTAATAAGTTGTTGAAAAACTTTTGATTTTTTTTGTAAAAATTATATTATTTTTAACAATCCGTTTTGTGGGACCGGACAAAAAATTTAGAACGAAGAGAGTAAAAATTACTGCTAGTAATTTTTTTCCTTAATTTATATTTAAAGAATTATGAAATGAACGATTTGATTTGAATATCAAGAAAGCCAGTGTTCAAAAAAAGAAAGCCAATAATAGAAGGTACATGCACATTGGGTGAATGAAAGACAGATGATGTGTAATGTGTAGGCAGTAGATATCTACGGTGTACACTGATGAGTTTGGAGGGTTAAATCCCCTCAATACCCTACCAAACTCGATATTTTTTCCCAAAATCCCGTGTTCAAAAAATTATTCAAAACTGTTCATCTCTTACGTCTCGCAAACATGAGTACGAAAAATCAAGTTGTTCCGACCAGGTACATGAACAACCGTTTAAAGTCAACGATTAAGCCTAAAACCATGCATATTGACTGTCCACTTTAACCGATTTTCTTCATGTACCTACAGATTTTCAATCAAGCCGACATTTTTTCTACACATGTTATTGAATTCAAGACCTACGAGATGAACGGTTGGATCTTCCTTGCAAACTCGGGATGAGGTAAAAAAAAAAAAAGAATTTTGTTGGATATGGAGGAGTAACCTCGAGCACGAAGGGATCCTAGGTGTGAGATTCTCATTGGGCCCCACCCACGACCCAAATCCAGGGGCCTCTCTCCTTTGTTAGGTTTTTACGCGGTTTGAGCCGCCATCTCATGACCTGACCGGCCCAGCCTCGAAGATCCTGCCCGAGATGCCCGGGGAAAATTTTGGCGGGAACAAACTACGACTGTAGTAATTGGTTTTGGTTTCAGTGATTTTCTCTTTTCGCGCTAAATCGAAGACATAAATAAACCCGGGAAATGCGGAGTGGGTTTTCTCAAGGGGATACGGACCCTTCTTCTAATGTATCATTGGCTAATGTCATACGAAATAACTATTCGCTGTATAGAGAGCTAGTTTGCGTCCATTTAGACTAATTTCGGAGTTATGAAAATAATGATTAGGTAAATTTACAGAGACCCGAGATTTACAATGTTTGGTACTTGTGAGCTTCGACCTTGCAACATTTAAGAACAAGCCATATGGTTGATATATCATGCCACCCAGCCAAGTTCTCTGCATTGTGCTTTGTACTTGTTGGTGTAGTTATGATACCGTCCAAAAAGTGAAGCTATGCATGTTCATGATTTTTCATTCAAAATTAAAGTTTTTTTTTTTTTTTTTTGCAGTTATAACTTCTGATGGTGTTCGTTTTGTATTATTCTTATTCTTACCTGTTTCTCTTTTAAATAACATTTTTGCCAATTAAGAATAGATATGTATGACCCACGTAAACATATTATGAATTCTTCTTTTTTCATGTACCGGCTTAAGAATTTCTCACAGACTTACAATTAGTAGCCATGTCAAAAAAATAAAATAATTTAGTAGATTCAATTGCCCGATTATAAAGTAATACTGTAATACGTAGTAGTATTATATCTCCTCCCAACCTCAACCATCTACAAAATCACTGGAGTACTATATGAGAAGCAGCAAAACACTACACTATTTTATTAACGTAGAAAAATTTCTTTGACTTTGAAGAGGGTGAATTGACGGTTCAAAATGACTGCCTTGTTGGGTTGTCGGTTTGGAAAATTTTTGGATTTGGTTTTTAGGTAATGAGTGAGGAGAGAAAATAGGGCAATAATTGAGGATAAGGATAATAAGTAGAGAGAGATAGAGAGAGAAATGAGATTAATGATTGGATATATGGGTAATAAGTGGAGAGAAATGAAAGCGATGATTAGAAATATAGGTAATTAGTAGATTAGGGTTTGAAAAAAAATTTCCAAACCCACAACCAAACAAGGGAGGAGAAATTGCTCTTCTTTACGAGAGTGAGCCCGTTTCATCAATTTCAAACAAATTTGTTTAGTTGTTTTGAATAAAACTAGCTCAATCGAATAATTATATGTACGTACTTAATTCAATCTTTCATTTTTAAAGATCTTAAATTTTGAATTAAAGTAATATTTAAAAAAAAAGTTAAGTCAATTAGATCAGTTATCCGATTGAGCTTTTTACAGGGCAACTTGGAAAATTACTTTTAAAAATTTATAAACGGCTCAAATGATTTTTATGGGATCCCCTAATGTGCCCCACACACCTGATCGGTACCCTATCCATACCTGTAGTATTTTTGGGTAGACAAATCTTACATTTGACTTCCACCTTTGGAGATGCTCTAAGTTAACTATTGCCTATTTGGAGAGCATAAACTCTGATTATGGTTGCCAACTGGGTAACTACTGACCTAATTTGCTTGCTAATGAAGGTATTGGGCATGGCCCTTACAATGGAACCGAGGACGTTGTAGTGCAGGGTACACTACACCCTTATATTGCATGATCCAAGCCGTCCATCTTAGCAAACAATCAGGAGTCATGAGGATTAGGTCAGTCCAAACGTCTCACTACTTGAATACCTAACCTTTGGGGCTACCGCAAACTTTGCATAGCCAATTTTATTTCATTTTTTTGAACGAAATATCTAGTCCCCACTTGCTCAATTCAATTAATCTAGTTTCCACAGTTCCACTTGCTCACTTCAATTTGTCCCTCTGTTATAAGGTCCGGGAAACTAACACAACACAACACCTTCAGATGTACATCAATAAGTTGCCAAATTCATGTGTGGTTCCGCCATTTTGTATCTATTTGATGCACTTCAACAAATAGTTAAAAGCTTTCCTAACAGTTTATCAAAAAATAAAATAAAATAAATCCTAACAAATGAGATTTTTTTTCTAAATAAATTAATTTTAGTAAAGAAAAAACTAACTTACCAATAGTTAGGTGGCAAACACCTAACGTATGGTGGTATACCATAAGTCACACAATTTGCGAGTGGATTCATGAGCGAAAACAAACGTGCGAGCGTGAAAGTGTTCTTTAAAGCACGACTCAAACTATTAAAATCCGCGAGAGCAACGATTAAGAGCAAGAGCACAAGACGTTTTGAAGAATTTTGTGAGTAAGGTTTTTGTGAACTTAACCTAGTTCAGGTTTTTATCTAATAGCACATTGTTGAAAACTTGCATGTGTAACTTGAACATTTTCATGATAGTGATTGCATGCTTTCCTGATAGACAATTTGAAGAATTTTGTGAGTAAGGTTTCAGCTTCCATGGATTAAATATTTATGAATTGTTTTCAGTTTACACATCTCATTCTGAAAGGAATTAAGAATAGCTTCAATAAACATTCGAATATTACATCTTGTAAATGTGACACAAGATGAGCGTCACAGCGCAAAGAAAAATAGAAGACGAAAAGTAGCAAAATGGAAAGAAACTGTTCGGCGTTGCAATTCTCATTTCTCATGCGTTATAGAGCAAATTCAACTTGAAACACTTCAGCAATTCAAAGACTTGGGTAACATGTCATGTCGGGTCGTGTTCGTATCGTGTCAGTCGGGTTCGTGTTACAAACCACCCAATCCGAACCCGACCCATTTAGAATTCGTGTTTCTCAAGTCATGTCATTTTCGTATTTCGTGTCAGAAATGCTCAACCCTAACCCATTTACTTCGTGTCCGGTTCGTGTCGTGTTGTCATATTCGTTGCCCAACTCTATATAGAATTACATATATATATATATATATATATATGTATGTATATATCGTGTTAATGGGTGACACGGATTAGTAACCGTGTTGATCGTGTCAATTTCGTGTCTCGTGTGTTCAACCCGAACCCGACCCATTTAGAATTCATGTTCTTGAGTAGTGTCATTTTCATGTTTCATGCAGAAATGCTCAACCCTAACCCGCTAACTTCGTGTCCGGATCGTATTGTGTTATCGTGTTTCGTGTCCATTGCGCAACTCTAATTATTTCAAACTCTAAGATAGGGTTCCAGTTCGAACCAACAACCTATGCTAGTGAAATAAAGGAGTAAGTTAGCAACAATAAGACAAACAGTATTTTACATCATTGAAGATCACGGATGATACAACGACAGTCGAGCTACTCTCACAACCAGCTGAGATTGGGTTTTTTCAGATCCTAAAAAGAAAATGAGGTTTCATAATAGACCATTGCAATGTTGCGACAAATGGACGAAGATATGGAGGATGAGTTGGGGAGAGGGTTCATACACTAGAAAATGGAGATATATAGAGATATAGTGTGTGCTTTTGAGATGCCCTTATAATCGTATGGGTAACTAATACCAACATAAACAACGCTTCAAAATGTCTATTGACATGGATCCTCAGGAACTTCCAGAAATAATATAAGCAACAGTTTCTCAATGCCTTCAGATGCACAATCAATATGCTGCCACATTCATGTGTGGTTCGGTCATGGTGTATCTATTTGATTCACTTCGACTAGTAGTAGTCGGCTAGGTACATCATCGTATTCTCATTCGGTGAAACTGGGAATACCAGGATGACACACAATACCACCATGTTGGACAGTGTCACTGCTCCACACTTTGGCTCAATGTAGTTTGTAGAAAAAATGAGTTAAACTGCACCCCTTCTACATCAGTCCAGCGGCTAGGACCAAAAGAGACCGTCCAAAGTTGTGTTCTCCGGCGGGGATGCTTTTTCAGTTGTTCAGCAGACCTATAAACCAACGAGTTGAGTTTTGTTCACCCCCCACTTAAGAGGGTGAACATTACCCTCATTTATATTGGATGAAATGATGTGAATCACACCACAAAGTGATGTCATACTTATTAAAAAGTTTATTGTATGGTAAGCATGACATTAGTTGTGGTGAGATCCACACCATTTCAACCAATAAAAGAGAGGATAATGTTCACCCTCTTTAAAGGAGGGTGAACAAAATTGCACTCATAAACCAACAGCTTTGCACTAACATAGCAGGTTTAGCTTTAGCCACACAAAAAACTCACGTTCAGTTGAAGGAAAAGTTTGAAACTATGCACAAGTCCTGCTCTGTGCCTTCAGACTAATGGTTTTCAAAGTTCTCCAAATGTCCCAACCAACAGTTCACCGACAGATTAGAACTTCCAACCAATATAAGATAGCCACTGCAATTGCAGTAATACACCACGGTGCATGTTTCTCTGAAAGAATATGGAAGTAAATCATTAAGCACTTCTAGGCCATCGTGGCACAAACAGTCCAATTCCATATCACAAGGGAAAACCAGCTCTATGTGATTGAGGTGCTGTGCATAAGGTCTAGACCGCATGCTATCTCAAAAGAGTACATGCTGCTGATGTAGCCTTAACCACGCATAAGGTGCCCGGTCACAATCTACCTTCGAGTGCCCACAGGAGTTCAAGTGCCCGGAAGACGTGTACATTTTCAACCATGCTGAGGAGGTGGGGATCGATCTCCCATCTCACTTGCGTTGCTTATCCTCAGTCTGATGTTGACAACACAAGGAAGAGGAGCTCACTGCTTAATTACTACTCTCTCTCTCTCTCTCTCTCTCAATTTGATTTTACTTAAACCTCCAAAGAATTTACTTATTTTGACCACCGTCCCATGTTAAAATGTAACAGTAATATTGTGAGACCCAAGCCTAGCCTTAAGACTTGAAGGAGCCTGGACCACCCACCACGATTTCATAAAAAACGTGAAGCAATCCTGCAATTTTCAAAACATGAATTTCCCTAATTACCTTGAAACCTTCGCTGGCAAATGCTAACACTTGGAACAAAGAGGTTTTTGGAAACAATTTTCTAGAAAAAGAGCGCTCTTGGTCAGAATAGAGGGAATTCAAAAAAAGCCAAGGCCAAAAGTTTTATCGAAACCTTTTCTTTCTCGAAGAAGAGCTGATTAATCAATATCACACCACCTTAAAAGAACAAGAACTCCTTCGTTACCAAAAATTCAGAGATCAATGGGTAGATTTCATAGTTTGATTAAAAAGCCTCCGTATTCTGTACCCAACTCTTCAAAGAAGTTCAATTCTCAATACCCATCCATTCTCACTATCAAGGTACCACATCAACAAAGCCTTTTTCCTCTTAGACAACCTCAAATTAAACTATTAAAGTGCTACAATTATTTCCGCACCACCAAATAGAATAACAACGTGTTCCATGTCCCCTTGCATCTTGATTTTTAAACATCATCACAACACCCGATAAAATGAACTTGTTCACATTATAATTTGACTGGAAACTACAAATTTCCTTAGTCAGAAACTAGGTAGTTCGACGGCATATTCCTTGATTGAAAAAAAAAAAAAAAACATGCATATCTGAGTCGCTAATTCTATAGTTAGTCTAAAATCAAGGATACATGGAGTAAATTAAAATGGTGAACGGGAAACATAACAAGTGCAGCATCATTGTGACACAGAAGCACTAATCATAGCAAAGGGAATAATAAATTAGGTCACGCAACGGAGAAAAGACGGAACTATATGCACGCATATAAGCTGCAGCAAAGAAGGCTATGATCAGTGTCACTATCCCTAAAACTATTCCATAGTTGCAAATAATAGCCAGTAAATATAGCATTAGAATTTCATGCAAAGCATTAATTCCTCTCATTACCAAAGGACTAAGCTTGTCCAACGAAATAATCCTCATTCATAGAGATAAGAAATGGTCACCAAATGCTAATTTGAAGCTCCAAAAAAGATACCTTCCTCTTCTAACAGACACAACCCATAGTCTTCAAACAAGTACAACTGAAGCATATGTAAACAAAGAGAACCGGGGAAAAAAACAATCACCGCAACATTAGGCCAAAGAGGAGCACTGCAGCATGAATCACAGCAAATGATACTTAAATTAATTCATGAAATGTACATTATTTGAGTATCCAATTTAGGTGCATCCAATCTTCAAAAATAAATAAATAAATTAGGTGCATTCTTATTATAAACATTTACCACTGCACGATAAAAATGTAAGAAGATATTTACCTAAATCAATTTGCAACCCTAAGAAAACATAAAAATGGCCCTTCTTAAGTTCTCCCCCTTCCCAATCACCTATTCCGAAACAATAACCTCAACGAACATCTTCGAAGCCAACAGCCTGGAAACATCTGAAAGCTTGCTTTCTTCAACATGTATCTGCCTCAACCGCAGACAATTCAAAACAAATAACCCAACAGCCTCTGCCTGAATCCCAGGACAATACATTATATCTACAATCTCCAACTGCTTACAGCTCTTAAACGTCGAAACCACGGACGCATTTGTCAACCTTCTACACCCCCTCACGTTCAATTCCCTCAAACAATTACACAACGCAAGCATCGGTATAAGCTCTTCATCCACCAACTTCAAATTACAAGATAAGTCCAACTTCCTCAAATTTCTAAAAGTCTGTCCTAAAGCTGTCAACAACCCTGGTTCTCTTTCAACCATCTCACAATTTATCAAACCCAATTCTTCAAGCTCATTACTCATGGCTAACCCAATAGTCTTTATCCCTTCACCAGTAACAAGATAACAACTCTGTAACCGAAGACTCGACAAACTCCTGAAATTCTGGGCCACGGCCGATAAGTGATTGTTTTCGACAGCAAGAGGTAAACGTAAATCGAGTCTTCGTAAATTACAACAGCTGTGGGTAATGAATTGAAGTAATCCCTCACTGCTGCCACCATCATGCACCAACAGAGAGCTCAGAGATGTACAATTCTCAGCCAACATTGATAGAATCTCATTAGATATGGATCTACAAATCCTCAATTCCACTTCTTGTAGGCCCTTGAAGCAATTAACAAACGATGAAACCGACGTATCATCGCCGATTCCCTCGCAGCGGCGCAGCTGCAGTTTCTTAAGCTTTTTACAGCTTCTCCACAGCCAATCCAAACCGAGATCGCCGGGTCGGATCCCGGACAAAACCAGGGTTTCTAATTTCAGCTCAGCATCGTCGAAGCTCTTCCCTTTCGAAGCAGCATCAACTCCTTTGGATTCACAGGGAACGGAGATGAAATGGACGCCGAGGTTCTTAAGAGAATGGAAGAAGAGGAGCCAGCGGAAACAGAAGGGCCTAGATAGGTCTATGTAGAGAGAGATGAGGTGAGGGCATGAGGTAGAGAGAGAGAGGAGAGAGGGGAGAGAGAGTGGGTTGGGTTGGAGGCAGAGAAGTCTCAGCTTGGGAAATGACGAGACGACGGAGAGGAGGAAGTGATCGGAGAAGTTTGAGATGTCGTCGTCGCCGATGGTGAGAGAGAGGAAGGAGAGGTGAGGGAAGTGAGAGAGGAAGGAGGAGAGAGAGGGGAGCGTACAGTTGCCAGCGGAGAGGAGGAGAGAGAGGGTGGATCTGGTGGAGCGGTAGAGGCGGAGCCACCGCTTGGAGACGAGGGAGACATCGGAGGTGGAGGTGGAAAAAGCGGAATGCGGCGGGAGGCGGCGGAGGACTTCTTCCAGGAGCTCGTCGCAGAGGACTGTGTCCATCTCCTTCTGTGTGTATCTGTCTCTCTTCTAATTTGACGATTTCAGGTAATCCAATAGAGTACCAGCAAACACCAAACGAATAACTCAATCCAAGAGCAAATTTACCAGTTTTTCGGTTAAAAAAGAAAAATGGCAGATAGTACATATTTTTCATTTTATCTATTCAAATTTTGTAAATACTATACCAATACTTTTTATTTTATACCAATTTGAAAAAAGAGAGAGAGTGTAAAAGGAGCACAAAAAAATAAGATAATCAATACCTAATGAATAGTTCTACTGTATATATGCCTAAGAACTGTAGCTGCATTCATTTTACATGGGCATATACCTATGTTGTTGCAGGGTGTTTTTGTGTATTTGACTCTCTAAAATGCCTAAAAATGCACTTTAACTACTCTGATACACTTGCTCTAAGGTCTGTTCTAAAGTCTGTTTGGAACTTAAAGGAAAGGAAATTAAATGAAAACTAAGGTATGCTCTAAGGTCTGTTTGATTCAAAATTGCACGTATTTTCATTAGGGACTATTATTTTGAGACAGAATGAGTAAATGGCATAAATGTAATACAATTTATTCTTAAATTGTTAAAAAAGTAAAATGATAAAAAAAAAAATCAACTTTGTAGACTATGTTGGGGTTGCACACCTACCCTTTAAATTTGTAGAAAGGTATCGAAGTACCGTTTCGAAATTAGGTTTTTTGTAAACTCTGCTAGGGATGCTCTTACAGCTTCTTTTTTTATTATCTTTTTGGTAAAAATTCGTATAAAAATTAAAGATTGAAAAAAATTCTGATTGAGACAAAAAAAATATATTATGTAAAAGTTTGACTCGAATTGTGTAAAAATTATGAAAAGGTAATTAAAAAAAAGTGTCAAAAAACTCCTAGAAAATTAGGTCAAAGCGGCGGCTTCATCATCATTTGTGAATCTCCAAATTGTCCATTAACTGTTTAAGTTTATTTTTTTAATATTAAGTTTATTTTTTTAATACTAATAACTATTTAATCTAGACTTACTTATTTTTTTATATAGTATTTTGGAATAAAGCCAAGTATGAAAAATAAAAGGTTTTCCGCAGAAATTTTAAAAAAGATTAGTCGTGATAAAAAAAAGGGCAAATTATAGTTACCCCCCTCTAACTATGCCTCGGATACACTTATCCCCCTCTAACTTTTTTTTCTAACACTTAACCCCCTCAAACTAACGAAAATTCACACGGTCAAAATTTCAAATGGTCATAACTTCTTCGTCCAAAAAAAAAAATATGCAAATTATATATTGATTTCGAGATCTTGAAGTCAGCTTTCTAATGACACCAAAACCACATCATGATTCAAAACACACAGAAAGTTATGATCAAAACGGTCTTTCTGTCTACCAACCCTTACTCTTTTGATCATAACTTTCTGTGTGCTTTGAATCATGATGTGATTTTGGTGTCATTAGAAAGCTAACTTCAAGACCTCGAAATCGATATATAATTTACAAATTTTCGATTTTGGACGAAAAAGTTATGACCGTTTGAAGTTTTGACCGAGTGAATTTTCGTTAGTTTGAGGGGGTTAAGTGTCAGAAAAAAAAGTTAGAGGGGGGTAAGTGTATCCGAGGCATAGTTAGAGGGGGGTAACTATAATTTGCCCATAAAAAAATGAAACTTTCTTTTATATTGTGTTTCCAAAGTTTGCAAGGGAAGAAAGCAGGAGTGAGGAGAGAAAGTAGAAGAGAAATTTTGAGGGGGGAGTATGACCCGACTCGGGGGGGCTGCTCTACCCCTTGGGGAGAGCAGCGTGCTGCTGCCCCCTTTTTGGGGCCCATCCCGGTCTCGCTCCGATGATTCGAATCGTTAACTTTGTAGGGCTCGTCGAGTAGAACAACTATGCAAAAAATTAGCTTAATTGGATATCATTAAGTGCTTGATCGGAGCCTTTTTTCTTTAAAAAGAATGGATCCGAAACACTGAATCAAATCCATTATTCCCAATGGACCAAGAGTTATATAGGCTCCGATCAGGCACTTAATGATATCCAATTAAGCTAATTTTTTGCATAGTTGTTCTACTCGACGAGCTTTACAAAGTGAACGATTCGGATCATCGGAACGAGACCGGGATGGGCCCCAAAAAGGGGGCAGCAGCACGCTGCTCTCCCCAAGGGGGAGAGCAGCCCCCCCGGGTCCGAGTATGACCAAACCAATTCAATAGTTAGGTGACAACATGCAACGCATGGTAGTAGTTTCAATAGTTAGGTACTTAACTTAGGTGACAACATGCAACGCAGGACTCAAGGGGGCTACTGTCCCTTCAAGGGACAGCAGCGTGCTGTCCCGGCCCAAGGGGCCCCACTCCGGTCTCGGTCCGACGATCAGAAACGCTCACTTCATAGAGCTCGTCGAGTTAAACAAGTATGCAAAATATCAGTTTGATCGGATATCTTTAAGTGCCTGATCGGAACACATATAACTTACCAATAATGGGTTCTAGTAGATTTGATCCAGTGTTTCGGATCCATTCTTTTCAAAACAAAAAGATTCCGATTAGGCACTTAAAGATATCTGTTCAAACTGATTTTTTACATACTTGTTCAACTCGACGAGCTCTACAAAGTGAACGTTTCCGATCGTCGGACCGATACTGAGCGGGGCCCCTTGAGCCAGGACAGTACGCTGCTGTCCCTTGAAGGGACAGCAGCCCCCCTGAGTCCCGATTAAACAGGCACGATACGACACAGCATAACACGACACGATTAAAAATGGCACGACATGACCAAGTAAATCGTAAACGGGCCGGCACGACACGATTGAAAAATGGCACAACACGATCAAGTAAACGGGCTGGCACGGCATGACACGATTAAAAACCGCATGGCATGACACGACACGACACGACACAATTTAAGTAAATGGGCTTGGCACGGCACGACATGATTGCAAACGACACGACACGATTTAAGTAAACGGACCGACACGACACGGCATGAAGCATGATTGAAACAAAGCTAAACAGGCCAGGCCGGCATGGCACGGCCCATTTGACACTAAAAGAAACTATACTACTACTGCCGGGACAACACGCTGCTGTCCCTTGAAGGGACAGCAGCCCCCCTGAGTCCGTTTAATCGTGCCATACCGGTCCGTTTACAGTTTGGTTTGTGTTTGCCTCTACAGCTGCATACTCACCTACTTATCTGGAATAGAAGAGATCATGAACACAAGCATGAAGTACTCTTAACACGGAAATAAAAGTGCACGGATGGTACTCCGTCGCCGGCACGGCACAACAAGATTAGTACTCGTGTCGTGCCGTGCCGGCCCGGCCCACTTGACACCCCTTCTTACTTTTAACAAGAAAATAAAAGTGCACATATGGTACACCGTCGCCTATGTCAATGAATATTGCACCGTCATACCACATCGGTATCTTTAGTGACTCCACCTCACCTATGTTGGGACCGAAGCTAAGATGCCTTTGTCAATGAATATTGCGCCGTCATACCACATCAGTATCTTTAGTGACTCCACATCACCTATGTTGGGACCGAAGCTAAAATCTCAGCACGTGTTGTTGGTATTATGAATATGTTTAGACGTGCTGAGGAGCTATGAAAACTTGAACCTGAACCTTGTCCAACCAAGTTCAAGTTTTCAACCACTGAACCTCTCTCCCGTTGGTGCCTACATTGAAGTATTTTCATGATAGTGACTGCATGATAGGCAAAGAAGGGAACAAAAAGAAACGTACATAAGCACCCATGTCAGCTGAGCAAAGAAGAATAAATCTCCAAAAGAATTACATAGTTGCAGAAAATAACCAGTAACATAAACTACTTAGGAGTAGAATATAATGAAAGCTTCAATTCCTATCATTACTACAGGGTTAAGCCATTCCTATTCCTATTCCTATTCCAACTCCAACGCCATAATCCTTGATAGAAAAAGATACGAAATAACGACCAAATGCTAAATCGCTGTTCCAACAAAAATACATGCATTTTCTAACAGACAAAACCCACATAGTCTTTAAACAAGTACAACTGAAGCAACCGTAAACAAAGATGACCGGGGGGAAATTGACTGTCAAGCTACTCTCACAACCAGCTGCAATGGGTTTTTTTAGATCCTAAAAGGAAAATGAGGTTTCACAATAGACCATTGCAATGTCGCATCAAATGGAGGAAGATTTGGAGGATGAGTTGGGAGAGGGTTCATACACTAGAAAATGGAGATATAGATATTTAGTGTGTGGTTTTGAGATGCCCTTATAATCGTATGGGTAACTAATACCAACATACACAATGCTTCGAAATGTCTATCAACATGGATCCTAGGGAACTTCCAGAAATAATATAAGCAACAGTTTCTCAATGCCTTCAGATGCACAATCAATATGTTGCCACATTCATGTGTGGTTCAGTCATGTTGTATCTATTTGATTCACTTTGACTAGTAGTAGTCGGCTAGGTACATCATCGTATTCTCATTCGGTGAACCTGGGAATACCAGGAGGACACGCAATACCATCATGTTGGATAGTGTCACTGTTCCACACTTTGGCTCAATGTAGTTTGTGGAGAAAATGAGTTAAACTGCACCCCTTCTACATCACTCCAGCAGATAGGACCAAAAGAGACCGTCCAAAGTTGTGTTCTCCAGCGGGGATGCTTTTCCAGTTGTTCAGTAGACCTATAAACCAACAGCTTTGCACTAACATAGCAGGTTTAGCTTTAGCCCAAAAAAAAAAACGCCCGTTCAGTTTAAGGAAAAGTCTGAAACTATGCATTAGTCCTGCTCTGTGCCTTCAGACTAATGGCTTTCAAAGTTCTCCAAAAGTCCCTACAAACAGTTCACCGACACATTAGAATTTCCAATCAATAGTATAAGATAGCCGCTGCAGCTGCAGTAATACACTGCGGTGCATGTTTCTCTGAGAGAATATGGAAGTAAATCATTAAGCTGTTCTAGGCCATCGTGGCACAAACAGTCCAATTCACTTGATTTTTTTTCCGTTCCCCACGCATCTAACGGGTGCAATGATAGACATATTCAGGCATTTACCCATTGTTTCTCGCTATTTTGTCAAAAATTCAACTTGCACACGCTAGCCCAGCCTCTAGTAATAATAAGTAGCTCTGTTTGACTGCAATTTGGTGAGGGATTTGTTTTATGATTTTTTTCTCTGTTGCTGCAACAAAAGTAGAGTGAGAAATGGAAGTAAGAGGGAAGGGATACTTGCAAGGGAAGAGAGTACGAGAGAAAGCAGAAGAGAAATGTTAGAGAGGAGGAAAGCATGACCAAACCCATCCAGTAGTTGGGTGGCAAACACCCAACGTATGGTAGTACCATGTGAACCTAACCAAGTTAGGGCTTTTATCTGACAGGCCTGCATTGTTCAAAACTGACGTGCATAACTAGAATATTTTCATGACAGTGATTGCATCGTATTCCTGATAGCCAAGAAAAAATAGTACTCCATATAACATGTGCGTTTGTTTTCAGTTTTCAAGAACTTTTGTCATGTTTACATATGGACTATGAAATACTAGGGATTCAAGAAATAATAATTTCGAAGAGTAAGTGTAGGGTTGCAAAACGAGCCATAACGATAGATGGTTCAAGTTTAGAAATTTTTAACAAATTCTAAACATGTGTCAATCTTGATTTTGTTTATTAGATTTCTGGGAAGAAGTAGATTTCTTTCATTTTTAGTGTTCTCCAGACCATGCCTATTATACTGGATTTCTTTCATATCAATAACTGCAGTTTGATTGACCTTGGGTGTTCGGAACAGAAATTAACTTTTGAGCAACAATAGGCTTTGTGTAATGCTAGATGGTGAACCAAATTCTGGATGCTTCAACTAGAAACCTCCTAAGAATTTACTTATTTTGATCACTGTCCCCTGTTAATATGTAACAGCAATATTGTGAGACCCAAGCCTAGCCTTAGACTCTTTAGACTTGCTTGTTTGATAAGTGTGTTAGGTATTGGGATAGGATTACTAATGCTATGGGCCAACTAATTCCTTGTTTGTTTGCACAAAAGTGGAGGGGATTACAAATCACATGGGAATGCTAATCCCACCATTGTGTAGGATTACTAATACCTTCTCCCACCAGGTATTAGCAATCCTATCCCAAGCTTGTAGTCCAAAATTACCTCATTGCCCAAGTTAATTTCTATTATTCCCCACAATAACCTCCAACACACCTCTCAGTTTTTTAAAACGGAAAAAAAGAAACAATCCTATGTGTGTACTTCAACGAAAAAAATTGACTTTTTTGTTCCATTGATAGGAGAAGCCGAAACATACCTCTAAATTTTGAAAGTAACAAAAAAAAAAAAAAAACTCTCCCAGTGGAACGGTTATTCTCCTGAATTACTTGGTGGATGATGATTTCTTGTAATAATTTGTTAGCAAACAAAATATTTGCACACTTTTTATTTATTTAACCTTACAATAAATTTTTAATTTTATTCTTATGGTTTGAGGGTATAAAGGGAAATTACGGTGTAATCCTATCCCATCTAGACCTAAACAAACATAGTATTAATAATCTCATCCTCTAATCCCGTGCAAAACAAACATGAGAGGGTGATTTAACAACCTCACTATTAATTCCATCTAATTACGAATCCTATCCCAATCCCATCGTATTATGAATCCCACGCTATCTATCACAGTTATCAAACGAGGCTGAACGTAGGGGCCTGGACCACCCACCACGATTTCATAAAAAGCGTGAAGCAATCCTGCAATTTTCAAAACATGAACTGGCAAATGCTAACACTTGAAACCTTTTCATTCTTGAAGAAGAGCTGATTAATCAATATCACACCACCTTAAAACAACAAGAACTCCTTCAAGACCAAAAATTCAGAGATCAGTGGGTCGATTTCATAGTTGATGTTTAAAAGTCTCAGTATTCTGTACCTAACTCTTCAAAGATGTTCAATTCTCAATACCCATCCGGTATCACTATCAAGGCACCACATCAACGAAGCCTTTTTCCTCTTAGATTAGACAACCTCAAAATGTAAGAGCTACAATCAGTTCCACACCAGCAAACAGAATAACAGCGTGTTCCATGTCCCCTTAGATCTTGATTTTTAAACATCATCACAACACCCAATAAAATGAACTTGTTCACATTATAATTTGACTGGAAACTAAAAATTTCCTTAGTCAGAAACTAGGTAGTTCGACGGCATAATCCTTGATTGATAAAGAAAAAAGAGACATGCATATCTGAGTCGCTAATTCTATAGTTAGTCTAAAATCAAGGATACATGGAGTAAATGAAAATGGTGAACGGGAAACATAACAAGTGCAGCATCATTGTGACACAGAAGCACTAATCATAGCAAAGGGAACAATAAATTAGGTCACAACGGAGAAAAGACGGAACTATATGCACGCATATAAGCTGCAGCAAAGAAGGCTATGATCAGTGTCACTATCCCTAAAACTATTCCATAGTTGCAAATAATAGCCAGTAAATATAGCATTAGGATTTCATGCAAAGCATCAATTCCTCTCATTACCAAAGGACTAAGCTTGTCCAACAAAATATCCTCATCCATAGAGATAAGAAATGGTCACCAAATGCTAATTTGAAGCTACAAAAAAGGTACATGCATCTTCTAACAGACACAACCCGTAGTCTTCAAACAAGTACAACTGAAGCAAATGTAAAGAAAGAGAACCAGGGAAAAAAACAATTGCCGCAACATTAGGCCAAAGAGGAGAACTGCAGCATTAATCACAGCAAATGATACTTAAATTAATTCGTGAAATGTACATTATTTGCGTATCCAATTTAGGAGCATTCAACCTTCAAAAAAAATTTAGCTGCATTCTTATTATAAACATTTGCCACTGCACAATTAAAAAAATGTACGAAGATATTTACCTGCATCGATTTGCAACCCTTAAAAAAAGATTAAAATGGCCCTTCTTCAGTTCTACCCCTTCCCAATCAACTATACCGAGCAATCACCTCAACGAACTTCTTCGAAGCCCACAACTTCGAAACATCTGAAAGCTTTCTTTCTTCAACATGTATCTGCTTCAACCGCAGACAATTCAAAACAAATAACTCAACAGCCTCTGCCTTTATCCAAGGACAATTCATTATATCTACAATCTCCAATTGCTTACAGCTCTTAATCGTCGAAACCACAGACGCATTTGTCAACCCTCTACACCCCCTCACCTTCAATTCCCTCAAACAAGTACACGACTCAAGCATCGATATAAGCTCTTCATCCATCAACTTCTCATTATAAGACAAGTCCAACTTCCTCAAATTTCTTAAAGTCTGTCCTAAAGCTGTCAACAACCCCGGTTCTCTTTCAACCATATCACAATTTATCAAAGCCAATTCTTCAAGCTCATTACTCATGGCTAACCCAATAGTCTTAAGCCCTTTACCAGTAACAAGACAACAACTCTGTAATCGAAGACTCGACAAACCCCTGAAATTCTGGGCCACGGCCGATAAGTGATTGTTTTCGACAGCAAGAGGTAAACGTAAATCGAGTTTTCGTAAATTACAACAGCTGTGAGTAATGAATTGTAGTAATCCCTGTCTGCAGCCACCATCATGTACCAACAGAGAGCTCAGAGATGTACCATTCTCAGCCAATATTGATAAAATCTCATTAGATATGAATCCACAAATCCTCAATTCCACTTCTTGGAGGCCCTTGAAGCAATTGACAAACGACGAAACCGACGTATCATCGCCGATTCCCTCGCAGCCGCGTAGCTGCAGTTTCTTAAGCTTTTTACAGCTTCTCCACAGCCAATCCAAACCAAGATCGCCGCGTCGGATCCCAGATAAAACTAGGGTTTCTAATTTCAGTTCAGCATCGTCAAAGCTCTGCCCTTTCGAAGCAGCATCAACTCTTTTGGATTCACCGGGGACGGGGACGGAGGTGAAATCGAAGCTCTTCCCTTTCGAAGCAGCATCGACTCTTTTGGATTTACCGGGGACGGGAACGGGGACGGAGGTGAAATGGACGCCGAGGTTTTTAAGAGAGTGGAAGAAGAGGAGCCAGTGGAAAGAGAAGGGCCTAGATAGGGCGATGTAGAGTGAGGTGAGGTGAGGGCACGAAGTAGAGAGAGAGAGGAGGGTGGAGAGAGAGAGTGGGTTGGGTTGGAGGCAGAGAAGTCTCAGCTTGGGAAAGGACGAGACGACGGAGAGGAGGAGGTGATCGGAGAAGTTCGAGACGTCGTCGCCGATCGTGAGAGAGAGGAAGGAGAGGTGAGGGAAGTGAGAGAGGAAGGAGGAGAGAGAATGGGGCGCACAGTTTTCGGGGGAGAGGAGGAGAGAGAGGGTGGATCTGGTGGAGCGGTAGAGGCGGAGCCACCGCTTGGAGACGAGGGAGACATCGGAGGTGGAGGGGGAAAAAGTGGAACGCGTCGGGAGGCGGCGGAGGACTTCTTCCAGGAGCTCGTCGCAGAGGACTGTGTCCATCTCCTTCTCTCTTTCTCTCTCTCTCTCTCTCTCTCTCTCTCTCTCTTCTAATTTGACGATTAGTCCATCTCCTTCTCTGTATCTCTCTCTTCTAATTTGATGATTAGAGAAAATTTACCTTATCAAAAAAAAAAAAAGATAGAGATAGCAAATACCAAACTAATAACTTGGGCCTTCAAATTCACCTTTTGATGACTCATCTCCACATACTTAGTCCCATTTTGATAATTCCCTATGAAAAAACCGACAATTTTTATATCAAAAAATGAAGTACATCCATTCATAAATTTTTAGATTTTTCTGCACCAAATTAAAGATCTAGTTGAGATCTTTACATTTGATGGGAAGAAACTTGAATAATCATGAACAAAAGTACTTTATTTTTCGATTTAAAAGTTGCATGTGTTTTCGTAAGGAACTATCATTTTAGACAGAGTGATTGAGTAAGCATAAACATATACAAGTAGTTCTTAAATTGGTAAAAATATAAAATGATTTTAAAAAAATCAAATTTGTAGAGTATGCTAGAGTGCACACCTGATAACTCACCCTTTAATTTTGTAGAAAGGTATCAAAGTACAGTTTTGAAACTACTTTTGTAAACTAGGCTAGAGATGCTCTTACAGTTGCCTTTTTATTACCTTTTCGGTAAAAGTTCGTATAAAAATTAAAGAATGAAAAAATTCTAGTTGAGACAAAAAAAATATTATGTGAAAGTTTGACTGAGAATTGTGTAAAAATTATGAAAAAGTAATAAAAAAAAAAGTCAAAAAGCTCTAGGCCAAAGTGGCCTTATACATCATTCGTGAATCTCCAAATTGTGCATTAACTGTTTAAGTTTAATTTTTTAATACTAATAACTATTTAATTTATAATTATTTGTTTTATATAGTATTTTGGTATAACGTCAAGTACGAAAAATAAAATGTTATCTGCAGAAATTTTTAAAAAGATTAGTCGTGATAAAAAATGAAACATTCTCCATATTTGTGTTTCCAAAGTTTGGAAGGGAAAAGAGCAGGAGTCGGGAGAGAAAGTAGAAGAGAAATGTTGAGGGGGGAGTTTGACCAAACCAATTCAATATTTAGGTGACAACACGCAACGTATAGTAGCATAGTACATTAACTTTTAACAAGAAAATAAAACTGCACCTATGGTACTCACTACCTTGGTCATTGAGTATTAAACCGTCACACCGCATCAATATCTTTAGAGACTCTACCTCACTTATATTGGGACCAAAGTTAAGATCTCAGCACGTGTGGCTGGTGTTATGAGTATATTTAGACGCGATGAGGAACTATGAAAATTTGAATCCGAATCTTGTCCAACCAAATCTAAATTTTCAACAACTGAACCTATCTCTCGTTGGTGCCTACATTGAAGTATTTTCATGACAACGACTGCATGATATTCTTGAGGCCTGAGAGGACCATAGTAGTCTAATTTATATGAAAGCATATTTGGAGTAAATGAGATTGAGGGAGAAGATAACAATAGAACCATTGTACTTAGCGCCCCCCCCCCCCCCCCCCCCAAAAAAAATAAAAATAAATATATATAGAGAGAGAGAGAGAGAGAGAGAGCCATTGCAACATCATTGTGACAAAGCAGCAGTGGTGCAACATTAGTTGGGGCAAAGAAGGGAACAAAAAGAAACATACATAAGCACCCATATTAGCTGATCAAAGAAGAAGAAATCCCCCCAAAAGAATTACATAGTTGCAGAAAATATCCAGTAAAATAAAATAGTTAGGAGTAGAATATAATGAAAGCTTCAATTCCTCTTGTTACCAAAGGGCTGAGCCTCTACAATTCCAACTCTAACGCCATAAAATCCTTAATTACAAAAAGATAATAAATGACAACCAAATGCTAAATTGCTGTTCCAACAAAAATATATGCATATTGATATTCTAACGGACAAAACCTATAGTCTTTAAACAAGTATAGCTGAAGCAACCGTAAACAAAGAAGACGGAGGAAAGTTACAACGTAAAATATCATGAATTGCCGCAAACATTATGCCAAAGAAGCAACTTCGGTTCGTTGATTAATAAAATTTCTTCTTTGCTGATAAATAAATAAAATAAAACATAACGGGCCCTTGTGGGAGTATTTTAGGTACACATTAACGTGAATGCGCAACTCCAAAGAAAACATAACGGGCCCTTCATCTATTGATCTCCACCATCCAAATCATCAATGAAACACCAACTCGACCAACTTCTTCGAAGCCCACGACCTGGAAACATCTGAAAGCTTGCTTTCTTCAACACATATCTGTCTCAACCGCGGACAATTCAAAACAAAGAACACAACATACTCTGCCTCAATCCCGGTACAATCCATAATATCTACACTCTCCAACTGCTTACAGCTCTTAAACATGGAAGCCAGAGATGCATTTGTCAAACCTCTACAACTCCTCACCTTCAATTCCGTCAAAAAATTACACGACGCAAGCATCGATATAAACTCTTCATCCGCCAACGTCCTCGTATTAGAAGACAAGTCCAACTTCCTCAAATTTCGAAACGTCTGTCCTAGATTGGTCAACAATCCAGGACCCAAGTTGCAATTTACCAAAGCCAACTCTTCAAGCTCATTACTCATGGCTAACATCATAGTCTTGAGCCCTTCATCAGTATTAAACAAAAAACCATGAAACCGAAGCGACAACAAACCCCTGAACTTCTCACCCACGGCCAATAAGTCTGTCTCTCTGAGCAGGCCATGGTGTGTACGTAAATCGAGTTTTTCGCAAATTACAACGGCTGAGAGTAATGAATTGACGTAATCGCTTTGTACCACCAAAACTATCGTGTACCAATAGAGAGCTTAAAGACGCACAATTATTTACCAATGTCGATAAAATTTCATATCTACAATGAATCAATTCCACTTCTTGGAGGCCTTTGAGGCACTTAATAAACGACGAACGGGACATATCATCGCCGATTCCCTCGCAGCGATTTAGTTGCAGTTTCCTAAGGTTTTTACAGCTTTTCCATAGCCAATTGAGACCGTAATCACCACGTTGAATCCGAGAGACATGTAGGGTTTCTAATTTCAGCTCACCGTCAAAGTTCCCCTCGCAAGTAGCATCGACGGTTTCGAATCCATTGGGTACGGAGAGAAAAGAGACGTTGAGATTCTTAAGAGAGCGGAATAAGCGAAGCCAGTGGGAACAGAAGGGTCTGGGTAGGGCGATGTCGAGAGAGGTGAGGTGAGGGCATGAGGTAGAGAGAGAAAGGATAGGGAAGTGAGAGACCGGCCCGGGTTGGAGGCAGAGATGTGTGAGCTTGGGACAGAAAGACGCGACGGAGAGAAGGATCTGATCGGGAAAACTCGAGACGCTGTACCCGCCGTCGATGGTGATAGAGAGGGAGGAAAGGCAAGGGAAGTGAGAGAGGAAAGAGGAGAGGGAGTCGGAGGGCGTACAGTCGTCCGGGGAGAGGCGGAGAGAGAGTGTGGATCTGGTAGAGCGGTAGAGGCGGAGCTACCGCTTGGAGACGAGGGAGACATCAGCGGTGGAGGAGGCGAAAAAGGGACCCCGCCGAGGGAGGCGGCGGATGACTTCTTCTAGGAGCTCGTCGCAGAGACCTCCGTCCATCTCCTTCCGTCTCTCTCGTTTTCGACTTTCACCACCTCCTTTTTTTTTTTTTTTAATTTTTATATCCGGTCTTTCACCACCTTATGCTATGCTTTGTGGGCAGATGATGCTCATTGTTGTGCCGAAAACGAGACTGAAAATATAAACAAAACAACAAACAAAAATGAAGAATACAAGATTTACGTGGTTCCTCATATTGAGTACGTTCATAGGAGAAGAGGAAGAGGATCTACTATAAACGGGGAGATAACACACAGAGCCGACTATACCTATAACTCTCGTTGAAACATCCAATTACAGATATCTAGAGACAAATCTCTGGCGGAACCCGATAGGGATACTAAAACCCTAGGTGGAACCCATTAGAGCATGGGCCTCCCCAAAGAGATTTACTCAAGAAGTCCCAAAACCCTAGAAAAGAGAATAAAGTTATATTTATAGCCACATAGTCCTTCTTAAAACTAATACTTGTCCAAACAAAATTTCTTGAACCCAATGTCTAAACTAACAAGGAAACAAATTATTTAGGAATTAAAATATCTTCCTTCAACCATCCCAAATTCAAGGCATATTCCAACACTCATGTCTTTCGTTCACCTTAGTTTGAGGTTTTAAACTTAAAGCGAATGCTGGAGTATTATTTTTCTGGTTATCGGTCACCCGACCACCTCCTTTTTAACATATGTGTGGAGGGTTCGTCTCACAATTAAATATGTAAAGTCGATACATACGCAGGAGATAGTGATTGGAGAGTGGGCGGTAAACGTGTACGTAGTAGCATTGTTGTTTTTTCTGATAAGCCTACATTATTGAATATACTGGCGCTTATGACCAAAATATTTTCATGACAATGACCGCATGATATTCTTGATAGTTGGAAGGATCGAAAATAATCCATTTTTTTAAAAAAGAAAATTTGGAGATTGTACTATTCATGTCAACTGTAACCCAACATGGTAGTGGTGGGTTTTTTTTTTCCTATTCGTTAATCCTAATCTACACAATCATAGAGGATTTGATGAGGGGGATATGTACTTAATTACGAGAATCAAACGCTGATGATGTGGGGATTTGATAGAAAGATATCTGTTTTTTTCTCTTTTACAAATGTCCAATGAATTGTAACTAGCAAAATCGGTTTAAAATAAGGAGAGGAGACTCCAACTTGGACCTCTTTCTTAGAATGGAGGTGTGATGTTCAATAAAAACAGGAAAATTCGAATATTTTTACTATTTACATCAACTCTCAATCCATTTTCTCCATTTTTGTCTCTAAAATTTTCCTCAAAAATTAACCTCCCAAACTTCCAACTCAAATTTTTTGTGTTAAATACTTTCTCCATATTGTGTTCCGAAAATGAGTAACTGATTTAGCTTGGTATCAAAGCCAAGTACCAAAAATGAAAATTTCATTGGAGAAATTAAAAAAACATTAGTCATGATGAAAACGAAACTTTCTCCATATTGTGTTTTCCGAAATTTGCACGGGAAGAGAGTAAGAGAGAAATATCAAAAATGGGAAGTATGATGAGAAAATCTTCAATTTAACAGGTATTTATAATATCTCTTCTCACATAAGGTTAGACCTATAATTATACGAGGCTCACATTATGTAAGAGAACGTTAGAAATAAGCGTTGAATTGGAATTTTTTTTCCTGAGTATGACCAAACCATGCAATCCAATAGTGATTACATGATATATTCCTAAGAGCTAAGAGGACCAAAGTAGTCTAATTTATGTGAAAATCAGATTTGGAGTAAATGAGAATGACGGAGAAGAAAACAATAGAACCATCGTACTTAAAGAAGAATAAATTCCCAAAAGAATTACGTACATAGTTGTAGAAAAAATAAACAGAAAGACGGAACCCGAGTCCCTGCAGTGAGCAGAAAGGACTGTAATCTGCAACCCCCAAAACAACGTCGTTTTGGGGGCAACTTGCACTCCACGCGCAGACAAGGCAATGGATGAGGAAAACTAATGGCGTGAAAAATTATTCAGTGCTTTGGCGTCCCTAAAAAAAAATTGTTCCAAATCCTTAAAAGCCCATAGAATGCACTTCACCATCGGAAATCACTCTGTTTGCCCTTCTCCGCTTGCCACGGCAACTGTAATCCATCCCGGCGCCACCATCCTCACCCAACCGGACTCTCTCTCTTTCCCACGCCAACATCACTCCTCTACCATAGCTTTATGTGTTCCCAAATTCCCCTTCCTTTCCTTCTCTCTGTTACAAATCGTCC
>BPLS01000130.1:524072-551936 GCA_019656275.1 Rhododendron kiyosumense
TTTTTTCATTTTGTTATTGATGAAATTGGGTTAGTGGACTGAAATTTTGACTTTCAATTTCAAACGGATTAATATGTATTTTGTGGGCTATTTTTGGGGTGGGTGTTCATTAACATTTAAGTTGGGTGTTCATTGATAATTGGATTAAGTGTTCAAAGTAAGACTTCTAAGATGGAAAAAAAAAATTAGATGGTCAGTTGACCATAGAATGATGTAAATGGAGCAGCGAGAACTGCAGCATAAATCACAGCAAATAGTAGTTACAATAATTCACGAAAGGTACATTGTTTGAGTATCCGGTTTAGGGTAACATAATTTACATGGATTTGGAGCTCCGAAGAAACACAACTGGCCGTTCGACCGACTTCTTTGAAGCCACGACCTGGAAACATGTGAAATCTTACTTTCTTCAACAGTTATCTGTCTCAACCGCGAACTATTCAAAACAAATAACTCGACAGACTCTGCCCCAATCCCGGGACAATCCCTGATATCTACACTCTCCAACTGCTTACAGCTCTTGAACATCGAAACCAGAGATGCGTTTGTCAAACCTTCACACCACCTCAACTTCAATTCCGTCAAGAGATTACACGACACAAGCATCGATATAAACTCTTCCTCCTCCATCTCCCAATTAGAAGACAAGTCCAACTTCTTCAAATTTCGAAACTTCTGTCCTAGAGTGGTCAACAACCCAGGTTCCCAGTTGCAATTTACCAAAGCCAATTCTTCAAGCCCATTACTCATGGCTAACATCTTTGTCTTGAGCCCTTCACCGTCAGTATCAAACGAAAAACCACATAACCGAAGCAACAACAAACCCGTGAACTTCTCAGCCACGGCCAATAAGTCATTCTCTCTGAGGCAGCCAGGAAGTATATGTAAATCGAGTTTTCGCAAATTACAACGGCTGCGAGCAATGAATTGACGTAATCCAGTTGTATCAGCATGACGATCGATTACCAATAGAGAGCTTAAAGACACACAATTATCTACCAATTTCAACAAAATTTCATCACGTATGGGTGTACAATGAATCAATTCCACTTCTTGGAGGTCTTTGAGGCAATTAACAAACGATGAACCCGACGTATCATCACCGATTCCTCCGCAGCTTGTTAGCTGCAGTTTCTTGGTTTTACAGCTTTTCCATAGCCAATTGAGACCGTGATCACCACGTCGAATCCCAGAGAAACTTAGGGTTTCTAATTTCAGTTCACCGTCATAGTTCCCCTCGAAAGCAGGATAGACGGGTTCGAATACGTAGAGAAAAGAGACGTTGAGATTCTTAAGAGAGTGGAAGAAGAGGAGCCAGTAAAAATTGAAGGGTCTGTGTAAGGCGATGTCGAGAGAGGCGAGGTGAGGGAATGAGGTAGAGAGAGAAAGTAGGGGGAAGTGAGAGACTGGCTCAGGTTGGAGGCAGAGACGTGTCGGCTTGGGACAGGAAGAGGCGACGGTCAGCTTGGGACGGGAAGAGGCGAGGGAGAGAAGGATCTGATCGGGAAAACTCGAGACGCGGTCACGGCCGTTGATGGTGACAGAGAGGTAGGAGAGGTTAGGGAAGTGAGAGAGGAAAGAGGAGAGGGAGTGGGGCGCACAGTTGTCCGGGGAGAGGCGGAGCGAGAGGGTGGTTCTGGTAGAGCGGTAGAGACGGAGCCAACGCTTGGAGACGAGGGAGACATCGGCGGAGGAGGAGGATGAAGGGAGGCGGCGGAGGACTTCTTCTAGGAGCTCGTCGCAGAGGTCCATCTCCTTCTCTCTCTCTCTCTCTCTCTCTCTCTCTCTCTCTCTCCCTCTCTCCCTCTCCTTCCTTTTTCACTACACTATGCTATGCTTTGCGGTGGTGAGATGATCTTTCGTAACTTCATGATATTCTTTATAGCCGAAAGGATTGAAATAATCCATTCCATTAAAAAGAAGATTCGGAGATTTTATTATTTATGTCAACTCTAACCCGGCTTTGTAGAAGGTAGTGGTGGAGATTTCACGAAAGATAATTTTTTATTCTCTTTTAAGAATACCCAATGAATTATATTAAAGTAAAAGAGATGCCCAATGAACTATATTAAAGTAATGTCTTTCTTCTAATAGGCCTACATTGTTACGTACTAGCGTGTATAACTAAAATATTTTTACCGCAGTGACTATGATTTTCTTGATAGCTGAAAGGATTGAAATAATCCATTTTAGTTTAAATGATTATTTTAAAATCCATTCAAATGGGTAGAATAATAGGTAAAAAGGTGCATTGATATCTGAGAAAGGTATATTAAATTTTGTGAAAATGTATTAATATCCGAATTTATTTAGAATTATATGTATATTATCTTCTGCTTATTGGGCGGAGATTAGCAAAACCATTATTTAAAAAGAAGATTTGGAGATTTTACTATTTATGTCAACTCTAACCCGACATTGTAGACAACAGTGGGTGGAGATTTCAATTTTTTATTCTCTTTTACGAATGCCCAATAAACTATAACTAGCAAAACCCAGTTAAAATATGGAGAGGAGACTCGAACTTGGACTTCTTTCTAATAGCGGTGTGATGTTCAATTAAAAAAAAATAGTAAATTCGAATATTTATCTATTCACATCAACTCTACCTAAATTCTCCATAATTTTCCTCCAAAATTAACTCCCAAACTTTCCACTATTTTTTTGTATTAAATACTTTCTCCATATTGTGTTCCCAAAATGAATAACTGTATAATCTAGAGTTATTCATTTTAATATACTCCAGTGTGGTATCAAAGCCAAGTACGAAAAACAAAATTTTTATTAGAGAAATTTAGAAAAGATTAGCGATGATGAAAAATGAAACTTTCTCCATATTGCGTTTTATCGAAATTTGCAAGGGAAGAGTGTAGGAGAGAAATAAAAGACAATGAGTATGACGAGAAAATCTTCAATACAACGGGTATTTGTAATGCCTCTCTTACATGAGATTAGACCTACACTTATATGAGATCCACATTATGTAAGAGAACGTTACAAATAAACGCTGAATTGAATTTTTTTTAGAGTATGACCAAACCAACCAATAGTTAGGTGACCCAACCGTTGGTAGTACATTGTAAACATAACCTAGTTTGGACTTTTATCTTTTTTGTGATAGGCCTACATTGTAGAATAGCATGAATAACTAAAATACTTTCACGACAGTGACAACATGATATTCCTGATAGCTGAGAGGATCGAAATAATCCATTTTATTTAAAAAGAAGATTTGAAGATTGTACTATTCATTTCAACTCTAACCTCACTCTTTTTCTAACTCTACTTTTCAAAAGATTACCCTAAAACTCAAGCATTTTCCATTTTCCCACCAAATTTCAAATATGATTTCCTAAATTTTAGTAAAAAATATCAAAATTTGCCTTATTCAAAAGGTATTGTGAAAATCTTTCAAATGGTACTAATTCAACAATATGTGTGAATATAAACTTGACCCCTATTTTGTTTTTCGTCCTCAAAAGAAAGAGGATCACCATCTCATTCTCCAGAAAATGGAGACGTAGAGATACACAGTGAAGGTTGGAGACGCCCTAAACAAGGGCATAGGAATACAGACACAATGCTTCTTAAAGTATATCAACCAGGATCTTCAGAAACTTCCAGAAATAATATACTAGTAAGAAGCAGTTTATAAAAAAATATCTCTCTTACGCCACCATATGGTCGTATTCATGTCCGGTTCAGTCATGTTGTATTTATTTGGTTCATTTCAATTGCATCGAAGACTAGGTGCATCACATATTCATGTTCGATAAACCGGGGAGCAAATGACCCGCTTGATCTCCCAGATTTGGCTTGGAACCAATACTACAACATGGTTCAGATACGACCATACTAGGTTTCGGGGTGGAGGTATGGTTTTCTGGGGGAAGCTGTTTCAGTTGTTGAGCAAACCTATAAAATCAACAGCTAGCTGGGCACTAACATAGCACATTAACCGAATGAAAAGACAAACTCAGTATTAGTCCTAGTGTCCTACTTGTGTCCTCATACCAAGACCTTTTTAAAGAACTCCTATGCTTGCTAAGATGTCGAGCAATCGCAAGTTAAAAACAGCTTTAGGGAAAGGAAGGAGTTCCAAACACTGAGAGCAAACAACAAGACAAACAAATAAGAACGAGAGGGGCAAAATCAAGAAAACTTATACCATCTATGACCTTTTCCTCTCATCAAAGGCATCAGAAACATATCAAAGACGCTAATCTATCAAATCTGTCTCCTTTTGAGTCTTAACTGGAAAACTTACCGCAACAAATGGAGAATAGCCGCCGAGAAAAAAATAGATAGAGAATAGCCAGGGAGGAAGGAGAATCATATCAATACTTGAGAACCTTACCTCGGTTAAAAGAGGTAGTCACTGACACATTAGAAGTACCAAACAAAGAGATCGATATTGCAGCTGCAATATTAAACTGCAGTGGATGTTTCTCTATACCAACTCTCTCCAAGGACTCTTCTCAATACCCATGCAGGAACTATCAAGTTACCATGTAAACAAAGCCCTTTTCTCTGCAGCATTCTCGCGAAGAAACAAATACTCTTATTTCCTCACCACCGCATTGAATAACAGTGCAACGATCCATCTCCCTCATGAGAATCTAAAACTTCATTGTAAAACCTCCATCTCCGTTATGATTGTTATCTAAAACTTCCTAGCAGCAGTGGAACAGCATTAATCATAGCAAAGAAGAGAACAACAAATTGGTTTACACAAAAAGCACCCATATCAGCTGAGCAGAGAGGCTAAGATCACTGTCACTATCCGCAAAACAATTCCACAGTTGCATAAAACATCCAGTAAAATGGACTAGTTAGCTCTACAATATACTGAAATGCACCAATTCCTCTCATAACCAAAGGACTACGCTTGTCCGACGCCACTGTCATTAATAAAAGGACAGGAAAAGGTGACCAAATGCTAATTCCCCGGTCCAACAAAAATACATGCATATCCTAACTTCTAACAGACACAACCCATAGTCTTAAAACAGGTACAATCGAAACATATGTAGACAACAAGAGGACAAGGGGAATTACGATAGCAATTGAGGCAAAAGGAAAAGGAAAAATTTTCCATTAAAAATCCTTTCCTGGAAATTTCAGCCCAAATCAAGGCAAAGAATCCAACTTTGTCAGATGATGAAGTTGTAATTAAAACATGGATTTTATGACAAATCAATTTCTTCAGTCTGTCCATCAAGTTGCTGATGATGAGTCTATGACATCAGGTAAAAGCAATGAAGAAGACAATAATCCATTTACTTGTCTAGCAAGGGAATCTCAAGACCCCTATGAAGACGAAGGGAATACACCTAACCTTGGGTGATTTTTGAGACAGCATGACAAAAATAGTGATAGAAAGGCTGTCATCCAAAAAAGGAAAAGAAAAGCACCAATAATGCCAACAAACTTTTGGTGATCAATAAGGCTCAATTATGGAGTCGTTTCAAAAAAGCTCAATTACGGAGTACTTTACACTCAACTTTAGGTGGTGGACGACAATTCATGACGATGGGGCCCATTTGAGTACCTGACGAATCTCCATCTCACTTTAATTTGGGTGTAATTTCATTGTAATTCATTTCTTTTACTATTGAGTCCTCTATATAAAGGACGCGTCTGTTATTAGTATTCTCAGGTTTTGGATTGCCATCTCTCTCTCTCTCTCCCTCTAAAATCCAAGCTCCTGGTTTTTCTCCTCCCTCTTTGTAATATTGGCTTTGGCCTTCATAATAAAAGCTCCTGGAATCAGGATATTGAATTTATATGGTATCAATAGCAAATGATGGTAATAATAAACTTCCTGTCATCACACAAAGCAGTTAGTCAAACGGCATAATCCTTATTTGAAAAGATAAAGATCAACATTCATTTGCTAATTTACAGCATCAAGAAAATGATAACTACTTATTCCGGGACAGGAATTCTATAGTTAATCTTAACTCAAGTAGTCAGGGTGAAAATGAAAATCAAGGCGAACTGGCCAATATAGTAACAATTGTGACATCATGTTGGCAAAGCAGCATAGGTACAGCACTAATCATATACCCAAGAAAAGAACAACCAATTAGTTCATGCAATGAGAAATAAAGATGTAAGCTCCCATATAAGCTGAGCAAAGAAGGCTAAGAACACTTTCACTGTCTGCAAAACAATTCCATAGTTGCATAAAACACCCAGTCAAATGGACTTAGCTAGAACTACAACATAATGGAAAGCATCAAATCCTCTCATGACTAAAGGACTAAGCTTGTCCAACGCTATAATCCATAGTAAAAAAGAGGGAAAAAAAAAGATGATGACAAAATGCTAATTTGCTGCTCCAACATAGATACATTCCACATTCTAAGTTATAACAAACAGTCTTAACACAAGTAGAAATTGAAGCGAACCACAATATTATGACCAGGGGAATATAAAAAACTGCCACAATATTAGGTTAAGCAGCAAGAACCACAATGAACTTCATCAAAGACCAAGACCTGGAAACATCTGAAATCTTGCTCTCTTCAACAAATAACATCCTCAATTGCAGACAATTCAAAACAAATAACTCAACAGCCTCTACTTCAATTCCAGGACAATTCATTATATCTACAATCTCCAACTGCTTACAGCTCTTAAACATCGAAACCAAGGATGCATTTGTCAATCCTTCACATCCCCTCACGATCAATTCCCTCAAACAATTACACGACACAAGCATCGATATAAACTCTTTATCCACCAACATTTCATTATGAGACAAGTCCAACCTCCTCAAATTTCTAAAACTCTGTCCTAAAGTTGTCAACAAACCAGGTTCCACTTTGCAATGTACCAAAGCCAATTCTTCAAGTTTATTACTCAAGGCTAACGCCATCGTCTTAAGCCCATCACTAGTAACAAGAAAACAACTACGTAACCGAAGACTCGACAAAGTGCTGAACTTCTCAGCCACCGCCAATAAGTGATTGTTTTCGAGGTCGAAAGGTAAACATAAATCGAGTTTCCGCAGAACACAATGGCTCCGAGTAATGAATTGAAGCAAACCCTCTCCGCTACCTTCGACGTAGTCATGGATTAACAGAGAGTTCAGAGACGTACAATGCTCCACTAAACTCGACAAAATATCATTAACGATTGATCCACAAATCCTTAATTCCAATTCTTGGAGGTCCTTGAAGCAATTAACAAACGATGAAACCGACGAATCATCGCCGATTCCTTCACAGCGATACAGCTCCAGTCTCTTAAGATTTTTACAGCTTTTCCACAGCGAATCGAAACCGTAATCGCCGCTTTGAATCCCATCCAAAACTAGGGTTTCTAATTTCAGCTCAGCGTTGAAGTTACCTTTCGAAGCATCGACTTGTTCGAATTCGCCCGGTACGGGGTTGAAAACGACAGTGAGTTTCTTAAGAGAGTGTAAGAAGACGAGCCAGTGGAAAGAGAAAGGTCTCGATAGGGCAATGTTGAGAGAGGTGAGGTGAGGGCATGAGGTAGAGAGAGAAAGCAGAGGGAAGAGAGAGACTGGCTCAGACTTGAGGGTGAGAGCTCTCAGCTTGGGACAGGACGAGGCGACAGAGAGAAGGATCTGATCGGGGAAACTCGAGACGTCCCCTTCGCCGCCGTCGATGGTGATAAAGAAGAGGGAGAGGCGAGGGAAGTGTGAGAGGAAAGAGGAGAGGGAGGGGGCCTTACAGTTGTCAGGGGAGAGGCGGAGAAAAATGCAGATTTTGGAAGAGCGGTGGAGGCGGAGCCACCGCTTGGAGACGAGGGAGACAGCGGCGGTGGAGCAAAAAGGGAAGCGGCAGAGGACTTCTTCTAGAAGCTCGTCGCAGAGGATTCCGTCCATCTCTCTCTCGATCGATCGATCGATCGGAACCCTAAAAGCAACCTTTGGGGTTTTCGCGCTCAAAGGCAGCAACTGTTGTTAGGGAACTGACGAGGATAGCTTGAAAAAGAGTTATAGGGTTGTAGTTGTCCAAAGTAAGAATATTGGGTTTGATTTGAGAAGTTGGTAAAACTCTAGGTTTTATTATGTTATAACAATTGCTGCACTTGTCACTGACACTGAAGAGTGAAGTGGATGTGGTGGTAGTGGTACTATTAAAAAAAAAGGGGTAAATTTGTTCTTAAATTATTAAAGACATAAAATAATAAAAATGAATAAATGTATAGAAGTCTGCTGAGCTGATAACTCACCCTTCAAATTTGTAAAAAGGTAGCAAAATACAATTTTAAAGCAAGTTTTTGTAAACTTTGCTGGAGATGCTCTTACAGCTTCTTTTTTGTTACCTTCTCGAAAAAAAGTTCATATAAATTTTAATTATTGAAAAAATTCTAGATGGGATAAAAATATATTATTTAAAAACTTGACCTAAATTGTGTAAAAGTTACAAAAAAATAATTTAAAAAAAGTGCCAAAAAGCTCCTAGAAAGTTATGCCAAAGCGGCCTTATCATCATTAATTCGTGAATCTCCAAATTGTGTATGAACTATTTAAGTTTATTTGTTTAATATTGATAACTATTTAATCTAGAATTATTTATTGTTATATAGTTATTTTGGTATAAAGCCAAGTATGAAAAATAAAAGGTTTTCTGCAAAAATATTATGGTCCCAAAGTTTACAAGGTAAGATAGAGAGAATAATTTTGTACATCCTAGGGAAGATAAAGAGTGTGAACAAAATTATTCTCGAAGATAGCAGGAAAAAAAGTAGAAGAGAAATTAGATGACAGCATGCAACATCTAGTAGTAGTACATTGTTTTTTTTTTTTTTTAACAAGAGAAAATGAAAGTCCACGTGTGATACTACCTCGCCTCCGTTAATGCATGTTGCACCACGCCAGTATCTTTAGCACATGTGACTAGTGTTATGAGTATGTTTAGATGCAATGAGGAGCTATACAAACTTGAACCTGAACCTTATCCAACCAAATCCAAGTTTTCAAACAAATTTCTAACGTTTCAAACACACAGGTTTAATATATTTCTTTGGCCATCAGAAATTCATGTCCTTAGATATTTGTTGGCGCAATCTTCTGTTTTTTGGTCTCTAACTACTATGGGTCTGTTTTTTCTCGAAGGAATAATATTCATTAATAACCATACAGATAATACAAGATTAGCACCCCCCATAGCAATGGCTGCTTTGGCTAGATTGTGTGCCAAGGATACAAACATTCCCATGAACTTTCGAAATGAAAAAACATTAGCTAAAAGATTACATGCCCACTCAATACCAGTAGTATCAGATATCAAAAACTCTAACCATGATTCCATTGCACTTGACCCCTGGAGAGCGTAGACACCTGAGTAATGGTTATTCCGAATATACCATTGGAGTGCATCCAAACAAGCTCCAACTTCCGCCATCGTCGACCAACTCTGGACGAACAAAACAATCTCGTTACAGCCAATTTTTACTGATTTCCTTAGTCGAATGCCTACCCAAGCTGCTGCTGCTTTGAGAGACTCTTTCTGCCAAGCACCATCGCTCATAATTCTAACCCTACCTACATTAGCGCCAATTGCAGTGTTAGAAAAACAAGCACAAGGAAGCTTAACATTAACATTCCCAGCAGACTCAACAACAGAATCAATCTCCCCGTTAAGATCACACATAGCACTTCTTATGCAACGTCAAGACTGAGCTTAATTGTATTGCTTGGGTGATATATCACAGAATCAAAATGAGCCCTATTTCATCACCAGTTGCCTTTTTCATCTGATACACTTCTCGCCCCCTCTTGCTTTAATTTTACTACTGCCAACATGTAAATAACGATCATTAGGGTTTTTTTTTGAAGTGAGTAAGAGTTAAGGGACTAAAGGACTAAACTTGTCCAACGCTATAATCCTTGGTCAAAAGAACTAAGAAATGATGACAAAATGCTACTTTGCCACTCCAACATGGATACATGCACATTCTAAGTTATAACAGATAAAACCCATAGTCTTAAAACAAGTAGAAATTGAGGCGAATGTAAACAAAAATGACCGGGGGAATAAAACAACAGCAGCAATATTATGTTAAAGAAGAGCACTGCAGCATAAATCACAAAATGTACATCATTGGAGAATCCAGTTTTGGTACATTCTTATTAGAAGCATTTTCAGTTTACCAATAAAAATGTAAAGAGAAATATACCTGCATTGATCTGCAACCTCTAAAGAAAAAAAGAAATGACCCTGTTTTAACATCAAACAGCAACAACTGCAATTAATTTCTTCGAAGACCAAGACCTGGAAACGTCTGAAACCTTGCTCTCTTCAACATATAACACACCCAACTGCAGACAATTCAAAACAAATAACTCAACAGCCTCTGCCCCAATCCCAGGACAATTCATTATATCTACATACTCCAACTGCTTACAGTTCTTAAACATGGAAACCAAGGATGCATCTGTCAATCCTTCACACACCCTCACCTTCAAGTCCCTCAAACAATTACATGACGCAAGCATCGATATAAAATCTTCATCCACCACCATCTCATTATAAGACAAGTCCAACTTCCTTAAATTTCGAAACTTCTGTCCAAGAGTGGTCAACAACCCAGGTTCCAAGTTGCAATTTACCAAAGCCAATTCTTCAAGCTCATTACTCATGGCTAACGCCATAGTCCTAAGACCTTGAGCAGTAACAAGAAAACAACTAGATAACCGAAGAGACGACAAACACCTGAACTTCTCAGCCACAGCCAATAAGTGATTGTCTTCGAGGTCAAGAGGTAAACGTAAATCGAGTTTTTGCAATTTGCAACGGCTCTGAGTAATGAAAAGAAACAAACCCTCTCTGCTACACTCGTCGTGGATTAAGAGAGAGTTCAGAGATGTACAATTCTCTACCAATCTCATTAAAATATCTTTAACTATGGATCCACACTGCCTCAATTCGACTTCTTGGAGGCCGTTGAAGCAATTAACGAATGATGAAACCAACGAATCATCGCCAATTCCTTCGCAGCGGTATAGCCCCAGTCTCTTAAGGTTTTTGCAACTTTTCCATAGCGAATCAAAACCATAATCACCGCGTCGAATCCCATTCAAAACTAGGTTTTCTAATTTCAGCTCAGCGGTGAAGTTACGTTTCGAAGTATCGACTTGTTCGAATTCGCCTGGGACGGGGCTGAAATCGACGGTGAGATTTTTGAGAGAGTGTAAGAAGACAAGCCAGTGGAAAGAGATGGGTCTAGATAGGGAGATGCTGAGGGAGGTGAGGAGAGAGCATGAGGTAGAGAGAGAAAGCAGAGGGAAGAGAGAGACTGGCTCATGGAGGAGATGGAAACCTTTCAGCTTGGGAAAGGACGAGGCGACGGAGAGGAGGATCTGATCGGGAAAATTCGAGACGTTGACGTTGTCGTGGCCGCGGTCGATGATGATATGGAGGAAGGAGAGGTGAGGGAAGTGAGAGAGGAAAGAGGAGATACCGTTGTCAGGAGAGAGGCGGAGAAAGAGGTGAGACTTGGTAGAGCGGTATAGGCGGAGCCACCGCTTGGAGACGAGGGAGACGACGGCGATGGAGGGGGCAAAAAAGGGACCCCGAGGGAGGCGGCAAAGGACTTCTTCCAGGAGCTCGTCGCAGAGGATACCGTCCATCTCTCTCTCTCTCTTCAGGTTTTGTTTTAGGGCTCAAAGAAACTCTTCTGGCGAGGGGTGAGAAGTCTGCATTGTAGAACCACAAAGACAAACAGCTGCTTCATTTTTGGTGACTCAAAATTCCTGCGCCCGGTTTTTCAGTAAATTTTCATTCTCTCTCCACCTTTAATCTTTAAAACATTTCTCCAAAAAAGGTTATGTTTGGAACGCAGAGAAAGAAAAAAAATTAAAGAATTTTCCCATCTAGTGTTTGGTTGAAAGAGAAATAGAGAAGAAAATAAAAATTTTCAAGTGCAGTGAATGGTCAATTTCCTCTCTCATTTTCCTTCTATTTTATTTTACTTTCTTTTCTTTCTTTTCTTTAGAACTAACGAAAAGAAAAAAAATAAGAAAAATAAAAAAAAGAAAAGAAAGGAAGAAAAATGAGAGAAAAATATGAGGAAAAATTCACTATTTACTACACTTGAAATCTTTATTTTCTTCTCTCTTTCTCTTCCAACCAAATAATTAGAGGGAAAATTCTTTAATTTTCCTTTCTTTTCCCTGAGCCAAACAGAGTAAAAAGTCTTATCCAAATCTAATATTGGGAGAGAAACGTTGAGAGAGGAGCGAGCAATGCATCCAAATTCGATATTGGGAGAGAAATGGTGAGAGAGGAGCCATGAATGTTAGGTATCCAAACAACCTACCAAGAAAGTACCTTGAAAAAAGAAAATCAAGATTCAAAATTCAAAATTCACCTAAATGATAATCAAGACCGTTGATTTTCCTTTTCGTGATTCTTTCTGGATAAGTTTTCTTTGTACCTAGCATTTCTGTTTCTTTAGATATATAGCATTTAATGTTCTTTATTAATGGTAGTAATGTAGAGAGAGAAACGACGGTAATAAGGAATAGTTCTTTTTAAGTATGTTTTCACAAAATGGTAAGAAATCCACAACACCGATTAATAAGCCAGTACAAAGTTAGTTAAATGTCAAATCTCAAATTCGGGACGTTGACAAATTTGGAACAAACACCCAAAATAGACCAGCTTGCACGTTGAAGAGGAAAAGACAGTGTGTCCGCACTGTGTTTATAATTTTCACAAAATTTTTCTATGCACTAAAAAGTATATAAAGTAGTATAAAAATATTCAAGATGGTAATCACTTTGAAGATTAAGCGTGGGTAGCAAAATGAGCCGACAATGGATCGTTCAAACTTTAGTTACAAAATTCAAGAAATTCATAGCATGTGTTCAGTCTTTGATATTACCGATCTACTGTAAAATCCGGCCAATTAAGAATTGAATCGAGCCCAAGCAACCTGGTTTTTCGAAACATATTAAGCTAATCGAGTCAAGGACAATCATATCCATACTCGAAAACAGCTTCAAAATTAAACTGCAGTGCATGTTTCTCGGTAACAACTCTCTCCAAGGTCCCTTCTCAATACCCATGGCCATGCAGTACTAGGATCAAGTTACCACGTCAACGGAGTCTTGTTCTCCAGGACATTCTGGCAATCGAAGAAACTGCTACAATTATTTCATCATCACCACATTGCAAAAACTGTGCCACGATCCCCAAACTTCATTGTAAAACCTCTTGCATGCCATAATGGAGCTTCTTTTGTGAACACCACCTAAGTACTAAACCAAATGAACTGGTTCGAATCGGAAAGTAATGATCACTTTCCTCTCATTGTGCAAGGGAGCTAGTCCAAGGGAAACAATACTTAATTGAAAAGGTTAAAAGAGATGCTCAAATCAGTCATATGCTAATTTACAGCTTGAAAAAAAGATAAGAGGCAAATTCTGACACTAATATTTTACAAGTTGTCTTGAAACAATTAAACGTTCAGTAAATGAAGATGAAGTTGTTCGAAAAAAAGAAAGTAAATAAAGATGAAGCTGACCAGCCAACAAACAATTGCAGCATCATTGCAACAAAGGTGCACCCCTTCAATGTCGCTCCAGCAGATGGCACCAAATGACACCAGATTACCATAACGACCCATTCTGTCTAAAACAATTTGGGGGTGATGGTTGTGTTTTCTGGGGGTGAGGCTGTTCCCAAAAACAATATGGCATAAAATCCTTGTGCGCTTTTAGGCGATCTTGGCATAAAGTGACTTAATCTTAGATGAGGAAAAAAAAAAACAGCTCTATGCGAAATCTTCGTAGAAGATCTAGACCACATTGTTTCTCGAAATAGTACATGCTGCTGAGAAGCCTCAGCCATGCATAAGGCGCCCGGGCCCGGGGTCTAGTTCTAGGATCAACAGGTACAGTTGGTTGTTACATAGAAGTGCTGTATTCTGCATCCACCACGTCCAAGATGTTAATTCTCAGTATCCATCGCCTCTCACAATGAAGGTACCACATCAACCAAGTCTTTTTCTCGAAGACAAACTCAAAACGAATATGGTACTATTAATTCTGCACCACAAAATGAAAAATAACATTGTTATGTTCCATCTCCATTACGATTGTATCAGCTGAGCAAAGAAGGCTAAGATCACCAGTAATATTCCCAAAACAATTCCATAGTTGCATCAAACACCCAGTAAAATGGACTAGCTAGAACTAGAACATAATGAAAAGCATCACTGACTCTCATAACTTAAGGACCAAGCTTGTCCAACACAATAATCAGTGGTCAAAAAGATAAGAAATGAAGAGGAAATGCAAATATGCCGCTCCAAAATAGATACATGCACATTCTAAGTTATAACAGTCAAACACAACCCATAGCCTTAAACAAGTAGAATTGAAGCGAATGTAAATAAAGAGAGGACCGGGAGAATATAACAACTGCTGCGATAATATGTTAAAGAAGAGCACTGCAGCATAAATCACGAGGTGTACATTATTGGAGTATCCAGTTTTGGTACATTCTTATTTGAAACATTTTCAATTTCCCAATAAAATGTAAAGAGAAATATACCTGCAACGATCCACAACTCTAAAGAAAAACAGATGGACCTTGTCCAACATCAAACAGCAAGAACCACAATGAATTTCTTCGAAGAATAAGACCTAGAAACATCTGAAACCTTGCTCTCTTCAACATATAACGCTCTCAACTGCAGACAATTCAAAACAAATACCTCAACAGCCTCTGTCCCAATCCCAGGACAATTCATTATATTTACAGTCTCCAACTGCTTACAGCTCTTAAACATTGAAACCAAGGATGCATCTGTCAATCCTTCACAACCCCTCACACTCAATCTCCTCAAACTATTATATGACGCAAGCATCGATATGAACTCTTCCTCCACCAACATCTCATTATAAGACAAGTCCAACTTCCTCAAATTTCGAAACTTCTGTCCTAGAGTGGTCAACAACCCAGGTTCCAAGTCGCAATTTACCAAAGCCAATTCTTCAAGCTCATTACTCATGGCCAACGCCATATTCCTTAGCCCTTCAGCAGTAACATGAAAACAACAAGATAACTGAAGGGACGACAAACCCCTGAACTTCTCAGCCACGGCCAATAAGTGATTGTCTTCGAGGTCAAGAGGTAAACGTAAATCGAGTGTTTGCAATTTACAACGGCTGTTGGTAATGAAATGAAACAAACCCTCTCTGCTACCTTCGTCATGGATTAACAGAGAGTTCAGAGATGTACAATTCTCTTCCAATCTCATTAAAATATCTTTAACTATGGATCCACACCGCCTCAATTCCACTTCTTGGAGGCTGCTGAAGCAATCAACAAACGATGAAACCAACGAATCATCGCCGATTCCTTCGCAGTGATACAGCTCCAGTCTCTTAAGATTTTTGCAACTATTCCACAGCGAATCAAAACCGTAATCGCCACGTCGAATCCCATCCAAAACTAGGGTTTTTAATTTCAGCTCAGCGTTGAAGTTACGTTTCGAAGTATCGACTCGTGCGAATTCGCCCGGGACAGGGGTGAAAACGACGGAGAGTTTTATAAGAGAGTGTAAGAAGAGAAGCCAGTGGAAAGAGATAGGTCTAGATAGGGAGATTCTGAGGGAGGTGAGGTGACGGCATGAGGTAGATAGAGAAAGCAGAGGGAAGAGAGAGACTGACCCATGGAGGAGATTGAGATCTGTCAGCTTGGGACAGGACGAGGCAACGGAGAGGAGGATCTGATCGGAAAAATTTGAGACTTCAACGTCATCGTGGCCGCGGTCGATGATGATATAGAGGAAGGAGAGGTGAGGGAAGTGAGAGAAGAAAGAGGAGATACCGTTGTCAGGAGAGAGGCGGAGAAAGAGGTGGGACTTGATAGAGCGGTAGAGGCGGAGCCACCGCTTGGAGACGAGGGAGACGTCGGCGGTGTAGAACGAAAAAGTTAAACGCGGCGGGAGGCGGCGGAGGACTTCTTCCAGGAGCTCGTCGCACAGGATACTGTCCATCACTCTCTCTCTCTCCTCTTCTTCCACGGTAAAACTAAAATATTTTCATGACAGTAAAAATTCGTGATGGATGAGAGGATCAAAAGTCCACATAATCCATTTATTTGAAAAGAAGATTTGGAAAATTTACGATTCCTGTCAACTCTAACCCAAGACTCTAAATTCTAACTGTACCTTTCGAGAAATTTTTCAGTGTCGAGTGAATATTTTGTGGTCTTCGTTTGACACATTTGAGTCATTCAGTGCAATTTTGAATGGTTCGAATTTTTGAAAAAAAAAAGAAGAGAGAAAGAGGAATGGAGAGAGAAGAGTGAAGGTTTTAATATAAACCGTCAAAAATGCATCGGACAGCTCAAGAGTGCCGAACTGATATCACATGAGATATAGCTATCTGTCACTAAAAAATTTCTCACTTGCAAGCATTTTTCATTTTCCCACCAAATTTCCAATATGATTCCCTAAATTTTAGTTAAAAGTATCAAAATTTTGTCTTATTTAAAAGAGATTCGTTGAGCTGATCAAAAGAAAAAAGGGAATTGATATTCGCGCTCCAAAATTTACTGCAGGCGCTCCACCTTTTTGTTTTTACACTGTGGTGTTGCCGGCAACACCACAGTGTAAAAACAAAATATGCACTGATGTTGCCAGCAACACCACAGTGTAAAAACAAAAAGGTGGAGCGCCTGCAGTAAATCTTGGAGCGCGAAAATCAGTTCCCAAGAAAAAAAGGGATTCGTTGAGGTGCGAATGGATCCGGGGACTATACTATGCAGCGCATGCTGCATAGCATGCTACACGGCCGCCGGTGCGGTCTTGCTAGCATCGGTCTGACGATCGGAGACGTTCACTGTGTAGAGCTCTCCAAGTACTATAAGTGTTCTAAAAATCAACTTGATCAAATATCATTAAGTGCCTCATCAGAATACATATAACTTGAAAAAAAATGAACCCTAATAGATACGAAACACGGAACTGCGCAACAAAGTCTCCGGATCCGGTGCGAATAAGCTGGCCTTATGCCCTAACGGTTGAAAAAAAAAAAAAAAAAGTACTCCTATTATACGGGTGGTTTTGTTTGGTTGAGAATTTAGTTTTGTTTAGTTTTGGTAGTAGGTGGAGAGAGAAGTAGGGTAATGATTGAAAAGAGATAGAGAGAGATGAGAAAGTAATAATTGAAAAAATAAGATAATAATTGAAAAAAGTAGGGTAATTATTGAAAAACTAAACTAAAATGGCAAACCAACACTACCCACAATTTTAAAATAGCTTTGTTTGGTTTACATTTTAGAAAGTTATTTTTGAGAGTTGGAGTGGTAATGAGTGAAAAGAGATAGAGAGAAAAATTCATTGAAAAACTGTGCCGAGAGTTAAAAGTAACTCTCAGAATATTAAACCAAACGGAGTGGAGTCATTCTCTGATTCTCTCTCGTCATCAGTTCTTTTCTTACTAAACACAGATGATATAGGTACATGGAGTATTTCACATTTGTATTAACGCGCACATATTCTTTTTAGACCCGTTTCAAGTTTTAAAAATAATTAGAGTCGTTCATTTTATTTAAAATATTTATTTTATAGTCCTCAAAAAAAAATAAGCTCAAATTTAGTATCAGTTAGGACGTTTACGAAATATCCAATTTTGTTCCAAAATTCAAGCCTGATTTTACGCTTATTTTATTTAAAATACTTATTTTGAGCCCATTTTGGGTTTCAAAAAAATGCAAAAAAATTATCAAAACCGTTTAGTTTTTTTTTTTTTAAATTCAAAATGGGCCAAAAAAATTTGTGTGCACTTGTACAGATTTTATTTCTGTTACCTTTATCCTTTCTGCTTCCCAAAACCCTCTATAAAAAATTTGAGGTTTGCTATCTGGAGAGACAATTTGCAGAGAAAACCACGGAGCAGTTTCGCTCCTACGAATCCAAAAGTAATATTTATCGATATTCGCTAGAGCTGGTTTTTACAGGGCCCCATAAAATAATATTCAAAAATTTATGGATATTTTTCTAGATTTTTTCAGGACCCGAAATGGGACCAAACGCTTTTTTCTCTGAGTGATTCTTTACAAATTGTCTCTTCTGGTAGAATTTTTGTAATATATTAGATTATAATTTACCCCCACCACATGATTCCTCCGCTCCACTTGCTGCTGTGCCAAACAGAAGACTCATTTCCTGTGGTCCCTTCTTAGTGCCCAATAAATGGGCATGATCATTGATAATTTTGTGGGACTTGATTTCACGTATCAAAAAAATGATTCAATCTTAATTTTTTGTATGGGTTTTTGTAAAAAAATTATCTCAATCCCTTATATGTAAGGATTTTTTCAAAATTTATAAGCTATTTTAAGAACAACTTGCGGTCTGAATAATTTTATGGGACCCGAAAATGGTTCCCACAAAATCATCAAATCAATAATCTAAAATTGAGTGTTTGGTTGCTTAGATTAACGATCTATGCCAATAAAAAATAGATGAACAATTTATTGATGATTTTGTGAGGCTCATTCAAATTTTGAACAAACTCTTACGGATATTGAATTGACATAATTTTTTATAAGTATAGACATCGTTTATAACTAAACACCTAATATGAATAACAGTGCTATTTTCCGTCTCTTTTGCGAAAGCAAATATCTAAAACTTCCTAGTAAAACTCTCTTACCATGTTTGCCTTAGAGCTTGATTTGCGAACAAAATCAGAATACCCACAACAAGAAATTGTGAAACAATAGCAAATGATGGTAATAATAAACTTCCTGTCATCACACAAAGCAGTTAGTCAAACGGCATAATCCTTATTTGAAAAGATAAAGATCAACATTCATTTGCTAATTTACAGCATCAAGAAAATGATAACTACTTATTCCGGGACAAGAATTCTATAGTTAATCTTAACTCAAGTAGTCAGGGTGAAAATGAAAATCAAGGCGAACTGGCCAATATAGTAACAATTGTGACATCATGTTGGCAAAGCAGCAGAGGTACAGCACTAATCATATATCCAAGAAAAGAACAACCAATTAGTGGAAAGGGTTTCACCCGAACAGTTTTTTATTAAACTTTATTGAACGATTCAATAAAAAAACTGCTCAAATCAAGCCATTCCAGGTCAATTTTTGTGCTGATTTCTCACGAGTACCCTTACAATCACATTCTGAACACATTGAACGGTTCGGATCATCAAGAGAGAGAAAGGAGAAGGGCCGGGATCACATGAGGCTTGTTCGTATTGGGTCTTGAAACCTCCGCGCACTGTCCCTTATAAATTTTCTCTATCTTTTTACTCATTACTCTTAGAAACCTTTCTCAAAACTCAAACTCAAACCGAACATGACCATACTATGTGATTAATATTTGATCTAGCAAGGGAACTTGCATAAACAAAAGGAATCCCAAAGACCAGTAGCCCTGATTACTACATATAGGAGAACCTGAAGATCGAATGTTTTGTCTATGAAGGGGGGGGGGGAAGAGAATGCTACGCAAGCTAGAGAAGCTTTTTTCTTTTGGTCTTGTGATTGGTGTAATAGTTATACTGACAATACTGGAGGTTAATATGGAGTGGGTGAAACCTTGGATCATGTAGCTAGTGTTTTGGAACGCAGAGTTCTTGGAAAAACAAAAACTTAATTACACAACAATCTTAATTTGCAAAGGCTGCATATACTGTGAATGTGAAATGGTGTTGGTTTAAGTCTGCATGAAGATTATGGCAATCGAAATTTGCCAATAGGTTTTAGAGATTCATGCCTTGTTCTCTTTCAAATTCAAAAAGAATTTTTCAAAAAATTCCCCCTAGATTCCACCTAGATATCCCCTACTTCCAACATTTCTCTCTCTATCTCTCTCCACTTATTACCCCTATAATTTTTCAAAAAAAATTTCAAAAAGCAAACTAAACAAGGCATCAGAAAGTTAAATCCTGTATCATAGTTCGAGCTAGTATCCGTTTTCTTTGTCACGAGAAACTCCTTTGGGGCTGGCTGCTGGATCCACTAGGATAAAGTTCTGATACCGATAACTACGAACAAATCAATTGCAGTTTTATGGTAATAGACTCAGTGTTCACGCGCACAAGCACGTGTGCGTTTCCTTTTAAATTGTGTTTAATTGTTTTAGTTGATGGATGATGAGAGTAGTACTGCATGACGAGTTTTGTTGTGGTGGTGGTGGTGGTGGTGGTGGTGGTGGAGCTGACCATCATAGCAGCAGTACTGGTCATGATCAGCTGAAGGAGGGATGGATGGACTATGGCCCCATTTGTTAACCTCTTTAGGCTTTGGGATTGGACTAATAATCTCATGGGATTACTAAGCCTTTGTTTGTTTTGGCAATGGAGGGGTGGACTATTAGTCCGATGGCAATGTGAATACCCTCATTAGGGGGTATTACCAATACCTTGAGGCCCCGTTTGATAAAAGTAATAGATGGGTGGGATTCGTAAGGAGATGGAATTAGGATTGAGATTGACAATGAGAAGGGATTGGTAATGAGAAGGGATTAGTAATGAATATGTTTGTTTGAGATAGAATTAGATGATGGGATTATTAATATTATGTTTGTTTGAGATGAGATTAGATGACGAGATTGGATTGATAGAAGAAATTGATAATGAGAAGAGATTGGTAATGTGAATGGGTTTGGGATTGAACTGTTAATACCATCTCCCCCAGGGTATTACTAATACCCCCTAATCCCCGGATTGCTAGTCCATTGGATTCGTAGTCCGAACTCATTTTGGGTTATCAAACAAAGTATTGGTAGTCCCTTGGGATTGGTAGTCCAATCCCAAGTGCTAAGAGGGTTGACAAATGGGGCCTAAGGCCTCGTTTGATAAAAGTATTAGAGGGGTGGGATTCGTAAGGAGATAGGATTAGAATTGGGATTGGTAATGAGAGGGAACAGGGGGACTGCTGTCCCAAGGGAACAGAAGCGTGCTGCTGGGCCCCATTTTTGGGCCCACCCTGGTCTCGCTCCGATGATCGGAAACGTTCACTTTGTAGAGCTCGTCGAGTAGAACAATTATGCAAAAAAATCAGCTTAATTGGATATTATTAAGTGTCTGATCGGAACCCATACAACTCTCGGTCCATAGGTTAAGGTGGATTTGATCCAGTGTTTTCGGATCCATTCTTTTCAAGATAAAAAAGTTTCGATCAGGCACTTAATGATATCCAATTAAGCTGATTTTTTGCATAGTTGTTTTACTTGACGAGCTCTACAAAGTGAACGTTTTCGATAATCGGAGCGAGACCGGAGTGGGCCTAAAAATGGGGCCCAGCAGCCCCCTAGACGGCGTAATGAGAAGGGATTGGTAAGGAGATGAGATTGGTAATGAGTATGTTTGTTTGAGATGGGATTAGATAATGGGATTATTAATATCATGTTTGTTTCATATAGGATAGAATTGGATTGATAGCATACATTTCCGTTTTTGCCTTTCACATGGGATAGGATTGATAATGAGATGGAATTGGTAAAGGTTACTTTTGTATTTGTGCATTGGCAAGGAGATTGTTAATACCAAGTCCTTTAGGCCTTGTTTGATAAATGAGTTGGATTAGATAGGATTAGTAAGGAGATGGAATTATGGTGTGGGATTCGAAAGGAGATGGAATTAGTAATATTATGTTTGTTTCCCACGCGTAGGATAGGATTGGAAGATTGATGTTCCAATATTACCCTTGTTCATCCGTAATTTCCAAAATTTTACCTAATTTGTTTTTTTAGCAATAAATAATGAAATATTTACCCAAAAAAAACATAGAATGATGAAATTGTTAATACAATGTTTGTTTAGGACACGATTAGATTGGATTAAAACAATAATTTCTTTAATTTTTGCCCTCAATGAAGTAAAAGAGAAAATACAATTAAAATGTCCTATTTTTTTAGTCTTTCTTCTTCTTCTTCTTCTTTTTTAACTGTACTTACCATTTTGTGAAAATAAAATTGAAATGGTTAGAAAATACAACTAATGTACATTTTTATACTACATTCAAATCCAACATAATTATGGCTACCCAACACCATGCACCGACGGTGCACAACTGGGTTTGTGAAATCCACTTTTGAGTTCCACACAAGTTCCACACAAATAATTCAAGTTACTAATTAAATCTATTATGCATTTTTTTTTTCATTTATGTTTGTCTTTTTGGGTTTTACAAGTTCCAAAAATATCACGAAGCAAAAAAAAAAAAAATGGAACAAAACAAAAAATTTACAAAACATGAAGAAAAAAAGAAGTAAAATCATTGTGCAAAAAATGTAGGAAAATAATGGATGTTTTTAACTCACCCTTCAAAAATGGACCGATGCATTGATAATCTAATTTTTACACAACCAATATTATACCCATTATATCGGTGGTAATTTTCGAAGGTTTTTTGGTACACGGGTGAGATCCCAAGGGTAATTAGGTCAATGTAATTTAATTTCATGAGATAGGATTGTTAATACCTAATCCCCCAAGGTATTACTAATCCTCCCTAATGAGGGGATTGCCCATCCCATGGGATTACTAATCCCCTCACATTTTGTGCAATCAAACATAGAATTAGGGAACCCATAGGATTAGTAATCCTATCCCACCTTCTCACTCACTTATCAAACAAGGCCCTAGGCTACGAGAGGACAATAGCTACTTTCCATCTTCAGCTTCATTTAAACCAATCTTTAGAAAACATCTTAAGACGCTGGTAAACGCCTTACAGCATTCATACAATCAACTTCGTGGCTATATTGTCTTTTCACCCTTTTAAGTAGATCAGCAGAAAATCAAATGTTGGAGCGCTTCAAGTAAAACTAATACACCAATGCCTGTCAAAGCAACTGCGCCAGCGAAAATCCCAGAGCGGAGAGTCAGCCAACCAGTTTCCTCAGCGCTGGTAGGACATGATTCTGGTATTGTCTTTTGTTGACTTGAATCAGAAAAATCCAAATGCAATCTCAAAAGCTGCAAAAAAAAAAAAGAAAAAGGAAGAAAACAGAGATATTCTATAATCACTAGTGAGATAATTCCGCGCCGAGTCCTAATACAAAAAGTCACTAATCCATTTTGATCGGGAAAAGCTACTAATCCGTTTTCTATTATCGGTGGATCAATTTTATTGAAGTATGGATAAAAATTGTCCTTGAAGTAATTTGAAAAGAAATACTTTGTTATCCCCAGCAGAATCCTTGTGAAATCACAAAGGTATAATGCAAAGAAACTAATCTCGTAACTTTGCAGAAAGGAAGAGAGTCTAAACATGATAAGACAATAATAGAAAGGAAAAAGAAAAGAGATGAAACATGCCACCTTTGTGGCAAATGAATAGAGAAAGTATGGTCTAAAATAGCACATCCACATTCAAGGAAATTAGCTAATCAATCCTCTTGACAAAGGGAATTAAAACAGCTTATGTACCAACTACCAAGGAGCAAACCAGCACTAAATTCAGCAAACAAAAGACAAGACATTCCTATGTTACCAGGAACGCGGATCGTTCCGGTACGAGGAACGGGAACGGGAACGGGAACCAGGTACGCCACATGCTTAAATTGTGGTAAGCTAGGGGTAGGCTTCTATAGATAACAAAACTAGAACTTACTCTTCCAAGCGATAAACATCCCATGCAACTAAACATTGTCAAATTATTCACACAAAACACATTTCTAGGTATTAGATTGTTAACCACCGACTCATCTAAAAGCTTAAGCTTTTAGAGAGGGGGACAACTTTATTATTTATAATCTCAACACTAGGAGTATAAAGATTGAACTTTTTACACTTTCTCCCACTGAAATTCCATTTTCTCTCTATTTTTACCATTGTAGGTTTACATTTTGGGGAAAACTAAAGGGATCGCATTGGATCGCTAAATTTACTGTTTGGAACAGCAGTGTACCATGTTTTGGAACATTCGTACCAAAACGTAATTCGCTAGGGTAGTAGAGTTCCCTGGTAACATAGAGACATACAGAGGACTGAATTTTTAGTGGACCATAATGGCAAATGCACAAGAACAAACATGTATAGAGGAGCGTAAATGGAAGTACTGAAAGTCTGAAACAGTTGTGGTGATTTATAGTCCTTCGTGTCATATTAGCAAGCATAGTAGCTCTTGTTACAAAAAAGAGGGACTAACCCTTAGAAACAGCCAGCTATTTGAGTTTAACAGCACAATATTAAAAAACTATTTTAAGTTTTAACCTGATTAGTGCTGGTTTTAGCATGCTCACTGAGCTGGAGTTTTGGTAATTCAAAAGTTACTTCTGAAGCAGCTGATGAATATTTTCCTGTCTCTGTTAATGGATCTTCATTGGCTTTATCTTCAGTTACAGCAGGTTTAATGCTGTTGATGTTGTATGCAAGAACTTTGACACCACGTGAAGGATATTCTCGTGGTTTCAGCTGGATGCGATACTCATTTTCCAAGGCCAACTTTGGGAAGACAGCAATGACATTTTGGTCTTTCTGCTAAAAAGAACATTTATCTCATAAGCAGTTCATCTCATAAGTAGTAAGCAAACAAACTTACAGAATTAAAATTTACCTCTGCAGCAAATTTCATGAGTTTTTTTCCATCAACTAAGAAATATTCTTCAGCATAGTCCTCAAACATTGTTGCAGTCATTGAACCAGAAGCATCGGTCAATAGAACTTCAAATTTCACACTGTAATTATTTTTGCAATGTTAATTGGGGCATATTAGCAAAATACTTTTCAATGAGAAATACTTCTAACCTTGGTTTTGCCATAACTTTTTTTCTGTTGCAATTGAAACAATCAAATATCACTTCATCTCTTGCACTGATGGATTTTCGACAGTTGGGGCAGGCCATGAGCCAGAAGTTTTGGTTCAATGATACAATTGATATATTGCCTTGGATCCAATACATTTGCTTCTCAACCTGCGGCATTATCCAAATTAGTTTAGAATACATTACAGAGAGCTATATATATTTATATACGAAACTTGTTTACTCACCATTTCTGGTGTCTTTGGAACATCTGTGATGCATATAATATCCTTATCATTTGGATTTGGTACTATTCGAAGGATTGGTTTAGCCAAGAATTCATCACAAAGCTGCTCAACAGTTTCTTTGTTTGCAATGCACCTATATCTCAAGCTTTATTAGACTACCACTATTTGGAATATCCATATTATATATGGCGAAGAGTCATACCAAGCTTTCAGTGTGTGTGCAGCTGTTGTGTCTGGATCTATGACAAAAGAACTTCCTGGTCGAGTTGACAATGAATGACCTGCAAGAAATAATTTGGTTTAATGTTCTTTTTTGTAGTTATATTGTATTGTAGCCAAATTTAGTGATTCCAAGTCAAACCATTGTATGTATTAACTCTGACACGAATTCCAATCAATACTGGATATGGGCTGGTATCTTGTAACAACTGTCCTTCTCTTGTTATGAAATCATCCCAAAAGGTCAAGATAATTGGCTTCAACCTATGGTAAAAAATGAGCTTTCATAGCAATTAATTTGTCCAATAATTTTGAAATAAATTATCCAAAACTTTGAGTACTCTTACTCTTGATTAATGAGAATAATCTCTTGTGCTATTGGATTTCCAGGTTTACTAAGAACCTTGGGAGGTTTGACTCGTGCAACAGCTGCTAATATATCTGTTGAAGAGAAATAAATAGCTAATGTAATGATGAGTGAGTGTATGTTATCAATAAGATTTCTCAATATGAAGTAAGAATTACCAATAGTTGTTTGTCCACCAGCATGCTGTTCAAACTGTTCAAATGGTACGAAATCAAGATTGAGAAGATTTTCATGAGATAGAGATTCATCAACAGTTTGAATCAATGTTCTGGCATTGATTGTCCATTGCCACTCAAAGTTATCGAGACGATACTTCGGTAAAACATATTTGACGCCTGCATTAGAAATTAGATATGTGTTGTAAAATTGCAGAGTGTCTTCCAATTTCTCAATATCATCTTCAATGATTGTTGCTTGGACTCTGCTTCCCTGAATAACCAATTGTATGAAAATTATGAGGTCTATGTCCGTTAGTTTATTGCAGATTTGTAAACAAAACAATTCATACTACATGCAATGTTTGAACATGCATTGAAAATGAAGAGATGTCTTCTTCTTTTTTCTTACCTCTGCATCAGCTAAGATCAACTTTTGAAGCTTGACTGGGCTATGTTGACTTGGGCTCCATTTTTCAAGGACCTTGACTTTGGCTGTCCAATTTCTTGTGCTACTATTGATATTCTTAATTGGTGTGAGCTGCATAGCCATCCTGGAAAAAATAATTATTTTAGGTAAAAATTATGCAAGTTGTTACATTAGAGGCTAATTATAAAAAGTAGCAATCTTACACGTTAATGACACTTTGCAAGTGTTAACAATTCTTGATACGCAACATTTCTTGTCCGATAATCGGGAATACCATGATTTCCCTTTCTTATTTCAGTCAAGATTTTCTCAGCAGCAACAACTAGTGACAAAACAACATACAATTGACCATGAGAGAACACAAATTCTCTTCAATATATGCCAACATTTTGTAAACTTTTGGATTTATCTCATTGTCATTGCAAAGCACAACTTTATCGGGAATTTTTTTCCATGAACTGAACTGGATATTTCTCATTATCAGATGGCTACAATGGTCCCTTCCTATCTCACCCACTACAATTTCTGAAAATGACATGGTTCTGAGAATCTTGACACATTAAACGTGTGCCACTAGTAGCGTAGTTAGGAATTAACAATAGTGGGACACCTTTTAAACACGTTTCAACCCAAAAAATTTCTTAATAAGCAATGCCAAAATAATGAAAGAACGTTTGCATTAAAAACAGCCAACATGTTTACTAGGAAAAGGTAAAACTGTAAAAGCTAGTAACATATTTACTAAGACAAGGTAGTAATTACATAGATTACCAATTATTTTCAGGGGTACCAAATCAGGCTTGGCTGAGTTACTAAAACGGGTCTTAAGCAAACATGTCGCAACAGCCGAAGTCGTGGCCAGAAATTTAGACTCCCCGGTGACCGTTCTTTGTCTTTTGACAAAAAAAGACAGTACTCGATCATTAGTCACTACCATATACGTACTACTTACATATGCAAAAGTGGATGTATATTGATGACATATTTGCGCACAAAACAAACAAAAGACATACATGACTTATTACATGAACAGGAAAAAACAGAAAATTGGGCTCCCGTCCCAAAGAAGCGGTGCGTGAAAAGATGAAAAAGATGGAATCGAGATTCCTGGATATGGCCCCGTTGAACTCTGCCAATCGAGGAAAAGAACGAGAGGAGAAAGGGGGACAAGGAAGAAGGAGGAGGAGAGGGAGCAGAGGAGAAGAGATAGAAGGAAGAGAGGCGGGACGGTGGCCATGGCTGCCGCTCAACCTCCACACATTTTCCCTTCTTTTTTCTTATTCATTGATGCTAAAAACAGAGAAAGCAGAGAGAGAGAGAGTTACCGGAGTGGTGGCTCGCTGGAGGAGGAGATAGCCGGTGGGAAATGTGGCAGGTGAATTAACTCATTCAAAGGAAAGGACAAAGAAGAAAAGGAAAAAGTTACTCCATGAGTACAATACAGTAATAGTGGAAGAAAGAGAAAAGCGGAACTGAATTATTAGTACAAGACAAACACGGTACATATCATTACACAGTAGTACAATATTGAATTGGTACTGGGTCCACTTGGTGACCTTTATTTCTTCAGTCCCGCCAATGGGTGCACTGTAGCGCCGTTTAACATTGAAAGGTTGTGTAGTGCTTCGTATTATGTACTGTATTTTATTTCCTTTAATCTTATCAGGTGTCAATTAACCTTGGCTCTTTTCTGTCATCTTGGAGATGATGCACGAGACACACTCC
>BPLS01000130.1:559202-577748 GCA_019656275.1 Rhododendron kiyosumense
TTCACATATTATGGACGGATTGGGTTGGGTTATAGTGGGTAGATTTAGGTGGGTTAAGAAATATGGGTTGGGATTACCATCTCTAATAAAATGTATAGATTTAGACAAATAATCACATCTGTTGATTTTATTATAAATATACAAAGTGCAGATTTCACATAGATAACTTTAACTGTTAGTGTTTTTGTGATACTAAAGAGTATAGATTTGAAAAAATAACTATATTTGTTGATTTTACTGCGATTATACAAAGTATAAAAACAAAAGGATTTCAAAAAAAAAAGAGTATAAATGGAGAGGTGTTTTAGCTTGGTTCTACAAATAAAGAACACGTATAATTTTGTGTCACACAAAAAACGTAATATGTTTGTGTTATTTTGTTATTAAGATAATAAAGTAACATATATAAGGTTATATGTTTGTTCTATACAACGCATATAATGTTATTTGTGACAAAGTCAAACTAACAGATAAGGTTATTATTTGTTTAGAAAAAAGTTTTGAGATAAATTATCTATTTTCATAAATAACATATTTTGTATAATCACAATAAAATAACGAGATATGCTTATGTGTCCGCCGCACCTATAATGTATCAGCTTTGGGTTACTCTATATGTACTTGTTTGTTTGTCTCACTTTTACCTTTAATAACATGAACAGCCATTCGGCCAACTACCAGCATTTCAAGATGAAAGCATATTCCTCTTCGGTAATTACCCTTCAAATCTTCTTAGTTTTTTACCTCTTACGGAATTGATTCATCCTAGTGAGGTTCTTGGGCTAACCAAACACAAAAAATGTATGTTGTTCTAAAGAAGAATGTTTGCAACCACGACTCATACCAAATTTCACCATATAATTCAATGGAGTGTGCAAGATTGCATACTAGTTAACGAAATTTTATTTGCGTGTTCGTTGTGTAATAACCCATATGTTTTCTTAAATAAACTCTAATATACAGTATTTCAGACACTTGCAGGCCCATTCTCTTCACATACAAATTCACATCTCCAAAAAAAAAAAAAACCTCCAAATAAATAATCCTCTAATGCTCCTAAAATTCGTCCAAAACTATCCAAATAATCCTTAAATGCTCCGATTCAACCTCCACTAATCTGACTCCACACCTAAAAAATGAATTATCTGAGACGTATACGATACAACAGAATAATAATGCTCATATTAAAGTGGAAAACGATAATTGACTACCCAGTCGAAATAAACAATCACAAGGGATTTCATACCACGTCCTCCTCAGTATATGATTAGTGACCCTCCCTAATACCTTCCTCACTGAGCCACGACGGACCCATTTAGGATATTGGATAGACTATTGGTAAGGTCACTCAATCCCTATATTGAACAGTTTTATAGCACTTAGCCATCAATATTTTCTCAATAACAATTATTCCACTTTTCAATAATATTCCATAGGGTACTGATCAAAAATAAAATAAAATAAAAATCTACCTGAGTTTGAGTTTCCATTTCGTTAAAAATTTATTTAAGATTGGTTTATTAGAGCATCTTCACTCTTGACTTAAATTTTTACCCAAATTTAAGTAAAAATTTGGATAACAACTTGATTTGGTATTATGTGTTCCAATGGATAAACTCAAACTCAAGCACAAATATGCACAAATTTGAGTAAAAACTTTATTAATTGCAATATTGTAAATTTAAAGTTGTGAAATTTGCCTTCAAAAATTTGAGCAAGTGTGAGTCAAGTAAATTTGAGTAAAGCTCAAATTTGGTATAGGTTTGGGTAAGGAGTGAAGGAGGTTTTGGGTGATTTTTACTCACATTTGAGTTTGAGTCAAGATTTGAGTAAGGAGTAGAGATGTTCTTACATGAACAAATCAAGTTTAAATATTTTTTTTAAAGCTCATTAAGATTTCAAACCAAATTTGAATAAACAATTATTTGGCTCGTTCGGATTATTATATATAAAAAATTTAAACTACTCGAAATCTATTCAAGTTTGGCTTGATTAAAGTTTGTTTGAGATCGCTTGAACATATTTTTAAAGCTTGTTAAATTTTCAAACCAAACTTGATGAGCTACCTGTTTGGCTCGTGTATCACCCCCAGTTGGTGCCTTGGTGGTGAGGGGCATAACGCTTCAAGGGTCAAATTGGGAACCTCTTAGAACTATATGGTGTTAAGTTGGTCAAAGAAAGAATACAGTGTTTCATTTGATAAATTTGTGAAACTCTAGGGTTTGTTACGCAATAAAAATAGCTGCAGTTTTCACTGAAGTGGATGTGGTGGTGGTAAAATGGAGCGCAAGAACGGAAGGCAAAACGAAGACAATCAAAGCTGTTGGTTTGTAGACGAAGTTGTTGGAAATGTTTGAAGCAGCTGTTGTTTCCCCTGCGGCCCCTTGTCTTGCGACCTTACGAATCAATGGAAGAAGAAGCAAAACCGACGTACTGAGGTTATGGAAACTGGGAGCCGCTGCTGGTGATTTATCTGGGACCCTGAAGCAAACAGTTGGTGGGCAATTGATGCAACGCAGCGGCAATAACAACTGCGGCAAACTGAATCAAAGCGAATTACTAGTAAACAAGAAGAGGAGGAGGAGGGTTTTCTTCTCTCAAGTCAGCCTCGCCGACCCTGTAAGGTCTCCTTTATTTTGTTTGGAATTAGTATTATGCTGTAGTTAGATATTTGTTGTTAGAACCTACTGTCGAATTTGTGGTGTTGTATTGATCAGTGATTGAGCGGAGGTCCTAGGAAAAAGCATATGATATATGGGGTTCATGAATTTAGTAAATGGAAGGACAAGAAAATGCACAAAAGAAAAAAAAAGAGAGATTGTTCTTCCTCGGTTGATTAATTTAAAGATATCGATTTTTCAAGAAAAATAGCTTTAAAATATCGAGGAAAAGAAAATATGATAGAGGTGTGTGTTTTTTTGTTTTAAGTTCTGGATATCATTGCAAGTTTTTTGTATTGCTTATGAGTTTTCCATAACTAGGAGGGAAATGCAACTTTCGTCTTCCTTTTTCCTTAATTGAAAAGATAGTAGTTACAAGGTCCAAGCTAATTGTCGACGTGGATTGGAGAAATCAATAACATAGTTAGCATGAAGTATCAATCTGTATAAACAAGCATCCTATCTACAGCATATTACACTTTTAACGCAAAATATTTGAAATAATACACATTTACCGCCCTCCCCCCAAACAAAACATTAACAAGTTGCATAATTAACCCCCGCTTGTCCCCATACGTGTCCCTCCTGTGTCCTTAAAGAAACTAATTAAATTTAATGGACACGCCATGTGACGTGTGCCATAGTTTCTTGCCGTGTCCCGCGTGTGTCCCCGTGTCAGACACGGGGACCAGCCGACCTCATGGTGTCGGTGCTTCAAAGGTGCTATTGAAGGATTATGCTATTAAGGTTGCAGCAAATGGAGCAGAATATGCTTATTAGGTGTTTCAATCTGGTTATGAACTTTGGTACAATTTGTTCCATGTGATGGGAACTCTTGGCATCCCAAATCCAACTTAGGAGGCACCTTTTGGGTTCGAACCCAAAGGGTCAACGCGTCAGGCTAGTTGTTGGGCTGGGAAAAACATCCACATGGGGGTGGAAAGGTTCAAGTATTCGATTTTATTTCTCATGTTCTTTGGTTGCGGTCCCTCATTCCCACCGAGAACAAAGGACCAGGCGGATGATAAGTGACTATGCATGTGTTTGATTAGTCATTGAATTTCCATCTTATCATGGATGAATGCAGATACTTGGAAGGGAACTGGCTATCGGGGCACCCTTGATCTCAACAAAATCTGAGGGTAATTTTGTCATACTCTATGATTCTTTATTGACCATCTGATTTAAGGGCTTAATGGGTTTTGCTTTGTTGTTCATGTTGCACTAGCCAAAGTTACTGTATTTCTCTTCTGTCAAGGACAATTGAATATGGCCCACATTATTAAGTCCATGCATTAGCTGGTCGCAAGGCACTTATGCTATTGATACTATAAAGTTATGAACACATGGTCTCTTCTTGATTGTGGTCTTTCGATGCCTTACTGACAGATTGTGGATGGGATTAATTTTATTTTGAACACTGTTAATTAATTTTGTGGCCCAGATGGGCAGACTCATCATCCAGTGGGCAACTAGGACTTTCTGACAGATTATGGATGGGATTTAGAGCATTATGGTGGTAATCAAATTTTGGATATCTATCTGAGATATCTCCGAGGAAGTTTCTCTTCTGTAGATAATATAGTATCTATCTCTTTTGAGATGTATACAGCCTCTAGCATTCTTATACCATGCTTATTACGTTATCTTGCGGTTTCTTTGCACCTATCACTAGCTTTTTACCTTTTCTTATCTACCTGTCAAAGCAAATAGTTGAGCCAAATTATTATTGTGTTTCAGACATTCCACGGAGCCGGTTGATTGCTGAGGAGATTACAAATACAAAAGGGCCGTTAAGTTTGGTGGCTTTATCATGTGGATCAATCTCGTGGTTGACATCTGCACAAGTGGTACAAGCCAGTGAAGATGTCAAAATGAATGCGGTTTATGAGATTGGAGAACTGTTTGAATTGGGAATCCAGCTCTCCTACCTGCTTATATTATTGGGTCTACTAGGGGTTGGAACCTTCTTTGTGATTCGTCAAGTTCTTGTTCGCAGAGAACTTGACCTTTCTGCCAAAGAATTGCAAGTAAGAACCACTATCTTTCTTCTATATTACTTGCTTTTGACTTTTAACTTGTATAGTTATTGGAGAATTAAGTGAATCTTCACACTTATTTTTTTGTTTCCTGAATGCCAAATATAATGTTTCCTTCATACTTCCTGATTGCTCATATGTTATTATGTTCCATCCTCTTACCCTGTATGCTGCTCTTGAAAAAGTGGAAGTACCACCATACAAGATACTAAGGTTTGAACCTACACATTTCCATCTCTGAACAGAAAAGTAGAAAGTTTTGCTGAGGTTATCTCTTGCATGCTAAAAAAATTCAGCTTTTTCCGCATGCTCTCTCTTGCTTCTGATGGCACATCTTAACTGGGGCTTTGATAAAAGTGGAAAGTGCATGCTCCAATTGATCAGAGTAGAATACATAAAAGGGCCCCAATAAATTAAATACTGAGAGTGATGTATGGTAGGAATTTTGTCGAAAAATATACGATGAGATGTTATAGCAAATACAAGGGGCGGGAAATTGGCACGTTTTCCATTAGCATAGGTGAAATTAAATTGTGAGTGATTGGAGAACAACTGCCCACTGTGAATCCATGATTATTATCCTAATACATTCTTACTGCTGGGAAAGTCAGTTCCAGTTACCCCTTTCTTGTTCTGGAAAGCTACATCCATTTTCATCAAAAATATCTCTACTTAGAATCAGTCTTTTCCTGCTTTTAGAACGACTAAGTATCCGTCAACTAAAACAGACATAAATATTCCATGAAATTTCTTAGGAGCGTCTTAATGTTGAGGGCCACTTGACTAGAACTTCGAATATTAAAGGAGAGTAAATAATAATGTTCTTTAGAGGCCAACTATTAATGGTACCTGTGGGACTAGTACCAATGGTATAACCGATATCTAAGATGAAACCATGGTTACCTGATGCTTGATGCCATGGCGAGGTCTATGCAACTGGTGGATATTTTAGTCCTTTAATCTTGATTTTCTGGGTAATATGTGATTCATGCTTTGCATGTTCCATATAGATTTATCTTCAAGTTCATGGAGTTGTCCAATAATCACTTGTTTGTCACAATCTATAGTTTCCCATTGAATGTGAATTCGTTTGCATTATTAGATCCCAAACTGAAAAAGGCTATCCTAGCTTTTGCAGAGTTTACCAACTGTTTTCCTCATCGGTTACATGTCTTTTGAGTTCCTATTCGCTAGTTTGGTGAATACCAGATGGAGCTTCTACATAATGCTTACACTCTCTGTGTTTTTTTCCCCCTTACAATATATCTCAGGAGCAAGTACGAAGTGGTGATGCTAGTGCAACTGAGTATTTTGAACTTGGAGCAGTAATGTTGAGGAGAAAATTTTACCCTGCAGCTATTAAATACTTGCTTCAGGCAATCGAGAAATGGGATGGAGCTGATCAAGATATTGCTCAAGTATATAACTATATCTCTCCCTTAGACGTCTTATAAATTGATAAATTTCAAAGAAAAATGTTACAATATAGTGAGGGGTAGTTAGGTCTTTGTATCATATCACTCTTCACTATATGTTAATGGTATGAGTGTTTAGGGTTAACCCTAATAAACACATAACATTAATTTATAGTGAAGAGTGATATGATAAAAAGACCTAAGTACCCCTCACTATATTCTAACCAAAAAAAAAGGAAGATGGTACTGTTTGGGTAATTGTAGGTTCTAGATGCAAGGCTATACAAGGTTCCCCTCTGATCCATTGATAGTTAGCATTCTTTTTTTTTTTTTTGAAAGGCAAAAAAATTTCATTGATCTTTGAAGTTGTTACAAAGACAATAGGAACAAGTAGCATTCAGTATCCTTAAATGTCAGGTCTGTGATTGGATAGTCAGGTTTCTTTCTATTTATAGGTAGTTCTTGGCTGGGATTGATTCAATAACAGAGAGATATAATTAGTGAATTTAATCAACATAAGCTGCTAAATTTCCTCTCAATAATGGACTGACTGCTATCAGAGGTCTAAGAGGTGAATGTCCACTTTAGGCACCTAGGTCTTAACCTAAGAGAAAAATATCATTCCGAAGTCATTAATGTTGACCATCAATCAAAAACTTTTTTCTTTTTATGGAAGTTGCATTCTTTTAACCTTGTCATATTTAAAATGCTAAAATAATAGTGTCCAACAATCTTTTGTTATCCTTTGAACGTACAAGTTCCATCAACCAATTACTTAGGGTAAGGTGCAGATATTCCTTCTAAGCTATCAATGTTTTCTCAGACAATGTCTTTGGTCTCATAGGGACGATTGCTTTGTGCATGAGGAAAGCTTGTTTCTTGTTGGACAAAATAATAAATGTTCTAAGTCGTAAGCTCTTTATACAATTCGGGGCTTGATGTTAGTTCTATTAACATTTTGAATCCTCACAACTCCTGTGATTAGGGAGACCAACCTTGCTAATATCCTTTGTGTCCCATGTTAGTATTTTTCAAAGAGTCCGTTATTCATCTCATGCTGGATTCTTTTGGTCATTTGTCATCCCTCAGTTCTGTTTGATTTAGTCTTTACTAGACAAATGCTAATTCATTTGCAAACTGAGCCACTGATGATTATATCCTGTCTATTGGCACTTACGCCATGTATTAGCAGAGTCATTTGTACTTTTTATAATCCTCAATGAGATATTACTGGTGTGGGTTGATGAGCTGTAGCTTAGAATGACCTATGGTTTTCACAGACTTGCTGAAAGTCTAGAAAGTAGCCTCCGCAATTAAAGTATTGTGAGTTTCCTTTAAGATGCTATCATGCTAGGTAATGATCACTTTAAATCATTCATGGTTGAATTGAATAGACGCATTTGGATTTAGTTTCATTTACTTGGTAGCCGCTTATTGTGTTAAGTGATGATAATAAATGTACGGGTAATAATAAATTAGACATCTCAGAGAAGCTCTTCAATGGGTTTGAGATAAGGACTCAAGGTGAATGAGAGAATCCAACAAAACGAAGCACAAATAAATAAGCTAAGGAAAATGCTATACAAGCAGATTAATCTCACACTGAGTCACACACACTACCACTATTTGCAGTTGAGAGATGCAGGAATGAAGCTTAGTTATTTGCTATGAGACTCACGATGATGACAGGGTGAGGAATTAGGAATAACTCGATCGATGCCACATTTGAGGGGGAGAATAGGTTGTGAGACTTGTATGTTTGTCTAGCATTACTCATGTAAGCGGCTATAAAAGCAGAGGAGTTTTTGAGGTTACTTTCTGCTGATCTGAACGGGATGCATGAAATGCTTATCAGGATTGTGCAGTCAACATATTAGTGAACAGTTCTTTGAAAACTACTTACATCATCCAAACTTAGGTTGTATTGTTCACCAGTCAGGCAAGGTGTCCCTAAGAATGAAGATGATTAAAATGCAAATTTTGAGAATTGACTTGACCATTTGAATGGGCTGATAGCTGTCTTATTGGCCAGAAGTGACATGAGCAATGCCAACTATGGTCCTAGGGTGAGTGGAAAACCAAAAGTAGTTTTGGTTAGAAAAGAAATTGTAGCACATTGGTTAACTGAAAATAGTTTTGTTGAGATAGCATGGAAATAAGCCAGCCCGAATGGTTAGAATAAGATCACCCTGAGTTGAGTTGAGTTTGATTGGTTTTGACATGCTTACTTCAAGTTTACATGTATCTGTCATTAGTTATATCTTAGATAAGGAGCTTGTGGCATTTACCCGTAATGTATACCGTTTGACACTAAGGTGATTGCTGGTGCATGTTGTCGTGACACCTTGCTTCTAACTTTTGTTTGTCCGGAACCTTGCTTCTTATATTAATATGCACCCATCTAACTCCCATATAGTTTCCTTGGGATGACGCGAACTCTTGGGCTAGGGAAGAAGAAATCTTTGGGTCGTGTTTGAATCTTAAGACTTCTAGTAGTACAAGATTTTGGAAGAAAACGAAAAGAGGAGGACAAAATTTGGATGTGGTTGAATACCTTTTCTCATTCATTTTCTATTCTGCTCACATTATGCGGTCCAAACACAGCAGAAACAGAAATCACGAAAACAAACACAGAAACACAGTTAATCTTGCTAATGTACTCTGGTTGGGGTCCTCTGATTTGGGACCGTCCCTTCGTATAATGAATGGTTCAGAGTTGTTCAAAAATGTAACAGTCCAACTTTGGACCAGAGAGAATCCATTTCCTTTTTCTGATGTTCCTTCTTCTTTCCTCATAAAATGTAACAGGTCTACAATGCCCTTGGCGTCAGTTACATCCGTGATGGAAAGCTCGAAAAGGGAATAACTCAATTTGAGACTGCCGTGAAGCTTCAACCGGGCTATGTCACAGCTTGGAACAACCTCGGAGACGCCTATGAGAAGAAGAAAGAGTTGAAGTCTGCTCTCAAGGCATTTGAAGAAGTCCTGCTTTTTGATCCAAACAACAAGCTCGCGCGACCCCGTCGAGATGCGCTCAAGGACGAAGTTGAGATGTACAAAGGAGTTTCTGTTAAAACAAAGCAAAAATGATGATTGGCTCGTGTAATCCTCGTACATTGATCTCGAGTTTTGACATTTAATTCATCTTCGTTCTTCCTCTTGTGATGATGTGATGTGAAAAATAAAGTCTGTTTTCTCCTTTTTGAACAAATAGAAACACAATCCCTTACAATGGACGTCAATAAGTTTCCGCATTCATGTCTGGTTCAGCAATGGTGTATCTACTTCATTCCTTTTGATTGCAGTAATATACTAGGTTCATCATCGTATTCTAATTTCACGGACCTTGACCACTGGGAGGTTGCACGCCTTCTACTATTCTACATCACTGCAGTAGATAGGACCAAATAACACCAGAAGGGCCCATTGCGTACAAAACTATCCATCTAGGGGTGAAGGGTTGTGTTTACTGAGGGAAGGTTGTTTTGACGGACCTAAAAAATCAACTTCCTTGCAACAACATATAGAACGTTTAGTTGAATGAAGAGTCTGAAGAAAGCGTTAGTCTTGCTCTGCGCCTTCAATCTAATAGCTTTAAAAGAACTCCAAATAAACAGTTCACTAACACATAAGAAAGTCCAATCACACAAGAAATTCCAATCAAACAGATGGCCACTGCAGCTGAAATAATACACTGCCGTGCATGTTTCTCTGAAAGAATATGGCGGCATATCCTGAGGCACTATTACCAGAACACACTGTCCAATTCCTGATCATAAGGGGAAATCAGCTCTAGTTGACAAAGGGTGCTTTGTATCAGATTTATAGAACACATGCCATCTCAAAGGAGGGTGTGATGCTGAGGTAGCCTTAGCTATATGCATAACCTGCCCGGGTTTAATCCCAACATCAATAAGGTACATCTCATAGTTATTTAGAAATCTCTGTATTCTGGACCCAACTCTTTCAAGAAATTCAAATCTCAATCCCATCCCCTCTCACTATCACCGTGCGGCAAGAACAAAGTGATTTTCTCTGAAAGAATCTCAAAACAACACTTCTACAGTCATTTCCGCATGCCAAACAGAAGAACAACGCTATGTTCCATCTCCCTTGTGGATGGAAGTATCCAAAACTTCCAAGTGAAACCTCTTACCTTGTCCTCCATGGAGATTGATTTGCGAACATCAAATGAAATCGTCAAACAATAGAATGTGATTGATATCATTAATTTCTTCTTATTATGCAAAAGAGATAGTCCAACGGCATAATACTTATTGTAAAGCATAAATTCCTCCCATTACTAAAGGAAAGCCTGGTCAACGCTATTAATCCTAAATCAAAAAAGATAAGAAACGATGACCAAGTGCTAATTCACCACACCACCAACTAAACATGGAATGTACAACAGACACATAAAAGCCATAGTCTTAATACAAGCACAATTGAAGCGAAAGTACACAAAGAGGACTTGGGGAATATAACAGAAGCCACAACATTATGCCAAAGAAGAGCATTGCAGCATAAATCACAGCAATAATAATACTTGAGTTCATGAAATGTACATTATTTGTGTATCCAGTAGTGGTACTACTATAAACTTTTGAGATGTATGGAGACATTTTACCTGCATCGATTCGCAACTCTAAAGAAACCATAAAATGATCTTTCTTCTGTTCTCCCCCTTCCGAATCATTCATAAAAAATAACCTCAATGAACTTCTTTGAAGCCCACGACCTGGAAACATCTGAAAGCTTGCTTTCTTCAACACATATTTGCCTCAACCGCACACAATTCAAAACAAATAACTCAACAGCCTCTGCCTCGATCCCATCACAACTCACTAGATCTACAGTCTCCAATTGCTCACAACTATTAAACATTGAAGCCACGGATGCATTTGTCAATCGTTTACACCCCCTCACCTTCAATTCCCTCAAACAATTCAATGATGCAAGCATCGATATAAACTCTTCATCCGCCAACTTGCCATTATGAGACAAGTCCAACTTCCTCAAATTTCTAAAACTCTGTCTTAAAGTGGTCAACAACCCAGGTTCCATGTTGCAATCTATCAAAGCCAATTCTTCAAGCTTATTATTACTCATGGCTAATGCCATAGTCGTTAGCCCTTCATGCGAAACAAGAAGACAACTTTCTAACCGAAGAGACAACAAACCACTGAACTTCTCAGCCACTGCCAATAAGTGATTGTCTCTGAGGGTACGAGGTAAACCTAGATCGAGTTTTCGCAAATTACACCGGCTGTGAGTAATGAATTGCAGCAACCCCTCTCTGCTAACGTCCCCGATTAAAAGAGCGCTGATTGACAGGGAGTTCAGAGACGTACAACTCTCTACCAATCCCATTAAAATATCATTAACTATGGATCCACAACACCACAATTCCACTTCTTGGAGGCCCTTCAAGCAATTATTGAACGAGGAAACCGACGTGTCATCGCCGATCCCGTGGCAGCGACGCAGCTGCAGTTTCTTAAGCTTTTTACAGCTTTTCCACAGCCCATCAAGATCGTAATCGCCGCGTCCGATCCCTTCGAGAGTTAGGGTTTCTAATTTGAGCTCGCCGTCGAGGTTGTTCCCCTTGGAAGCAGCATCGACGTATTCGAATTCGGTAGGGAGGGAGGCGAAGACGACGTCGAGTTGTTGAAGAGAGGGGAAGTGGATAAGCCAGTGGAAAGAGAGGGGTGGGTAGAGGGAGATGGAGAGAGAAGTGAGGTGAGGGCATGAGATGGAGAGAGGGACTGGCATGCGTTGGAGGCAGAGATGTGTCAGCTCGGGGGTACAGGAAGAGGCGACGGAGGAGAGGAGACGATCGGAGAAGATGGTGATGAGGAGGCGGGAGAGGCGGGGGAAGTGAGAGAGGAAAGAGCAGAGGGATTGGGGCGTACAGTTGTCTGGGGAGAGGAGGAGAGAGAGGGTGGATCTGGAAGAGCGGTAGAGGCGGAGCCACCGCTTGGAGACGAGGGAGACATCGGCGGTGGAGCGGGAAAAAGTGGAAGGCGGCGGGAGGCGGCGGAGGACTTCTTCGAGGAGATCGTCGCACAGGATTCTGTCCATCTCCTCCATCCCCCTTCTTCCCCTGTGGATCTCTTCCGTGTTTTAGTAAAGATTTGGTGACAACTGACAAAGTAGAAAAGCCAATCAAAAAATATAGAAGTATATGCACTGACGATCATTTCAGTGCATATATTTATACTCTTCTTTTTATTCTTCACGAAAATATCAAGAGGTTGCCGTAAATCACTCGTTCGAGAAGCTGCACAATATCAGCTATCCGTTTTGACATTGAATGGTTTAGATTTTAAAAAATTAGTTCGCTGTAAGAGTTTAACTCAATTTTTTTAAAATTCGGACCATTCAATACACTTTAAATGCACGTAATTTGACTCCGTGTTTCATAGAAGCTCGTTATAGGAGTTATAGTTTTTCAAATATCAATCCAAATCAACGTGTTGACTATAAACTATTATTATCCTTTCTTTTCTTGTGAATCATCCAGCAGTAAGAAGAAAAGGTGGGAGATAAATTTCTTTTACAAGTTAATTCTTTTAATTTATGAGAAAAAATCAAATGCTTTTGACAAATTACATTTTTTGGTTGTAAGTTCATTTTGCAAGATAGACCTCACCCCCTTCAAGAATTCTTTTGCAAGAGCGATTTTGGACTAAATTAATTACTGTATATTTATAGTTAGTAGTAAACTTTTACAAAAAAAATAATCAAATGAAATATTCCCTCCGTCCCAAATAAGTATCCTTTTTCAACAATCGTGTCGTTTACAAATTTTTTTTTATATTTTTCAACTTATAATATTTAAAAATTTTTTGTAATAGAACTTGGGAATTGATTTTGCTATTCCCCTTTCCTCTAGCGACACTCTCATTCTCTTAAACAAATCACCTAATCGAGACAAAAAGGGAGTGGCGTTGGAGAAAATAAGAGTGACAAAATCACTCCCTTAGAACTAAATGAAATCTATCAAACAAGATTCATAATGTATATAAAAAATATTATAGATAAAAAGATATAGACAATATTTTGAGACCTTCCAAATAATGAAAAGAGACACTTAATTTGGAACGGAGGGAATACATTTTAAATTCATCTCGACAAAAAAAATAAAACAAATATGGATAGAAGTTTAAAATTCTCAAAAGAAACCCAAAAAATAAAAAATAAAACAAGAGACTAAATAATGTTTGAGATAGCATGTATTACTCTTTAAGCATCTTCACTCCTTACTCAAATTTGAGTAAAAATCACTCAAAACTCTTCTCCACTCCTTACCCAAACCTTGAGTTGGTAAGATTCAAGCATTTACTCAAATTTTTAAAGGCAAATTTCACACCTATAAATTTACGAATTTGCCATTAATGAAATTTTTATTCAAACTTATGCATATTTGTGCTTGGATTTGAATTTGCCCATTGTAGCACGCAATATCAAATTAAGTTTGTACTCATATTTTTACTCAAATTAATTCAAGCAAAAATTTGAGTAGATGCTATCTCAAAAGACTTTTAAGAGTAGATGCTGCCAAGGTTGCATGAGTAGCCATGCAGAAGGTGTCCGGGTCTAATTCTAGGATCAATGGGTAGATTATCTTTTCCCTGTTCAACAGAAGAACTGATGAAAACCAGAAAAGACAGAGAAGAAACTACCACGTAGTAGCAAGTACTTCTTTCATTGACTGCAATTCTTTCTCCAGGAATAAATTGATGCACATTCTAACAGACACACACAACCCATAGTCTTAATTAATACAAGTACAATTGATGCGGAAGTAAACGAAGAAGACTTAGGAAAATATAAGAGATGTCGCAACGTTATCCAGTATGGGTACATACATTCTTAATAGAAGCTTTTGAAATGTACGGAGATTAATACCTGCATAGATTTGCAACTCCAAAGAAACATAGAATGGCCCTCCTTTCTTCTGTTCTCCGTCCCTCTTCCGAATCATCAATCAACAATAACCTCAATGGACTTCTTTGAAGCCCACGACCTGGAAACATCTGAAAGCTTGCTTTCTTCAATACGTATTTGCCTCAACTGCGAACACTTCAAAACAAATAACTCAACAGCCTCTGCCTCGATCCCACCACAACCCATTAGATCTACACTCTCCAACTGCTTACAACTCTTAAACATCGAAACCACGGATGCATTTGTCAATCCTTCACACCCCCTCACCTTCAATTCCCTCAAACAATTCAATGACGCAAGCATCGATATAAACTCTTCATCCGCCAACTCGCCATTACAAGACAAGTCCAACTTCCTCAAATTTCTAAAACTCTGTCCTAAAGTGGTCAAGAAACCAGGTCTAACGCTGCATTGGATCAAAGCCAATTCTTCAAGCTTGTTATTACCCATGGCTAACGCCATATTCTTAAGCGCTTCACCCGAAACACGAAAACAATAATGTAACCGAAGAGACAACAAATCCCTGAACTGCTCAGCCACGGCCAATAAGTGATCGTCTTGGAGGTCATGAGTTAAATATAGATCGAGTTTTTGCAAATTACAACTGCTGTGAGTAATGAATTGCAGCAACCCCTCTCTGCAACCGTAGTCGCGAGAGTGGATTAACAGGGAGTTCAGAGACGTACAACTCTCTACCAATCTCGTTAAAATATAATTACCTATGGATTCACAATACCTCAATTCCACTTCTTGGAGGCCCTTCAAGCAATTATTAAACGACGAAACCGACGTGTCATCGCCGATCCCGCGGCAGAAACTCAGCTGCAGTTTCTTAAGCTTTTTACAGCTTTTCCACAGCCCATCGAGACCGTAATTGCCGCATCCGATCCCGGTGAGGCTTAGGGTTTCTAATTTCAGCTCGCCGTCGAGGTTGTTCCCCATGGAAGCTGCATCGACGTGTTCGAATTTGGTAGCGAGGCGGACGCGGCGGACGAAAAAGAGGTCGAGTTGTTGAAGAGAGGGGAAGGAGAGGAGCCAGTGGAAAGAGAGGGGTCTGGAGAGGGAGATGGAGAGAGAAGTGAGGTGAGGGCATGAGGTGGAGAGAGAGAGGAGAGAGGAGAGAGAGACTGGCATGCGTTGGAGGCAGAGATGTGTCAGCTCGGGGGGACAGGAAGAGGCGACGGAGGAGAGGAGACGATCGGAGAAGCTCGAGGTGTCGTGGGTGGTTTGGATTGGTCCGAAGAAGGTGATTTCGAGGGAGGAGAGGTGAGGGAAGTGAGAGAGGAAAGAGGAGAGGGAGAGGGGCGTACAGTTGTCTGGGGAGAGGCAGAGAGAGAGGGTGGATCTGGAAGATCGGTGGAGGCGGAGCCAACGCTTGGAGACGAGGGAGACATCGGCGGCGGTGTGGGAGGATAGAGTGGAACGCGGCGGGAGACGGCGGAGGACTTCTTCTAGGAGCTCGTCGCACAGGATGCTGTCCATCACCCTTTCCCTGTCCCTCTATTCCGTGTTTGACTAACGAGAAAATCTTTTTAACGGAGCGTTACGTGAACACTTAATAAAATATTGAATAGTTCAGATGTTAATAAAATATTTTTGGGATGAGTTAATTAATTCTTATCCGAAATTTGTTTATTTAAATTCGGACCGTCCAAATTCAAACCAGATGACATTGCGCGATTTCGTGAACAACCTGTTTCGGGAGCCTCCGTGAAGTCTATCTCATCAAAAGAAAAGAAAATACGGAGTAGGTGAATAGGGGTGAGAAGAAAGGATCGTCCAAATTTTTTTAATTTTTTTGAGATTTGTTGAGAGAGTAGAGAAGCCAATCACAAAAAATTCTATTTTTATACTCGTTTTTTATTGTTCACTAAAATACTTAAATCCAAATGAGCGCGTTGACTATGAACTAGTATTATCCTTTCTTTTTTTATGAAATCTCTAAAATCTCTTAATGGGACTGCAAGGAGAGAAAGCAGGAGATAATTTCTTTCACAAGTTAATTCTTTTAATTTATGAGGGGGGAAAAAAAAAATCAAAGGCTTTTGACAAATTACATTTTTTGTAATTCATTTTGCGTGATAGACCTCACCCCCTCTTTCAGAATTCTGTTGCACAAGTGATTTGGACTAAATTAATCATATTTATAATTAGTAAACTTCTACAAAAATTCATCAAAAGAAATACATTTTAAATTCATCTCGATAAATAAATATAAAAAAAATGGATAGAAGTTTAAAATTTTCAAAAGAAGCCAAAAGAAAACAAGACCAAGTAATGTTTGAGATAGCATGGAGTCTTTTGTCTAGGATCAGTAGGTATATTTGTTTTTCCTGTTCAACATAACTGAAGAAAGAAATTAAATTATTTAAACTGTCAGTGTAAACATTTGTTGACCGAAGAAAACCAGACCAAAAAAAAGAAGAAACTCCCACGTAATTCTTTCATTGACTGCAATTCTTTCTCCAGGAAGAAATAGATTTCTCTCACTTCATTGCTCTCCAGACCATCAACCATGCCTGTTGAGCAGATTTCTTTCATACCAACGACAGCAGTATTTTTGACCTTGGATGTGTTCGGGTCCGAGCAACCGGAGAACCGAATTCCCTGATGCTTCAGTTAGAAAACTCCCTAGAATTTGTTCTGATCACTGTCCCATGTTAGTAGTAATATCTACCAGTAATAGTATGAGACCCAATTCCAGCCTTAGACGGACCACCCACCTGATTTCATAAACAGTACTCCGTATGAAGCCGTCGTGCTATTTCTAAACATGAATTTCCCTAATTGCATTGACACCTTAGTTGACAAATCCCAAAACTTGGAACGAAGAGGTTTTCGGAACTATTTCTTGAAGAAATAGACAGCCCTTCGCCCGCCATAGAGGGAGTTCAAAAAAAGACAAGGCCAATACTATTCTCGCAACCTTTTCATTCTTGAAAAAAAGCTGATTAATCAACATCACACCACCTTGAAACAAGAACTCTTTTGCTACCAAATAAATAAATAAATTAAGAGATCAACAAGTAGATTTCATTTTTATTTAAAAGTCTCTGTATTCTGCACCCAATACATCCAACTGATCGATCCAAGAAGTTCAATTCTCAATACCACTTCCCTCTCATTTTCAAGGTACCACGTCAACAAAGTCTTTACCTCTGAGACAATCTCAAAACAAAAGTGCTACAAAGATTTCTGCACCTCCCGAGAGAATTGCAGTGCTATGCTATGTTCCATCTCCCTTGTGATTGCAACTATCTCAACTTCCAAGCAAAACCCTATTACCTTTGCAAACAAAATCAAAGCACCACATAAAATGCAACTGTTAAAACACTAGAATTACATGGATATTACGAATTTCCGCTCATTACGCAAGGAGCTAGTCCAAACGGCATAAACCTTCATTGAAGGGAAGATAAAGAGTGATGTTCACAAACTAAATTTACAGCTTCAAAAGAAGATGCATCTCTGAGACACGAATTCTAAAGATAGTCTTCAATCAAGTACACACGCAGAAAATGAAAATGAAGGCGAACGGACAAGTATACCAATTGCAACATCATTATGACAAAGAAGGCTAAGATCAGTGACAGTATCCCCAAATAAATTCCATAGTTACATAAAATACCCAGTCAAATGGACTAGTTAGCATTAGATATAATGAAAAGCATACATTTCTCTCATTACCAAAGGACTAAGCTTGTCCAACACCATAATCCTTGTCATCAAGAAAAGAAATGATGACCAAATGCTAATTTGCCGCTTCAATAAAGATACCACATATTTAAATAGACACAACAGAGTCTCCAAACAAGTACAACTTAACCGAAAGTAAACAAAGAGGACCGGGGGAACTAAAACATTCGCCGAAACATTATGCCAAAAAAGAGCACTGCAGCATAAATAACAGCAAATAATATTTATATTCACTCATGAAATGAAAAATGTTGGAGTGTCCAGATTAGGTACATTCTTATTAGAAACATTTACAATTGACCAATGGAAATGCACAGAAATATTTACATGCAATGATTTGCAACTTAAAAAAAAAAATGGCCTTTCTTCTGTTCTCCCCATCGTCCAATCAACAATCAAACAACCTCACGAACTTTTTTGAAGCCCACAACCTGGAAACATCTAAAAGTCTTGCTTTCTCCAATACGATTGGTGTAGGTTTCAAAAGATCTAGTGCCATGCGTGAGGAGGGGTGTGTGTGTGTGTTTGTTTGCTTCCAATGTGTCGCAAAAATCAAACTATAAAATCCTCAATCATTTCTAGTCATTTTGTGCAGAGAAAAAAAGAGAGAAGGCTACCCTAAGCAGAAGAAACTGTGCAATTCCATGTCACAAGGGGAAATCAGGTCGCAAAAATCAAACTATAAAATCCTCAATCATTTCTAGTCATTTTGTGCAGAGAAAAAAAGAGAGAAGGCTACCCTAAGCAGAAGAAACTGTGCAATTCCATGTCACAAGGGGAAATCAG
>BPLS01000130.1:605335-697552 GCA_019656275.1 Rhododendron kiyosumense
CTATCTATTACAAATTTCAAGTCAAGCATCGCATGCAACTGAGACGAGTCAATGATGATGCAGCAAAATGTAAACGCACAACGCCCAACAAGGAAGGTGAACCATACATACGTAGAGATATGTTGCGCTGTTCCACATCCAAAGGGACTCAGCCCAATTCCAGAAGTCACCAACATTCACGCTGCCAAAACCCTCGAACAGACCTTTCGTAATGATGTATGCAGTGGGAGGAAACCCAACAAATGTCAACAGAAGGTTACATGCTGCCCTAGTGAGAGATCTCAAAGACCAATCTTTGACGTCGAAAATCAAAGGTGTAGCCAACAAACACATGGGCACAATCAACAGAGCTCCAATTTCCGCTGTTGCAAAATTGATGATTGACATTAGACAAAGACCGACAAATGCACCTGAAATTGTCACTGATTTCAAGAGAGCCCATTCCTTATCCTGAAGTTGGGAGACACTAATGAATGAAAAAGAAGAACCCAAGATTGAGCGCAAGAAGAGAAGGCTGAATACTGAAAGCAAAATCCAGATTACAAGGCTATGCGTTGGTGTGCAATCAGGTACTTGACTTATGATATACGGAAGCAATGTAACGATGGCACTCCATATGTAAACCACAAACACGGTTTTTGCTGCATGAAGCCATATCCATGATTTAAAAGAGAAGGCATCAACAGGGGCTGAAGAAGATGTGGGCTTGTCTTTTTCTGAACTAAAATCTTGCTTGGTACCATCAGAATAAAGTGAAGCTGCAACCAACGGTAGGGGAGCAACAAGCAGCGCAAAAGCAATCATGTACACCCCAACCGACACGAACTTGTTTGCAGAGGTTAAGAGGTATAAGAAAAATGACTGGTGAAACTTCTCTAGGAGGTTATTTACCGACCGTACCACTCCTTCAACCAACCTGCAATGAGACACAGAAAACTATAATCACTAAAACATCTTTTCCCAAAAATATACTCCGAATTTGACTGTCAAAATGTCTTCAAAATATTTTCATGGGGACAAGATGTTGTTGCCAAAAAGAATATTTTCCTTCTAGTTTGATTAGTTGTGAGTGCAGGGGAGCAATCCTTCCCTTCATCAAATTCTTGACATATTAGATTTTTTTGGTGTTTAGACTGGGGTATAGGCTCTACAGATTGGGTAGAACCTTTTTGTGGGTTGTCGGTTTTTTGTTCTTTGCTTTCTTTTGTACAGGGGTGGCATCTCTTTCCAATAAAATTATTACTTATAAAACGACAAAAAAACATCTTCTAAATAAATGGAGACATAGGGAAGTATGTCATAATAGAATTACACAGGCCCCAAATAACAAGGCAACGAGAAACAGGAAAAGCATAGTTGCACGAGAACATACAACAGCCTAACCAAGGTTAACAGAAAAAAGAAAAATAGCAACCAAAAAACTTGAAAAGTGGCAAGCAAACTGATAGAAAATGCCAGAGCAGTAAGCATCAAAACCCTCTGTAGCCCTTTTATGGAACAATAACCCGAGAGCATTAAGCCAGTCCCACAACTTGCAAGCCATTCACGCCGAAACCTTTGCATAGATATTGAGTCAAGTAGTTAACAAAATAGTTTATAGACATGCAAGATGTAAATAAGTACTCACCTTCCACCTCGCAGAAGAAACTCAGTTTTCCTGCCCTTGTTGTATGGAGAAAAAGTGGGTGAAATTTCAAAAGTAATGGCATCAACTTGATAATCTCGGAAAGCACCATGGGAACCAGTAGGAACACCTAATGCCTAACAGCAGAATACATGAATAAAGGTTAAAAACCGGGTGTACCAACAGAAGAATCAAGCAATCTATCATGCCCCTAAGTAGGTTATTAACCTAATCAGTTCATGGGTAGTCTGCAAATCCTCAATATGCAGTAACGAAGATAGATACCCCATTTATTACACTTTGTTTTGCAACTTTAAAAGGCATGAAACCCACCATCTGAACTACAAAACATATGGGAAAGAAAAGACAAAAAGAAGTAATTACCTGGCGATATAATGAACTGGCAAGTGTAGCGGTACCTTCAATATAATCTGCAACAGGGACACCAAATTTCCATTCAGGATTTAATTTTCTAGCGACTTTTCCTATTGACTCAAAAATTTGACCCAGAACCTTGAGCAACTTAGAGTCATGCAAAGACCACAATTTCTCCACTTTTACTCGCAAACCCTGACCATGTACTGCCAAGTAGTTCACAACATTGATGAGGTCAAGATTGGGCATCTGCCCGTTGGATGCCTCAGCATAAATACTAAGTGTATCCCTCTCAACTTCCGCGCTTCTATCAGAAACCTTAATGACAAGGGCAGCAGCCATGGTCCCACCACGTCTAAAAACATCAGATATATCTGCTCCAATAACCGGGCTATTTTTCAACTCATAAGAATTACTTATTTCTTGACACGTTTCAGGATTTCGTGTTTCCAAACCACCAACTATAGGGGTGTGATAATCTCTAAGCCAAGCATCAACAGCGGCATATTCTCCATGCTGAGTATCCGCAGCAAGCCATATAATATCCTTTGCAAGCCAAGTTACTCTTGTAAGCAAAGAAAATACTGAGGATGCGATGCCTAATGATAAGGCCTCACCTAGTGAGATCTTCACAGAATTGTAAGGTGTCACCAATACAATAGCTTCCTTCCCATCGCCACGTGGAGCTCTAATAATTCCAACTGCATTGATGCCATAGGACGAACAAGTCCAGTTCTCTTGGATTTTTCCATGGTCAGGACCAGAAAAAAAGTGCAGTGGATGAAACTTATTTAATTCAGGGTGGAACTTGTGATAACTAACTTCAGCACCTAAACCCTCCATATGCTGTGCTACCATCCCCGGGATTCCTCTGCGATTTTTCGATGGGGTAAAAAAGAAGCATTTAATGAAACTGAGCATCAATGGATAATGCAACGAATATGTACATAAAAATCACAAACCAGCAGAAAAAATTGCCAGATGACCAGTTCCTTCTAGATTATGATCTTGCATTCCAATCAAAGCAAGGAAAATAACGAAAATAGCAAAACAGCAAGTCAGCAACCAGTGGGGTTGCAAGTGTGTGGTGTCACACAAAAAGCATCAATAAGTGCTCAAGAATTGTTTTGTTGATAATCACACTCGTTGAGATGTTGCAAAAATTATGTGGCTTTGAGGATCTAACTTGTTATTTTGCAGCACATGGTGACGTATCAAGATACAACAAGTACAACCATTATAAATGCATTTGTTACCTAACACTTCAAGTTCTCAAGTAACAAAATAGAGAGATTCCACACACGTTCGGATCTAGTTTCTAATGGCAAGAGCAAACCAACATCCGGGCGGAATACTTAAGAACAGCTAGTGTAACTTATCACCCATTAGGAGATGGTGTGACAACGGAAAACTGATAAAGACATCTCCAGGGCGCAATAAAGGTTTTACTTTTGTTTCAACATAACAATCATATGCAAAGGGACATCATAGATACACCACAAGCACAATTGCATCGATGCTGTGAAAAAGAACGTAATATTCGCACTGTGCGTAGAACTTAAAATTAGACAGTTGAGACCGCGAGAGGAGCAATGTAACTTCACAAAACTAAAACATAACCAAGTATCTCATTTAAGTCTTCCATGCCAATGGCATGATCCAAGAGAACAACTTACTAAATGAAAATTAGACAAAAAAAAAGTTATCAAGCTCCACAAAAGATAACCAAACCTGCAGTTATAAACCACATGAAGGGAACAACCATAAAGCATTTAGAGGAGAAAGCACCTACATGCTAGCGCCAGTAGATTTCAAGTTCAAATTGGTTATATCCTGTACAAATTTATTTGCCTCTGACACATCCTGAGAAGAAAGCATGGGGTGGGCAGAGCCTGTGATTTAGGAGCATGTAAAGGTACAGTCAGCAGATGCATCAGGTCAAACAATGAAAGTAGTCAATGAGAACTATGAAAAGACACAGAATTATCAACTGAAGATTATTCACCCAAGTAAGCAAAATTCACGACTCAAATTGCTAGCCATAGAATGAGGAACAAAATTCTGTCCATTTGTGATGATAGTGGTATCAGATTGGATGACCCCCAAGATGTCAAAATGGAGGTCCTGAGATTCTATAAGGGTATGTTGGGCTCCAAGTTTACTCAGAAAAGGTTCTCTGGTACTCGGCTCAGGTTCTCAAATACTGTCCCTAGTTCACTACATTCCTCTCTTATTGCCCAATCACTCCAGAAGAGATCAGGAAGGCTATTTTTTCAATCAATGGTGACAAAGCAGCAGGTCCGGATGGCTTTAATGCCAGCTTTTTCCAAAAGAATTGGCTTGTTGTTGGTTCAGAGGTAATTGCAGCTATCCTTCAGTTTTTTAAATCTGGTGTTATGTTAAGAGATGTGAATGCTACTGCGTTCATTCTTATTCCTAAAACAGTTGCCCCCAATCTATGAGAGAATACAAACCTATCGCTTGTTGTAATGTGATTTACAAAGCTATTACCAAAATCTTGGCATCTAGAATACAGCCCATCCTCCCCACATTATCAACAAAGCCCAGGCTTTGTCAAAGGTCAGTCTATCTCTGATACTATTTTACTGATGCAAGAATTGGATCGAAATTATCAAAGAGACTCTGGTGTTGCTAAGTGTGCTATCAAGATTGATCTGATGAAAGCCTATGATTCGGTTGATTGGGATTTTCTGTTTGAGGTTATGACAGCCATGAACTTTCCTCATCAATTTATTGGTTGGGTTAGAATCTGCATCTCTTCTGCTATGTATTCTGTTGTGCTTAATGGAGAGCTGGAGGGATTCTTTAAAGGGGAGAAAGGTCTCAGACAAGGAGATCCTATCTCCCCATACCTATTTCTTTTGATAATGGAAGGTTTATACTCTATTCTCCAAAGGAGGATTAATGAAGGGCAGTTCACTTATCACCCCAGATGTGCTTCCTTGTCTATCACCTATTTGGCCTTTGCTGATGATCTGTTCTTTCTTTCTGGAGCTGACTGTCAATCCGTTGAGATACTCAAGGACACCTTGAATGAGTTTTATCACTCTTCTGGGTTGCAACCAAATCTCCAGAAAAGCCAATTCTTTTTCTCAGGGGTGGATCCTTCAATTAAATCTGAGATCCTCAACATCCTTCCCATTCCGGAACGTATGTTACCAGTTCAATACTTGGGTGTGCCACTTATTTCCACCAGACTCTGATATGAAGATTGCATTCAGTTGAAGGAAAGGACACAACAAAGGATACCAAGTTGGTCAAATAGAGATCTGTCATATGGAGGTCGGGCTCTTCTCATTCAATCTGTTCTCTTCAATATGCAAACGTATTGGTGCTCTTTGTTTATCCTACCTCAAAAGATCTTAAAAGAGATTGAATCTATATTAGGGGCATTCTTGTGGTATGGGGTTCATCTTAGAAGAGCGAGTGCAAAATTGAAATGGTTGGAAGTCTGTACCCCTAAGGCAGAAGGAGATCTTGGCTTGAAGTCTCTTAAAGAATGGAACAAAACCACTATGCTAAGACATTTGTGGGCTATCTGTAAAAAGCAGGATACATTATGGGTTAAGTGGATTCACAGTTATATGATAAAAGATCAGAATTTTTGAGGGATGAAAATGCCTCAAGACTGCTCTTGGACAATGCGAAAACGTCTGAAGTTGAGGGTGCTGGGCCAGAATTTTGTGAAGCATACCATTGGTGATGAGCACAGTACTTCTTTATGGTTTGATAACTGGCATCCATAGGGTCCCCTCTACAAGCTGCTAGATGGAAGATCTACTTCTATCCTGGGGGCGAGCTATTTTGGCTAAGGTTAGTTCTGTTGTCCTCAATGGTGAATGGCACAGGCCTCGCCCAAGGAATAACTTAATCTAGCTTATCCAAAATGCTATTCCTCCTACCTTACTGCCTCAAGCTGATAAAGAGGATGAAGTGGTTTGGACAGTGTCCCCAACTGGGCAGTATGTGACAAAACATACTTGGGAAGCTGTTAGGGGCCTAGGGCATCAGAAGCATCGACACCTCTAGAGGTCGAAGTATCGTAGTGTCGGACACGGGGACACGGCGGGGACACTTACAGGACACGCAACGTGGTGTGTCCCATAATTGAATATAAATTTTTTAGGGGGACACGGTTGGGGACACTGATGGGGACACGCAGGGGCCAAACTGTAATTTTAAAAAAATGAGAGTCAAATTGTAATTTTTTTAAAAAACTTGGGGCCAAATTGTAATTTTAAAAAAATTTCTAGGTGTCAAACTATATTATTTATTTATTTATATAAATAAATATACACGTGGCGTGTCCCCCACCATGTCCGTGTCCCCATTTTTTTAGAATTCCCGTGTCGGTATCCGTGTCCGTGCATCATAGCTGCATCATGGTGTGAACTGAAGGTTCAATGGGCTCCCCTTGTCTGGTTCTCCAAGAATGTCCCTAAATAGGCATTTATTTTGTGGTTGGCTTGCTTAAATAGGCTTTCTACAAAAGATAGGCTTCGGAAATGGGGAAATCGACGTAGATCCAAAATGCACGCTGTGTTCTATCTCAGATGAAACTCTACAACATCTGTTTTTTTTATTGTTCCTATTCTAGAGTCATATGGAAACAGGTTCTGTCTAGATTCTCGATGCATAGAGGCATTGGCTCTTGGGATGCAGAGCTCAGTTGGGCTATTAGGAATTGCAGGGGGAAAAGCTTTAAAGCCTTGTTGTTTAGACTAGCTTTGGCTGCTGGAATTTACCACATCTGGATAGAAAGGAATACCAGGATTTTTGGTGGGAAAGTTACCTGTGCTGCAGTAGTTCTTTCCACTCTTGCAGATAACATCAGATTAAGGACTTGTTCATGGCGACATATTGCCAATATGTTGGAGAATCAAAGACTTTTGGATCTTTGGAATATTCCGAACAGAGTTTTTGGGAATTTTCATCCCTAAATGTTGATGGGTTACATGTAGATTGTAATAGGTTTCAGTCGTATAGCTTCTGATCATTGTGGGTTTATACCTGTTGTTGATTGATTTGGTTGGTTGGTTTTAATATAATCGATTTACCAAAAAAGACAAAAATACAAAAAAAAACACTTACCCACTGCAATACTGGGCTCATCCATAATCCAATATATGTCCAAACGGAGTACAAAATCCTAAAACGTGTTGCATGATACTCATACTCAACTAGTTTCAGTATAGTATGATGACAGTCGTACAAGTATGCCCCCATCCCAACGTGGATAGAAGCACATAAACGGGAATTAATTCTAACTCCCACATGATAAAAGTCGGTCAATAACTCTTAACACATAAAACAATTTCTGATCGCGGGTGTCACATTTGGTTTACTTTACATTTCTTCGTATTAAACTCTATCAGTAGGGGAAGCACCCGCATGAGAGCAACAAAAAAATAAAATTTAAAACATTAATAAAGCAGCCAAAAATCAAAGAGAAATGTACTGACCCGCCATTATAGCATTTTCGGAGATGTAGGTGTTTTTGGCGAGGACAGGTAACAGCAACAGAGCCACAACCCCTGCGGCGCAGCAAACGACGCTGAAATCAAGAATAATAAATCTCAATTAGTGCACTCACCGTATAAACCGTCACATTCAACTCAAATTACAAAACCAATTCGAAACCTATATACAGGCATCCCACACACGCATATATACATGTGTTTGTGTGTGTGTGTGTGTGTGTTCAGCTAGAGAGGGTACCTGAAGAGGAGGCTGTGAGAGATGAGGAAAATGCCAATTCGGACGATCGGGCGAGGCTTTGGTTTCACAGGTTCACTTTCCGCCATGATTGCCGACGGAGATGCTCCAAATCAGTGGTCGGCTGTGAGATCTTCGATCTTCGCTGCTCAATAGTTGAGGTTTTATCGACTCCGTCTACGGCGTCGTCATAACTGCATTTGATCTCGCCGTCTATAGATTCGACTCGACGGCCGACTTCGATTGGGGATTATTAACTGCAATTCACAAAGTTAAAAACTTGAAAAGGGCTAGGCCGCAAGCGATCCGACTCGCTCTGTTAGCTCCGTTGGGTATTTTCGAGTTTCGTCCGCAACGTTAACAAACTCCGCTGAGTACTTATTTTTCGGTTTGCGTCATCCTTTCAAAATTACTTTTAGTTTAATAAAATATTAGTACTTATTTAAAAAATAAATACTAGTATTTATTTTAGTTACTCTGTTGTACTTAGTGAAACACACTCTAATTGTTTGCTAAACTAAATTACTAGGCTCTCTTTGGAACTCAAGAGAAGTAAGGGGAAAAATACAAGAAAATTGGTGGGAAATTTCACTATTTACGATTCTATAATTTGTTGTTTTTGCAAAAGAAAATTTTTAAACTTTTTTTACCTTTTTTCTCACTTTTCTTATTAAGTTTTAAACAGACTGTATATGAACTAAGGATTGTGATTTTGGCACTTTAAAAATTGATGAAGTAGCTTCAAAATTAAACTATGTTGATTCACAAAACAACGGCGTTTGGAGCTCTTCCATCAATTTTTGAAGTGCTAAAATCAATTTCTATGAACTAAACCCAAAGTTCTCACATATTTCCAAGCAGGTCATTTTCCTCACTTATATCAATTAAAATATCATTAGCCCGTAATGGTATAATCCACGGATTTCCATTTGTTGATATATTCTCACATATATCAACAAATATATGAACTAAACCCAAAGTTCTCACGGATTTCCAAGCAGGTCATTTTTTTCACATATATCAATTAAAATATCATTAGTCCGTAATCCACGGATCTATATTTTCACAGATTTTCAAACAAGTCATTATTCTCACATATATCAACAAAAAATACTATTAACTTGTAATCCATTTAGTTCAAGGGAAACACACCCTTTGTTTCTTTCTTTTTTGTCTCAATTGAATCGGAGAGGTCATTGTCATATTTCCCAAATCTGAGATGAAGTTTATGGTATGGTCAAAAACCTCAGGGAGATCAGTGTAATTTTACTCTATTCTACTACGGGGAAGGGCCAAAAGGCTAAAAAACAGGAGAAAATTTTCAGTGTCAAGTCAGTATATCCCATGTGGTACTCATTCGGTATATTTAGATCATTCAATATATTTTTAGATGGTTCAGATTGAAATTCTCTCTCATCTCATCTCAACATTTTCCTTCTCAGAATCCAAACCATTAAAAAATGTAATGAACAGCTTGAATGTACCGACCAGAAAATATGTGGTACCCACTTGTCACTGAAATTTTTTCCCAAAACACATAAGAGAAAGATAGACAGAATGAGGGAGAGAAACAGGCTGGGCTGGGGGTGATACTAAAAATCGAAGAATCGAAAAAACCGACCATAGTAATTGGTTCGGTTCGATTTGTGGAACAAAATAGGTGCGGTTTGGTTTTTGCTTTTTGAAATATATTTTTTCAATTCGATTTTATGGAGGGTACAACTGAAATACCGAACCGAACCGAATTGAATTTACATACCCATCCCCAGTTTTTAATCTTACCCATCCATCTCCTAGGAAAATCTTAGCCGTATATGAACTAAGCCCCAAATTTCTTCCCCCGCAGCACCCACAACACAAACCCTCGGTCTCTCTTTCCCTCCCTGAAACGATGAAAACCCTCACGCACAAATCCCTCCCACAAATAAAGAAGCATCGTCGATTCATCTCTGAAGATGATCCATTCCATCTCACTCAACGACTGCATCTCTCTCTCTGTCTCTCAAGTCTCAAATCCTCACGCTTTTGAAGGTAAGTCTGAGATTCGAGATTTGAAGGTAATGCCATTGTTGGTGTATGCTTGAACCTTGTCTGCTGTCGATCTTTCGATTCTCACGGAACTTTTGCCGATAAAAATAAAAGGTAAATATAAAAAGATAAACCCATTATTGTTCTGTTTTTTTGTCCATTGTAATTTTCCCAATTTCCCGAAACCAAAAAACCGAAACAAAGCGACCGAAACCGAAAATACCGATCACCTCTTCGGTCTGTTTCGGTAGCTATATTTGGAAAACCGAACCGATTTTTCGATTCTTAAAATCCCCCAAAACCGAACCAACCGAACTGAAATCACCCATGGCCTGGGCTGGAGAGTGGAGAGAGAGAGAGAGAGAGAGTTCTTGGTTACTGTTTTGGTTCAGTCCCACATCGGAAGTGAAACAAGAAAAGGAGTTCAGTGATATATATATAAAGCCCTTCTCTGCATTCTGGCAAAGATTCCCCTTCCTTTCTGCAACGAGGGTAGATTTCTCTTTTCACACGAGATTGACGAGAAGAGGAAGGTCAAATTTTAGAAGAGAGAGAATGAGAGAGAGAAAGATGGAGATGGACAGAATCCTGTGCGACGAGCTCCTGGAAGAAATCTTCCGCCGCCTTCCGCCGCCTTCCAGCCACACCGCCAATGTCTCCCTTGTATCCAAGCGGTGGCTCCGCCTCTACCGCTCCACCAGATCCACCCTCTCTCTTGGCGTCTTTATCCGCGACTGTACGCCCCGCTCCCTCTCCTCTTTCCTCTCTCACTTCCCTCACCTCTCCTCCCTCTCTATCGCCACCAGCTCGGATTCTCCCGATCAGCTCCTCCTCTCTGTTGCCTCGTCCTGTCCCAAGCTGACAGGTCTCTGCCTCAAGTCTAAGCCAGTTCCTCTCTTCCCTCTGCTTTCTCTCTCTACCTCATGCTCTCACCTCACTTCTCTCTCCGTCGTCCTTTCTGGGGCCTTCTCTTTCCACTGGCTCGTCTTCTTACACTCTCTTCAAAACCTCTCCATATCTTTCAACTTCGTCTCCGGCGAATTTGAACACGTCGATGCTTCTTCCAAAGGGAACTTCGACGACGCTCAGCTGAAATTAGAAACCCTATACCTGTCGGGGATTTGACGCGGCCATCGGGGTTTCAATTGGCTATGGAAAAGCTGCAAAAACCTTAAGAAACTGCAGCTACATTGCTGTGAAGGAATCGGCGATGATACGTTGGTTTCATTGTTTATTAATTGCCTCCAGGGTCTCCAAGATTTGGAATTGAAGGTTTGTGGATCCATTGTTGGGGAAGTTTTATCGAGATTGGTAGAGAATTGTAAATCTCTCAACTCTTTGTTAATCTTAGGCAGCGATGGTAGCGGAGAGGCTTTACTTCAATTCATTACTCGGAGTTGTTGTAATCTGCGACAACTCGATTTAAGTTTACCTCTTGATTTAAAAAACAATCACTTATTGGCCGTAGCTGAGAAGTTCAGGGGTTTGTCGTCTCTTCGTTTAAATAAATGTTTTCGTGTTACTGGTGAAGGCCTTAAGACTATGGCTTTAGCCATGAGTAATGAGCTCGAAGAATTGGCTTTGATTAATTGTAACATGGTTGGAAGAGAACCAAGGCTGTTGACCACTCTAGGACAGAGTTTGAGAAATTTGAGGAAGTTGGATTTGTCTTATAATAAGATATTGGTGGATAAAGAGTTTATATCGATGCTTGCGTGGTGCAATGGTTTGAGGGAATTGAAGGTGAGAGGGTGTCTCGGATTGACAAAAGCATCCGTGGTTTCAATGTTTAAGAGCTGCAAGCAGTTGGAGAGTGTAGATATAATGGATTGTGATGGGATCAAGGCAGAGGCTGTTGAGTTATTTGTTTTGAATTGTCTACAGTTGAGGCAGATACATGTTGAAGAGAGCAAGGTTTCAGATGTTTCTAGGTCCTGGGCTTCGAAGAAGTTCGTTGCAGTTCTTGGTTATTGATGTTGGAAAAGGGCCATTTGTTATTCTTTAGAGCTGTGTATCGGTGAAGGTATATTTCTCTTTACATTTTTATTGGTAAATTGACAACCTTTTTGATAAGAATTTACCAAAGCTGTATACTCCAATAATGTACATTTCATGAATTAATTTTAATTACTCGTGCGGTGAGTTATGCTGCAGTTCTCTTCTTTAACATAATATAGCGGCAGTTGTTATATTTTTTTGGTCCTCTTCGTTTAAATTCACTTCAATTCTACTTGTTTTAAGATGGGTTGTGTCTGTTATAACTTAGAATGTGCATGTTATCTATCTATGTTGGAGCGGCAAATTAGCATTTTGTCATCATTTCTTTATCTTTTCCATTATAAGGATTACAAAATTGGACAAGCTTAGTGCTTTAGTTATGATAGGAATTGATGCTTTTCATTATGTTCTAGCTAGTCCCTTTTCCTGGGTGTTTTATGCAATTATGGAATTGTTTTAGGGATGGTGACAGTGATCTTAGCCTTCTTTGTGCAGCAGATATGGGTGCTTATATATTTAGTTTTTTTCTCATTGTATGAACTAATTTGTTGTTCCTTTCTTTGCTATGATTAATACTGTACCACTGCTGCTTTGTCACAATGATGTTGCAATTGTTATATTGGCCAGTTAACCTTTTTCGTTTTCTTTGTGAATACTTTATTGATGATTAACTATAGAAAATTTGTGTCTCAGACTATGCAAATATCTTTTTCTTGAAGCCGTAAATTAGAAAATGAATGGCAATCTTTATCAGTTTATCTTTTCAAGTAAGCATTATGCTGTTGGGCTAGCTGCTCAGCGTAACGACACAAAGTTTATTATTACCATCAGGTTCTATTGTTCCATAATTTCATGTGGTGGGGTATTTTGATGTTCGCAAATCAAGCTCTAAGGGGGACATGGTAAGAGAGATACTCACATGCATGAGGGAGATGGAAAGTAGCACTGTTATTCTATTTGGTGGTCTGGAAATAATTGTAGCAGTTCTGTTTAGAGATTGTCTCTGAGGAAAAGACTTCATTGATGCGATACCTTGATCCTAGAATCTAACTGTTGATCTAGAATTAAACCTGGCCCGCTTATGCATGGCTAAGGCTACCTCAGCACCATGTACTCCTTTAAGACAGCATTTGGTTTTCTAGACCTTATGCAAAGCGCCTTTTTCACAGTCATAGAGCTGATTTTCCTTTATTAGCTAGAATTGGATAGTTTCTACGCTAACGGCCTAGAAGCACCTATGAATTTTCTGCCAGAGTGAGTCTGATGCGTAATTACGAACTTTTCCTTTGACTAAACATGGTATGTCAGTGCAAAGCCGTTGGTCTCATTTAGCTCTATCTGTTGGATGGATGTTGAAGGGGTGAAGCTTAACTCATTTTAACAACTACATCGAGGGAACAGGTTTTCTCACAAAAGTTATTTGTGCGACCTTCATGTGGCCACGTTCCATCGAACCATAGTATGATGAATTAAATAAATTGAACATGACTGAACCAGGCATGTATGGGATTCTATTAGTTACCCAACCTGGGCAAATTGAAGGCGAGCAAAAGTAAACTAGATGTCTATGCCTAATTTGAGGTAGCTCTTAGGGGTAGTTTGTTTGACTATATGAGCATTAGATTGAGCTATATTCAAGAAGACTCTTATATTTGGGGTTTGCTTAAAATTTTAAAGGTCGATTTAATTGTCCTTCAGTTATATAATCTCAAAAAGTGTACGTTTTAGCGTATCATCAGAGGTGTGGTATTATTAATATCATTAGTCATTTCTATTAAGCCCATGAGGTTACATATCTTTGGGACTTATATAACCCTGCACTATGAGTCACTTCAAACAATTTAACCCTAAAGTTTTAGGACATCCAAGTAGTAAGCTTTTTTTTTAATCAAGAAGCAATGAGCTCATCACTTATACTTTCTGCTAGAGCAGTTTTTAATATGGAAAAGGTCAAGTTTATTGTAGGCTAGCTATTCTGTTATTGGGACTTCACTCTGCAACCTGCACTCAACAAGGGGATTAGTCACATTCTGCAGAATGGTTGTGAGGCATTTTGGTACTGGCCAATTTTATCTACTGATCCCAAGTTGGCGTGGAAAATTTTCAACTGGGAGTGAGGACAGAAATGGCCATTGATAAACTAGAAAGGGGTCACAGTTTAGGGATGGAAATTCGTCCCATATCTGATGACTACCCATCCGGTCCAAGCTATTTGGAAGCGGGGTTTTACTGGTTTTTTCCCCAATAGTAGTGAATATGGTGGGATTTAAGAAAACCTGCTCATTTATGGGGCGGAGATGATTTTGTTATTCCCGTTGAATATCCGTGCTCGTCCCAAACCTGATTGTAAGTAAATATAATAACCTTTGGAGTTATATATCTATATAACAAGATAGGGAAGTTTTTCCAAAATGTGTAGACACAAACTAACTTTCTGTGGCTCTTGATTGCTGTGAAGCCTGTGATTAATATTGGGTTTATATCTAAGGGTCAAGATTGGTTCCCACAGTTGAAGCATACCGCCAATTGTGTCTAATCAGCTTTACCGTTGTTGGTAGATCTCAACCATTGGATTTTTCAAAAACTAGTCTTTAGGTCCCAGCATGTTAGACACGTTGAGGCTTTTCAAACCCTCTCTTCGTTTGAATGGTTCAGTTCATTCAGGTTAAAGATTTAGTGATCGGTTTACTATTCTGCTTATGCTTCCCATTCCATTCTTTCCTCCCTCAATCTTACTCTACCCTTCTCTTGTCAAGTGGTTGACTAGCAGAACACTCCTCTCTCTCCTCTTTTCCTCCATATCTACTTCCTCTCCTCCTCCTCCTCCTAATGTTTTTACAGACACCCTCGAACCTCCACTGCCCCAACTGCAGAAGGATGTCAGATCAGAGACCACATTAGGGTTCAACATTGCCCGGTGACTTCTTTTCACAGATTTGGGGATTTGGAAAGAACTGGGGTATGAACTGGTGTATTGGATGATGAAGGCACGTTATTTTTCTTTTGTGTTGTATCATGCCTGTTTTGGCTCTGCGTTTGTTTGCTGAATTTGCATGTTTTCTCTTTTTCATGTTCGTCAGTCTATGCACATTACATGTCTGATATAATATCCTCAGAGATGAGTTTCACTTCTTTTATGGAATTTCTATTCCAACATATTTTTTGCTATGAAGTAAAGAATGAAAATATCTCATCACGATTTCGTCTTATGGACCTAGTTTCTAGTTATTCATTAGCCATGGACTTCAACAGGATTACAAGAGACTTTATTTCCCTCTGCTTATCGATATCATCCGGTATTTTTTTTTAAACTTTTTGTTGAACCCCTTGTGCAGGCAGTCGTTGCTTTATTGAAGAGGCCAAGATCAAGGAGTAGTTTATCCATTAGTCATCATGAACATGCAATTGTCTGATTTCAAGAAACAAAAAATTGTGGTTGCCTCTTAATTTTTTGTCCACAATTTTTTGTTTCGGTATTTCAAATGTTTATTGTGTTCCTCTTCATTTGATCACGGTTATGAACCCGCACGTCTCCTTGGAAACGGAGGGGAAATAGGGGGAAAAGAATTGTGCATTTTGACGCAACCATTGCAATGATCCATTGTGAAATTTCATTTTCTTTCCAGCGCCTCAAAAATCCCAGCGCAGCTGGTTGCGAGAGTAGCCCGGCTGTCTTCGTATCATCCGCGATCTTTGATGATATACTCCAATTAAATACTGTTCGTCTTATGGTCACCAACTTGTAATCATCTACTCCTTTACCCGTTAATGGAGTTTGATTAGTTTGTTTTTTATCTTCGCTTTCGTTATTTCTTTTTCTACACGGTTAGAAAATAGTTAAGTCCACTCCAAGAACCAATTTGTGCCTTTTCCTTTTAAGTCACACACAATTCGCTCTGAGCTTAGAAGTCACATTCACGGCATCAAGCATTCAATGTAAGGCGTGATAAGTTTTGGTACGCCCGCAAATAACCAACGAAATAACCAACGAACGCCTGCAAGCGCACTGGCGCCTTACTCGGCATCCCCCTGTCAAAAACAAGAGTTTTCAGGAATATCATGTTTGTTTGTAAAAGTTGAAGAGTTAAATATGTCAACTTCTCTTTATTTATCAAGTCGATCTCACATAAATTTTGATTGAGCTGAATATGGGTAAAGCTTACCCTATTTGCATCGGGTATCACGTGTCCTATACCCTATTTGCACCGAAATTTTTTTCGAATATGAGTAACTTGATCTTTTTACACACGCTACGAGTTTATTGACAAATTGTGTAAAAAAAACATATTTGAATTTGATTTGTTAATTTAACAAGCAGTTTGCTTTTCACGTTGTGCTATGTTCCTTCGGCTTTTTGTTGGCTTTCACTCGTCATCGACATTCTTAGACTTTTTGTTAGCCTTTGTGGGCTAATACTCTAAACTATTGTAACTGCGATAGTATATTGTACAGTACTTTTCTTATTCATCAATGCATTTTCTTATTCATCTGCGCATTTTTATCGTGTTCCAAAAAAAAAAACAGAACAAAAAACTCATGGTCCAATAGTCGAGCCGCAATTTGTTGAATTACAGCCACACGCAATTGCTTTGTCCAAAAACTCATTCTCCGACAACATTTCAAGGGTACGGCTCATCTCAGTCGTAATTTAACACCACCTCCTCTGTCTTGTCTAGAGAGAGAGAGAGAGAGAGAGAATCAGCAGATAACATAGCCATTAGATTTCAGAGAGAGAAGATGGCCATGGCGTCCAGCTTTGCCGCCATTTATAAGGTGCGAGATTGTGAAATTCCTTCTTCTTTTTTCTTTTCTATTTTGAAAAACACTCTTTTATTTTCGATATTTGATCGATCTTTAGTTGTTTTTTGTTTATAAAATTAGCCACAGCCACGGGCGCCCAGGATTTTATGCAGAAAGAAGGAGAGGGACAGAGGTCAAATCCACCCCTACAAAGTCATTGAAATTACGCCTCCGCCCAAGAGCCTTGGCATTCGTTGTTTTGCCCCCGTAAGCATCCAAATCAAAAACCATTTTTCTTTCTCCTGTTTTCATTTTGTATTTGCTTGTTTGCTTAATTGTTTACTGCCGGGATTAAATAAATAAGATCGAATACATAATCCCACAAAGTGTGAGAAATATCCAAAGCAATGAGAAATGTGGCATTATTAATCTAATCGCTATCTTATTTTCCGTTTTATGGGACAAGTAATTTTTTCACAATACATCACATTTAATTAAAAAAATAAGTACTTATTTCAGTTACTGGTACACACCCGTCTGATGAGATTTTATATATCCTTACTCCACTGCTAGTCCCGTCAAACAAACGGCACCACAGGGTCTTAATTGCAAAAACAGTAGACTAACTAGATGGAATCATGGAGTAAATGTCTAGAATGAAGATGTCAATGACGATTAAGAACTATTGTATGTAGCTCTTAGTAACTACCCCCTCCGTCCCGGTTTGTTTGTCTCCTTTTTGACTTTTTGAGAGCGTTTGACCTCTCAAAGAATTGGCTATAATTTTCAATTCGTAATGTTTTTAATATGCAATATGGATCTTGTTTGATAGATCTTAATTAGTTTTATTATACAAAATCTTCAAAATCATAAAAAACATTATAAAATATAAGATATAAGTATATTTTTGAAAGACACGTATTTCGATAATTGGACAAACAAATTGGGACGGAGGGAGTATGAAGCAACAGATGTAGCGGATTTCATCAAAAGGGTACATGTTGTCTTTCCTTCTTTTGGTGGATTTTGCGAGCTTTTATGAGCATCGCGGTTATTGCCTGGTGTCGCAGCTGATTATGCCTCACTTGGCAGATCTGTTCCATTACTAGTTGGTCTCATGCGCTGCAATGGAAAGCTAAGCTTTTAGAATTGACAATGCTGCTATGAAAGTTGTAAGAATTAACTTACTTACAACTCGAAGTCTTGAACTAAACATTTTCTCTAGACTTAGATATTTGTTTCCTTCGAGAACGTTCTTGCTTCATCTGAGTGATTCCATGACTCTTGACATTAGCCAGATTTGCTTTGTGATCTTGTGCCTCCAAATCTTCATCTACAAGCATGTTAGTATAACTTAAGGAGCAAAATCTAACATTTTCTTTAGTTTTGGCTCTTTTTAGTTTTAATGAATCGGGTGGATAGAACTGGATTTGATCAGTGACTGAGCTTATTTGTATGTTGTGAGAGTGTAAGAGGAGCTCTGTGTTTTACATAAACACCAAAAACAGTCTGAATAAGATTACATGGAACTTAGTACACAATTGTGCATATGTGATCGATACTTTGCTGAAGACCTCACAGGGCACAAAAGATTTTCACACGACACTACTTTGATTGCACACCAGAGCACTTAACTTGTGGTAAAGTTTGAGGACATTACTGTCGACAAGACACCGCGAGTTCACAACACTAACACACTGGACTTTACAGTACTTAGACCATGGCAAAGTGAATGCCCATTCTTGTTTCTACTGGCTTCTTCACGGACATGAGGATTTTCTCCAATCCCATAAACCTCCACAAGGCATTGAGATACTTGTATCATCTAGAATGCATCATCATTTCTTTCAATGACTTGAGATGCCTTCTTTAGATATAAGATAGAAAAAAATTCAGGGATAACATCTAGAGAGCAATAAGCGAAAGAGAGAGATTGGCAATACTTGAGGGGTATCGACAGTCAACTCTTCAAAAGAATCAACCCTTTAAGTCGGTTTCCAAAGTTTGTTAGATACAAAAAGTAGATGGTACGAGTGAAGGTTACGATACCAGCCTTTCTCATCCATATCATGAGCAAACAATACTATATGTTCTAACGATGTGAGGTACGAATATAGAGGTCTCTGCTGTGGGTCCTCTCTGACTTCTTTTTCATTGAAGTGGGATGAAGATCGAATCACTCGAACTTGATCTCATCCTCTTTTATATCCGAGTTCTGCAACCATAGAAAAGGATTTAGAATGTCCCTCACATTGAGACTGAACACATTCAGAGAAAAAGGATCCTGAAGAATGGATGTAAGTATTGATAAAAGTCTGCAGAAAGGAAACCAAAGTGTTGGAACTTTTATATTAAAAAATAAACTAGGTATATTTCTTTAAAAATTTGAACAGTTAATATTTCCCATGTTTAAAAGCTTTTAGGTTAGTAAGGGTCGTATGTTGTTATTTATAGTCATTTCTAACGTACCTTGAAAAAAAATGTCTGTATTGTATAGAGCATTATTTCCTTAGTTACTATGTTCTATTCTACATAACATGAAGGCAAATGCTATGGTGTCCCCTACCCAAAAGGGGACACCAGTTATGCCTCCCAAAGGTTTTTTTTATGTCTTCGAGTGGTTATAGAGATTATTGACAAACAATGAGAGACAGTTTTAGAATAGTCTTCTATACCGTTTTCTATAGTGCATGGGTAACTCGGTTCGAGACTCGTTCAAATCCTCCTAGTGGTTATGAATATTGAATGAGGAGAGCATGTGGGCGCTTGCATTGAATCTTGGAGCTAGTACACTGTGTGAATAATAGTTCCTAAAATTTAAGAATGATATTCATCGCCTCGTGAAGGTCTAAACGGAGTGTAGTAGCCCTAAGATTCAACGCAAGCACTCACGAACATTCCTTGTCTGGTGTTCACGACCACCAAGAGGATTGAACTAGTCACGAACCAAGCGGCCCAAGAACCCATAGAAAATAGTATAAAAGCTATCATAAAAACACAATGTGTCTCTCTAACATGGACAGCTCTAAAATATATGAGCGTCTATCCCTTCTCCTCCATCTACCTCTTTTCACACTTTCCACCCTTGCACAAGACCCCAATATATAGAGGTAATGTGTAATTCATTCTCCTTTATTATAAAAGTAAAGAATAATAAATCTGCTAATAACTTTTGTAACAGACATGATTTTACAATGTAATATGTTTGTAACTGTTTAGTTACCAAAGGAAAAAAAGTTTCATTTCGCAACGGTCAATTAATGATATTAGATATTAACATTTTTATTTTCATAAAAGAGTTCCAACACTGTTACATAAAGGGCATACCCGACTTTTGGTATCTGCTCCAAATTGATGTTCCACCTGCTTTGTTATTTAAATTGGTTGGAATCTGAATGTTTCTTTTCTTTCCCCTTTTCCTTTGTACGCGGTCTGTGATTTTATAAGTTAAGAGTGACATTTCATTAAGAAGACGACACTGAGAAATAGGAAAGCCTAGAGTAGATAACTAGAAGGTGGGGAAAGACCTTTTTTTGCTCATAATTCAAAAATTAGGAGCAGGGGCAGACACAAGGGGGTGCCAGGGTGCCCGGGCCGCTACACAACTCCCACCAATTATTCTAATTTTTTAGGTTTATTTAGAAAAATTCTATAGGATCGGCTCTACAAGTCTCTTGAGGGAAAAAAAAAGTAAATAAAGTTCCAATATATGTGTGGAAACGACCCGCCCTCCTAAAATTTCAAGCTATCAACTATCATTGGGTCACAAGTACGATATTAAATGGCGGTTACGTATATCCGCCCCAAGGGGTTGGCCTAATGGTAAAGGATTGGGACTTAGGGGTTTGCTCCCTCCTAAGGTCCCAGGTTCGAAACTTCTCAGGTGTTATCAACTCTTTTGGGGCTAGTCCATACAAAGCTTTGCCCCCGCAAGTGGGTGGTGGGATTAGTCCCCCGGGATTAATCGAGGTGTGCGTAAACTGGCCTAGACATCTGAGTTATAAAAAAGTATACACAATCTCGTTCATTCTCAGAATTAGCGAGTAGCAATATATGTTATGGGTTATCTATATATTTTTTACTAAGTAGTAATATATGTGATTCGGACCCCTAGTGGGTACAAATCATGCGTATCTTTGTTATTGTTTGATCTCTCTGTTCTTTTTGTTTTCGTAGCAGAACTTACAATGCGGGGAGAGTGTGACAATCGAAGGCCAAGCTTACACCATATCAGCCGTGACTCACCGTTACCAGCTTCGGAAGGGAAAGTACGAACCTAGTGAGAAGAGGCTTGATGTTCTTTCCACTGGGAGATACATCTTGAACTTGTATTTGGAAAATTTGCTAGAAAAATCTTGACATGGACTTTCAACTCAGTTCCATGTTTCTGTAGAGTAATGAGTTAATTGAAAATTTATCTGTCGTGATCATGTGTCCTAATTTCTGAGGTTTACTTCATGATATTCAACTAGATGTTTCTGTGAATGAAGCAATGTACGCGGGATCCAAAAATGCAGATAGAAGTTGTATTTGGCAAATCTTGTATTTTAGCGTGATTTTGTCTGCATTTTGATCGTATCCCTATACTATTTAAGATTGTTTGAATGAACATATGAATAATGTTGTGATCTTAATAGGATTATACTTGCCCCGGCCGTGTTTGTGATTATGGCCTCACAAAAGGGTTAAAGAACCGTTGAGTGCTTGCGACTGTGTGAGTGCTTGCGACTGTGTTTTGGGTTTCCCACCGTAGGTTCTTTTTTCCAGTGGTGGTGGCGTTTTGGTGCTCGGTGGTCTTCTTTTTTGGGCGGCTCGGCGGTGTGGTGGTGGTCAGTTAGATGTGGAGGCGGCGGGCGGACGGAAGGCAGGTGCTGAAAATGTTCAGTTGTGTTGGGAAAGGGTTTTGGGTTTTCTTTGGGTTAGGCTATATTGTAATATCTAGGCTTTTTGACTTCTCTTTCAGGGTTTTGTCCCTTTAGGAATGTTACTAACTATTTGGCCTTTTAGGCCATCAGTTATTATGAGCTTTGCTCCTATTTGGATGTTTTTCAACTTTTGATTGAATTCTCCTCATCCTTTTCCCTTAATAAAAATGTTACTCTTGCCTATAGAGTTACGGGAAAATGGATAACGCGTAAATTCATGCAGCCGATTTCAATTGATTGAATTAAGATCGGTTTGGTTTGATGCAGGAAGATGCTGAATCCTCCTTTCTACATTAGACAAGTAGTATTACAACTGCAAGTTATTACTTTATTTTCCTTCAATTTCTCTCAATAAGTTGGGTATAGAAATGCATAGTACACCTATAACCTATCTGTACATGCATTGCACATCTCTCCTGTTGACCAGAATTATTTTTCCCTTTGTAGTGTAGGTGCATAGAATTTCCGCACAACGCTCAACATTGCTTTGAAATTACTAAGAAGGTACAGTGATGGTTCCAAGGGGAGTGAGTGTGGAGGGCCACTACTCCCCAATTTTTTCTTTTAAAAATTCTCACATCATGTTCATTGTTGTGTGTAAGAGAATCACAAAATTAGGGTTGGAATTCTCAGTCCCATCTTGAAATCAACATACTAGGCTATTAGCCTATTACTGTACCGAAGATTCTTCGGGCCATTTATCGAGTGGGATTGTGATAGCAAGTAAAGAGTTTACTATTTCAAACTTGCAAATTCAACTTTCACTACTAGCAAAATACGGTTTGGGGCACTAAATTTTATCCGGTCGTTAATTTCAAAATTTCAGGATTAATTGAGATGTGATGCGGCCCACATATTCACTACCGAATCCTTTTTTTGTTTAGAAATTTGTCAATGATCCTGTGATATTGTCACTTATACCCACTGTACGCATTGGCGTCAGACTCCTACATTTAACCGTAAGTTCACATTTTAGAGTAAACTAGGGTAGAATTAGTTGCAGACTTGTTCAATTGGAGGTTTTGAGAGTAATTAATGAAAAGAAATGAATATAGAAAATTTATGGAGACCGTGTTCTAAGATTTTGACACCACAAACGAACAAGGTCGTCACTTGACAGTGGCAAAGCAGCACCAAGTACTTATTTTTCCTCTTTGTGGCATAGCTACAAGTAGGGCTGTAAACAAACCGAGCAGTTTGCAAGCTCGGTTCAGTTCGGCTCGGCTTGTTTAGTAAACGAGCCGAGCTCAAGCTTGAGTTTTCGGCTCATTTACTAAACGAGCTGAGTGGAACTCGACTCGTTCGATAAAAGCTCGGCTCATTAAGGAAGGCTCGACTCGATTAAAGTAGCTCGTTTAGTAAATGACTAAGTTCGGCTTATTAAGGCTCGAGTCAAGCTTGAGTTCGAGTTTTTGACTCATTTAGTAAACAAGCTGAGCTCGAACTCGTCGACGCTCGGTTTGGCTCGGCTCATTTACGCCCCTAGCTACAAGCCTACAAAATCCAGTCGATCAGTAACCCTGATCTGGTCCCAGATGGTGGAGAAGTTTTTCAGTGCCGGGTGGGCACGGGTCACGTGGTGCCGAGCACGATCTCGGCCTTCCAAACGTGTATTGAACGGCCTAGATCATTTTGGGTGATTTTTAGTGTAAAATTATCAAAACACCCTCTCAAGCACAAACAGATTTGGGCTGTCCAAAACACATTTAGATGGCCAAGATGCGTTCTAGGCACCACATGGCCTGAGCCCACCAGGCACTGAAATTTTTTTTCTCCAGATGTTGGGGGTGGGACCATGTTTCAGAACATCCAAAAAAACACGTGTCACCGCAGCTTGCCAGAAATTTTAGGACAACCCAAATGTCCAAAGTAATCATGCACCGTCCGATGCGAAGAAAATCCCTCACGGACTAACCATTAACTGCCTCCGTCTTGTTTGTTCGTCCACTTTCATTATTTCGTACTCTCTCCGTCCCAATTTATTTATCCCAATTTTATTTTAACTGGATTAAAAAATCAGTTATATCTTTAAAGCGGTAATGAATTTTAAATCTAATAGGAATCTTGTTTGATAGATCTCGATTTGTTCTATAATTCAGTATTTTCAAAATTACCTAAAATATTATAAATTACAAGATATAATTAATTGAAAAGCGGTATGAACTCTCAAAAATGACAAGTAAATTGGGACAGGAGAGTACCTTAAAAATTTGTACATATCCTTCAATGTGTGTCTTTAAAAGTACTCCATCCGTCCCGATTTATTTCTCCAATCTCGAATTTCTAACTTATTAAGAAAATCAAATTTGATCGATTAATTTGAAATTTAAATAATCTCATCCATTAATTTTAAAATTTGACAGTCAATTTGGAACATATATAAGTCAAAAAGGTGACAAACAAATAGGGATGAATGAAGTATGTAATATAGATCTTATTTGATAAATTTTAATTACTTCAATTATACATATGAAACCTATTAATAATTTTGAAAAATCTAAATAATTTAAAGCGTGACGTAAATGTCGAAAATAAACCACCAAATACAGAAACGAGGAGAGTAGTTTACTTGCCTTTCCACCTCAGGCTCTCCACCATACTTGTATGGGGTTTTGTGGGCCCAAACAGAACCCCCAAGCGAATGTGGTGGGTCCGGCAAGAAAGGCAGACTGGCCCATATGTCTCAAGCAAAGGAAAATTTTAATTTATTGCATAGTCTTGGGTACCATCATGTTTTGTGGTGTCGTACACTCTTATTAAAAATATCATCAAAGTCAAAATTATGTTATACAAAAAAGAAATGAATCTCATTTCTTAGACAAAAAAGAAATGAGAGTAAAAAATATAGTATTAACCGATATTCAATAAACATAATTTTTAATATAATTAATGTTTTCAACGAGTTATAAAGGATAATTTTACTAGTTTGTAGAGGTTCAAAAAGAATTCGAATAGGTCTAACACAAACCTCTTTTTTTGTTCGATGGTCAAGTGTGTCCGGATTACCTTACGCGTACATCAACTAATCACATCCTCAATTTGATCAAATTACAGAAGGTCATTTACGCCGGAATTAGATGATTCTCAAAAATTTATTTTTTTACAGCCAAACTCAAACAATTGAACTCTAATAGTAAATTGTATAGGAAGTAAACCAACCCAATTAACGGGACTAACCCGGAGATAGTAACTAGAGAGAGGATGTTATTTCCCCTTTAACTAACGTACCCTGTCCATTCGAAAAAATTCGATAAAATTAGAACGATACGAATGCACCCCTATGGGCCTAGAGCTGGTCAATGACAGCAAGTCCACGTGGGAGTCTTTGTTCTCCACGAGGAAGCGCATGTGACCACCTTCCATTTCCCGCAAATTGATGCTTACAGGCCCATGTGATCACTTGTATTAACAAGGTAATTTTAATTAATTTTTTCCCCCCAAATCTTGTGAAAATAAAACTAAATACTACTACTACTAGATAACATGATTTGAGGAATCCATTGAAGGAATAGTATATTACTAATATTGAGAATCTTTTTCGTGGAGTTGAACAATATCTCCATGATGTTATACACCATATACTTTTTTTTCTATTAGCAAACGGCGGTGTCAGAAATTCGCGTTAGTCAAGACAATTGTTAATTTCAATTTCAATAAAAGTCGAAGACGAAGGAAGATACGAATGATTGTAAAAGGTTTTGCACCAAAAACAATAACAAAATACAATTTTTTTTTGGGTTCGATGGTATTACAATTTCTAATGCTAATTTTTTTTACTAGACCGTGAGACGTGAGTTATGAGTTTTTTAGGCTTTCAAGGTTTTGTATGACCAATTGCATTAGCAATGCTATTAAATATCTCTATGTATATGTAGATATAAAAATCACAATACTATTAATCAGTCATTAGTTTTCGTTGTATTCTTCACAATTCCAAATTGAAAATGAATGTCGATTTTATATTACTAAGTGCTACTTGTAAGGTTAAAATCGTAATCAATAGCAAGTAAACAAGTTGGTGAACGTCACTATTATCTCTTGTTTTGTGACAAATTATAGGTTAAAATTAATATCTGCGCAAGTTGACCTGAATACCATGAGTCATTGATCCACACGTATAAACAACTATATTTTTTAGGAAGATATTTTGTACAAAAGTCAAATTTGCCAAAGTCATTATCATATCCTTCTTCTAATGTTCTTCGATTAAAATAGAATTCAGATATACGAATTAACATCCAACTTTTGCCAATGCATGCTTATTATTATTGCGATGATTCTCACTTTTACTACATGGGTTAAAAGTCCAAGAGAGCCTCCTCACCTCACTTTCCCTTGTCCAATAAAGGAAGGACAACTTAGGGACAAATACAATCATACGGACAAATACAATCACAAAAAGCAAATAAATTCACATTCGATTTGAACGCGTTTGAAAGGCATATTAATTGTAATTTCAAAATATATATATAATGAATATATTATCAATCGGGGTTAGGTTAGCTCAATTGTTTATCTCCTTAATTATAGACTTCTAGATGTGAGGTTAGAGAGTTAATCCTTGCCAATAGTAAAGATTGGTTCTTTGTTTATGTATTTGTGCCCCTTAATGCATGGGACTACCAATTAAGCTTAGTGTGATTGTACTTATGCCAAGTTTGATGTTATTTAAATACTTTTATTCTTTTATCGCTCGTAATTTTTAAAACTAAGTATACCAATTGCAGGAAAAATTACTATATGGATTCAAAATCTTGGACATTTTATTTCACTTATGGAATGTTCAAAAGGTGTTTTATTTCAAAGAAGAAATCATCCACATTATTGAGGATTTGCGTGCTTCCAATTTGGTCATACCACCGTCCTCAGTCAAATAATTCTTCAGTAGAATCATCCATTTGTTCTCTCAATTCTCCATTTGTGCTCGCGTCTCAAATCTCGTTCTAGAACATTTTGTAGTAATTTGAGATGCTTTTACGTGACGCTTTTACGCGTACGTAGCCAACCGCCTTGGCAAATATTTAGACCTGGGAATGGGTACTTCCACATTTCAACAACATTCCATAATTCAAGCAAAGCTTTGGAAACAAAAACAAAATTGTTAATAATGGCGTGGAGCGCCCCAAATTCGAGGGTCTCTCTTTCCCTCTATCCCACAAAGTAGGGGGAGTGTACCTGTACGGAAAAGAAGGGTTAGTTGCAGTTTGCCCCCACAAGTATTTTCGAAATTCCACTTCAACCCTTGAACTATATATGGTCTTTGCTAATTAGACCCTTACTACCCGTCCAAATCGTGTACATAATATGCATTACTTCTCCCCACATTAAAGCCATGTGGCAGTCACTTTCATTTTGATTGAAGAAAATGATCCAAATTAACAACCAACCATCATATTCGATTCCTCCAATTGCAACCCATTATGCTTCCAATTTTTACCCTTACCCCACTTTTCTTATTCGCCACAACCACCATCATTGACCAACTTTCATTGCTATTGGATTTCACTACCGACAGGACCACGAATGTCTTTTGTTCCATGTGTCCAACATTTGTCAACCACCCATTAGCCTTCTCCTCAATTGCTTATACCAAAAAAATCGAAACCACCTCCACTGTCAGTAAAATAGACCGTTGAAACCTCCATCTACTAACTGCCGACCCACTACTAAAACATTGCACGAGGGTGATAGAGTTTACGGTAATTTTTTTTATGGTGTGTTGCTAATAGTGATTGTGGATAGTGTTGAAGTTAAGTGTTTCACTAAATATGAGATTTTGTTAGGATATATTACGGCCATCTACCAAATAATGTGATTTAGATCGGCTAAGTGGATGGGTACGAGTCTTTGTTTCTTATATAGGTCATGGGAGGGGCGAATCTTTTACGAAAGTGGTCATAAGTCGTGTAACATTCTTCCCAAAAAATCAAATAAGGTTAAGGATTGGACTTGATTGTTAACAATTTTAGTACTTCGATGGTCCAATACGAAGATGTTACTACTAGTTTGAAAACAAAATGGCAATTAAGCAATACTTTAGGGTCACAAATTATAGTTAACTCTACGAAAACACAAGAAACAAGAATTGGCAATATAAAAAAGGAAAGCAGACGTGGTAGGGGGAACATCCAATGAGAAAGGGCGGTTTTTTTAAGATCTTGCTTTTGCTTTGGTTTGTGCGTTTGCTTTGCTTGTGAGGTTAGTTAAAATTGGCGCAAAGAGAAGGAATAACCCCAAGAGTTTAGTCCAGAGTTAGTCTAGTTGGTTGATAAATTTGCTCATTATATAATTGATCAAGATTTGATTTTTAGAATCTAACTGCTAAAAAGTAAATTTTCTAGTTTCGGGTTCCGACGTAAATGAATTGGTTTTTATCGAAACTAAGAGGGAATCAGTTTAAATGTGCTTTAAGTTAGCCCGGACACTCACTGTGGAGAGTGGTGGTCTATTTCTTGCCATGTTAAGTTGTTAACAATTTATCCCAACCCATTAAACGACGAAATTAATTCACGGAAAAACTTTATAATAATAACAATCATTTCCTCTCCTCTTTCCTTTCTTTTTTCTTTCCCATCGCTCCTCTCACTTCTCTAAAAACTCTCTCTCGATCGGATCTGAAAAGGACCCAAACCTCTTTCGCTTTCACCTTGACTTCTTTCTTGAGTCTTCTTGTTCGGTCGAAGAATCACTCACTTTCACCTGCTTCACCAGGCATGAAAGATTGTTTCCCCAGCTCCATTCCTTAATCAGGTAAAGAAATGGGTAATAATTTGTTTATCTTGTTTCTTGGCAGTCGGTTTGGTTACTGAGAAAATGTCTCAGAGATCGAACACCCATCTAGAGTTACCAAACATTAATTTACTTTCCCTGTCCGTTTATTTCTTGTGTTCTTTAGGAATCTCTGAATTTGGGTTTCAGTTATGATATTATTGTGAAAGCAATTCAATTTCTTGCCTTTTTCTGTCTATAAGATCTTGTGCATTCAATGAGAAAGAAAGAGTGTGATTGTGAATTACGTTTCAATTGTGAATGTTTCTTTCATTGGGCATGATTTTGGTGAGGAGATACCTAATGAGTTCCTTCAGATTCACTGAATTTCGTAGCATTTATTTAGTTAGTCATTCAGATGTAAATATTGATTTCTTGACTTTGTATACCTATGTTGAATATTGTAAATTATCAATTGGGAGTCACGGTGTTCAATTGTGTTGTTGTATGACAGTTTCTGTGCCAAAATACCCAAATGGATTCTCTAGTTAATTCAAAGCTTTCCTATCAATTATCTCATGCTCACATGGCAAAAGGACACTGCAATTCATCAGATGACGTGTTCGAAGTGAACAAGGGGAAATTTGAATTTGCGGCCTCGAGCGTTGTTCTTGACCAAATAGTTGAAGTTTCTTCACAGAAACAGGTTTCAATGTCAGAAACCATATGCTCCAATGGGCATTCTGTTCAAGAATCCAAGAATTGTCATTCAAGCAGCTTGTTGGAGCCAGTTAAATTTGCTTCAAACCAATACAAAGGAGGTTTGGCTCAATTGACAATCGAAGTAGCATCTCAATTGGGAAATGGCTTCTGTCCGAGTCCACAAAACAGCTGCTATGCCGCTACTCAATACATGGAAGCCAAACAAAGTTTCACCAACACAGAAGTAAGTGAATACGCAAACAGTGTAGTGGAGAAATCTGGTGAAAGTGGTGAAGTTAGCAACTCAGGAGATTGTGTTGAGAGTAGAAAGACAAGTATCTACAGAGGCAGTACTGGGAGCGATATTAGTGATGAGAGTAGCTCCAGCAGTTTAAGCAGTCAAGTTTATAAACCTCACAAGGCAAATGATACCAGATGGGAAGCGATTAAAGTCATAAAATCTCGTGATGGGATGTTGGGATTGAATCACTTTAGACTCTTGAAGAGACTGGGCAGCGGAGATATAGGCTGTGTTTATCTGTCCGAATTGAGTGGCACAAGGAGTTATTTTGCCATGAAAGTTATGGATAAAGCAGCTCTAGCTAGTCGGAAGAAGCTTCTGAGGGCACAAACGGAGAGAGAGATATTGCAGTCTCTGGATCATCCGTTTCTGCCAACTTTGTATACACACTTTGAGACGGAAAAGTTTTCATGCTTGGTGATGGAGTTCTGTCCTGGGGGAGATTTGCATGCGTTAAGGCAAAGACAACCTGGGAAGTATTTTCCTGAACATGCTGCCAGGTTAGAATCCTCCCTCCTACCCCTTCGCTAAATTTGGTTTCTGTTTTGGTGATTGAGGCGAACATAATTGAGAATTTAGATACGGCAATTTGCTGATGTGCATTTGCTTTTAAGTGTTGACAATGTGTTCTATGTTTGTTGTTTCTCGCTGGATGAGCATTTTGGTTTCTTACAATCCTATAGGAATCATTGTAGAATCAATATGAGTGGATGGTGTCTTTGTTTGAAACTGGGAATTTCTGGTGGACCTTTTATTTACCAAGGTGCTGTGAATGGAGTTTAATGTAGTAGTAAACGGGCATTAAAAAAGGATTTGAAAAATAGATAAGGATCTGGTAAAACTAAAATAGCTCACTTGGTAGCACAGTTGCATTGACATGCTGAGTGGATTTAAGATTCATGAAGATCTTTTTGCCATTTGGAAGTTCAGTAATTCGTGGTGTTTTGATTTCTTTTAATAAGATGATGATGTATTGATGTTTCGTATATGGGGGCTGCGGGGTTTGAACATCCAACCTCTCATCTGTGAGTGTTGAAGCAATGCCATATAGCCATTGGGCATTGGCTGATTGAGGATTTGATATGTCCAATGTGTTGACTTTGTAGATGTCTTAAGTATGTGAAAAACCAGACCCTGTGATGTCATAACTCATTTTGTGGCACAATTAGCCAACCAAGATGGGTCCTTTTTCACCAACCAAGATTAACTCCCCTCCCCTCTTCTTTTTTGGCATGGTTGAATACAATTACTTAATTTATTGTAATGTAATTTATTGGAAAAGTACTACTTACAAGTTGATTTCACTGAACTTTGTGGTGTTGTCTAGGTTTTATGTGGCAGAAGTTCTCCTTGCTCTAGAATATCTCCACATGCTTGGGATCATTTACAGGGACCTCAAACCTGAGAATGTTTTAGTGAGGGAGGACGGGCACATAATGCTTTCGGATTTTGACCTCTCCCTAAGATGTGCAGTAAGCCCAACCCTAGTGAAGTCCACAAACTTGATCTCAGAATCCAAGACTTCAGCATATTGCATCGAACCATCTTGTGTAATCCAGCCTTCGTGCATTCAACCTACTTGTTTTACACCTCGTTTCCTTAACAAGCCAAAGAAAGACAAAAAGAAGACCAAACCAAAGACTGAAATGAATCACCAAAATAGCACTCTCCCGGAGCTTCTTGCGGAGCCCACAAGTGCTCGATCGATGTCCTTTGTTGGTACCCACGAGTACTTGGCGCCTGAAATCATAAAAGGTGAAGGGCATGGGAGTGCTGTTGATTGGTGGACGTTTGGTATATTTCTATATGAACTCTTGTTTGGGAAAACGCCTTTCAAAGGAGCAGGTAATCGCGCCACTTTGTTCAATGTCGTTGGACAACCCTTGAGATTTCCTGAGTCTCCTAGTGTGAGTTTTGCCGCGAGGGACTTGATCAGAGGGTTACTTGTGAAGGAGCCACAGCATCGGCTTGCTTACAGACGTGGGGCCACTGAAATTAAGCAGCATCCATTTTTCCAGAATGTGAATTGGGCTCTGATTCGATGCACTAATCCTCCAGATGTTCCCAAACCATTCGCGCTGGACTTGTCGCCGAGAAATGATGCACAGAAAGCGCCTGGTGTTGATGTGAAGCCTTCGGGTAATTATTTGGAGATTGATTTCTTTTGATTCTTGTGTTCTTTTTCCCCCCCTCCCCTTTTTAGTTTTTTTTTATCTACTCATTTGTACTGTGCTTCAACTGTTCTTTTTCCATTGTGGAACACCAATTGTTGTTCCTTTGATAAGCAAAAGTAAGCACTGCTTACTACTAGGCACCGTAAAGAATGCTCTGATGAAATGCAAATGCACAGAAATGAGAATGATATTGCTGAACTTTCTTAAGATCTATCGAACTCTGTGTACAGTTTCTTTTTTATATGGGCAGTGTGCAGTTTCTTGATCTTAGCAATAGCTGGATAGATGGTGTATCTTTTTTGATATGGAATGAATAACTACCATTTGTTCTTCATAGAAGCACTCGGTTCCAATAAGGAACTTTTTCAGGATGAGGAATGTGACGGACACAAATTTGAACATAGATGTATCCGAGACTGTGCATCGCAAGTATGAACCCACGCATATCGAACGGCTCCAGACACATCTTTGTTGTCCGTAGCATGATAGCATTTTTGTTTGAGGATTACAACATAAAACTCTTTGCAGGTCTGTGGTGTTTGTGGATTTGGGATATGGGGCATTTAGAGAATACGGTTTCTTGTCTTGATTTTTTTCACTTTTCTGGGAAATTTGTAATTAACTTAGGATGTCATTTTTCCTTCTTTTAACAAAGGTCAATGTTCTCGAATTCCCTCTCTCGTACCAGTCTTCAAACCCCAAGTCGTCATCAAAGCCCGAAGGACTTCTAATAGAAGCCGAAAGGTGAAGAGTTGTGCTATATGTACCGACCAAGGGGGAGAGAAAACGTACCGCTGGCCGCCGGCCGGCCGTCTCCGGCCACCGGACGGCCGATCCGAGCCGTCCAAAAATTCTAAAAAAAAAATCGATGGGGCCTACGCGAGAATAAACGTCATCCGAGGTGTGTAGGCTGCTTGATCTGAGCACTCTTTTTTTGTATACATATATACACAAAAAAAGGGTGCTCAGATCAAGTACCTTACACATCTCGGATGCCATTTATTCTCACGTGGGCCCCATCGGTTTTTTTTTTATAGAATTTTTGGACGGCTCGGATCGGCCGTCCGGTGACCGGAGATGGCCGGCCGGCGGCCGTCGGTACGTTTTCTCTCCCCCATTTTCGGTACTCATATCATTTTCGAAAGGTGAAGGGCTTATAGTTGAAGACTGATTTTGCCCTAGTTTTAATCAAAGTTGATGGCAATTATATGCATAAGAAGAGAACATATTCAAAACTAAGTCTGAAGCTGATATAAAAAAAAAGAAGGGAGGAGGAGGTTCTGGAGAGCTTCTCTCTCTAGAAATAGACAGAAAGCTCTCTTCCCCTTTTTTTTCTTTTTCTCCTGCCGCCATCCCCCTTCTTGTTCCCCTCACCCCAGGCGGCTCCCCCATCTCTTACCCTCCCATCTTCTTCCCTCCTCCTCCTCTTCTCCCTCCATGGTTGTGAGATGATTAAGACTCTCTCTTTTGGGAGAGTAGTTCTTCCACTCTTCCCATTATATTTGGACTCGGAGACCCAGATCTGGAGTTCTAGATCTGGGTGCTGGATCTTGAATCGATCCGGGAGACGGTGTTCTTAGATGCTCCAGCGGCGATGATGAAAACGTCAAGATGCAGACCTTGTGCAGATCTAGTGGCATGACTAGATCCAGTGGCGATCCTCCACCCACCTCTACGATCGGAGTGTTGGGTTCAACATCGGAGTTGAGCGGCTTTTCCTTTTTGGTTTTTTGTTCATGTTGTTTCTTGTTTTTGGGCCTATGGGCCACGCAATTTGTATCCGATTTGCATCAATATAACTTGCGTTTTCTTTCCGGTCAAAAAAAAAAATTTTAAACTAAGTCTGAATATTTCTTTTCACATTTCAATACCATCAGCTAAACAATGCCACCAACGATCATGCAATGTCATTGATAAATTCCAGATAAGAGGATATGCTCCTGTTTCTCACCACTGCATTTGAATGCTTAAAATCACCATTTTCACTTTCAAGCAATGAATGAAACACCACCTAGCACTGGCAAGTAATGAACAAGAACACCCAACTGATGGCCATTGTATGCATACAAAGGTAAAATTGCCCAGCGCCTACACTAGAAACTCGTATAGTTCTGAAAAGAATCAAGTTTCACAATTACATTCATCTCTTACCAGTAATCCCCACAAGAGCAAGAACCATTGTCAAAATGGTGGAAACGCTTATTATCCCTAACAACGATAACACGATTCACAATTCTTGAAATAAACTTTACAGCATTATGACAGTCTCCACAAATTCTTAGATTCTTCATGATCCGGAGTGTGGTCCCTGGTTTGGTGTTTATAATTCCGAATGCTATTGCCAGCCTCTCACTGTGGTAGGTAAGCGCCTCCTCTTTTGCTTCCCCTTCGATATCGTGAAGCACAAATTCCGTCAATGGAACATATCCCAAGCGTTTCATCGAAATGGCCAATTCCTCAAGCAGAGAATAAATCTTCTCTGATTGAGGATGGGATTTATCTCCCAATCTAAATTGATGGACAATATTATTATGCTCTACTGAACTAAATCCTTGTATTTTGTTGTTTCCACTCCTACCCATCATCTTCCTCACCTTCTCAACTTCAACCCATCTTGATTTCGCAGCATAGATATTAGAGAGCAGAACATGATAGCCTTCATGAAATGGGTCCAGCTCGAAAATCCGATCAGCGATTTTCTCAGCTAAATCTATATTGCCATGAACGCGGCAAGCACTAAGCAAAGACCCCCAAATACTCACATCAGGTTCCATTGGCATTGTTTGTATCAGTTTTTCTGCTTCAGAAAGTTGCCCTACACGGCCAAGAAGATCCACCATACATGAATAGTTGCTTAGTTTTGGTGCAATCCCAAACTCCTCTCTCATCAACCGAAAGTACTCCTTGCCTTCTTCTAGTAAACCTGAATGGCTACAAGCTGAAAGAACACAAGTGAAAGTTACGTGATTCGGATTTACACCTTCTCTGATCATCTTTTGGAAAACATCGATTGCTTTCCTTCCATGTCCATGGATTCCATAGCTTCCAATCATAGCACTCCAACAAACAACATCTTTCCCGCTAGTTTCATCAAACCAAACGCGCGCCAATTCCAAACTCCCACACTTTGCATACATATCTATAGCAGCAGTTGCAACCAATATATCGGAACCAAATCCAGTTTTGATCACAAAGGCATGCAACCATTCCCCTTTCCTTAAACCTCCTAGATTACCACATGCTAGAAGAACACTAAGTATACCCACCCTATTGGGCCTCACACCTGAATCACGCATAATATTAAAGAACTCCAACGTCTCACTGTTATAACCATTGTGCGCGTACCCAGATATCATTGAAGTCCAAGAAACCAAATCTCTCTGAGTCATTATATCAAACACCAGACGAGCAGTTTCAATGTCGCCGCATTTCGAGTACATATCAACCAAAGCAGCATCAATGTAAAGGTCATTGTTACACCCACAACATACAGAGTGCTGGTGAATCAATCTCCCAACACACAAATCCGACAACCCAGCACAAGATTTGAGCGCGAACGGGAAAGCATATTTGTCAGGTTTTAAACCCTTTTCTACCATTAACCAGTAAAGTCCTAATGATTCTTGAAATTGGCGTCCACAAGCATATGCCCTTATCATGATATTCCATAGATAGCTACTCGGGTTTTGTATATCTTTGAATAAAAGACTGGCTTCGTCAATGCTATTGAATGAAATGTAGTTAATGATCAGTTTGGTTAATACCTGAGTGTTGTCTTGGAGCCCGAAAGTCAAGGTTTTTGCATGAGCTTTCTTGAGATGATTAAGGTTGGAGGGCTTTTGCAAGAGGGAGGATATATAAGGAAGAATGTCAGTGATGGGTTTGCTGTGGATGATTTGAAGGGTTTTAGGGGGTGAAGATATGGAGGTGGAGAGATGGTTCAAATTTGAACAAGGGTTATGTAGGAGGGGTAAGTTGAAGGGTATGAGATGCTTTGAAACTAGTCTCATTCAAATGGGTACAGAGCAAAAGCTTGTGGGAAAGGGACAGCAATGGAAGTGTGAGATGCAGCAATTGGTCAATCTTTGGAAACAGTAGTGATTTACATAACCAGTGTTTGCATTTTGCAATGACCAAATTGGAATTTGGAAGACAAGACAATGAGAAGCAAAGCAGCCCCGTACTAACGTACTATGCATGGAGTAAACCAATGACCAATCTGGGGTGAGAGCTAACCCAAGGGGTTGGACCGGTGACCAAGGCTTAGGATTCGGGACGTTCGGAAAACTCTCAGATGCTGTCAACTCTCGTATGAGTAGTAACTCGCCGCTAACATTAACTTTTCCTTGAATTGAGTATGCCATGTAGATTGCTACAGTATAATTTATTTTTGATCTTTTAATCATGCTGATCGTCATCCAATAAGTTGTAAGTGAAGACAAGACATCTCACTTGCCAACACCATTCACACCTCTAAAATTTAATTCTCGTACATAACTGTCAATTTTAAATCATTTTGACAAATCTATTCACAAATGATAATTAGGAAATCAGTAAAAACTAGAATAACAGCGCAATAGCAATGAAAGTACAAGAATATTTACTTTTATAATTTCAGTATTTTTTACTTTAATAATAATAATAATCTCAGTATTCGCTTGTAAATTTGGTGGATGAAGTAGCTCTTGACGCTTTACGTCAATAGGATGAATAAAAATATCGAAGCTATCAAATCAATTCATCGTTAAAAACTAAAATGTGCTAGATGAAGATCTTTTTTATTTATACGAATTAGAAAATAAAGTTTTTTTGCGTTTGTTAGTTTTACGTCAAATTTTTATGTGATATAGGTTTGTTTCGACGTACAAGAAAAATCGAAAAAGTAAAAAATTATGATTTTTACATAAGTATTTTGAAAAATATCCAAATAATAGCTCAAAAAGTCAATTTTTGTGTGTGTGGATATTCTTCAAAGATAATTGATTTCCACATTCCTATTTTAGTCATTCACATTTTTTTTATCCATTTGAATTTACTATTTTGCTCTTTATTCAATACACTTCTTCACCCATGCAATGGTAATATAGAAAATTTACGTGGGTAAAAACTAAAAAAATGAGTATAGATTGCTAAAAGAAGAGAGTGTAAATCATTTTCCTTTTTCAAAATACTTATTTAAAAGTTATAATTTTTTACATTTTCGATTCCTTTTGTCAAGATGAATTCATATCACATAAAAGTTTAACGTAAAACTAATACTCCCTCCGTCCCTTTTTTATAGTCCAGTATTCCATTTTGGGCTGTCCCTTAATAAGAGTCCATTTTGTAAAGTTAGTGGGTAAAAGTTGGTGTATTGTCTTTTTTGTCCCTAAAAGTAGATTCTTTTTTGAAAATTTAATAAGAAAAAGTGTAATGATGATGGGTAAGTAGGGAAAGTGGAGGAAAAAGTTGATGTGAAAGGTATAATGATGATATCTTTTTAATAAGTTGGAATTACGAAATAGGACAATTAAAAAGGGGCGAAGGGAGTAAATATAAACAAAAATTAAATAAAATCAAAATCAAAAAATCATATCGTATAAGTTAATCTCTAACGTAAATGTAGCTAAATTTCGCAGTTAAGATGCGACAGTTTTCACTATTTTGACGGCGAATGCACTATCTGCAATAAGATTTCTGGTAGATTTTACGCCTGACAAGTCACCACGTGTAAGCAGTTGAGTGGACGTGGATGATGGTGGGATTTAACGGTAATTTTTGAGGAAAGGGTCCCACAACGTTTCCATTCCCCTGTATTCTATAGCTTCGCGCCCAAGGCACTCACGACTCTCGAGGAACCATGGCTACTTTTCCTCTCTCTATTCTATTCTCTAGTGCTCCACGCCAAACCAAAGACTTCGCTCCGCGTCCGTACTCCGTACCCGAGGCTAGGAACTAGGTTCAGTCAACCCCTGCGCTCCGCGTCCGTACTCCATACCCGAGGCTAGGAACTAGGTTCAGTCAACCCTGCCCCACACCAAAACATTTGTTTCGGATCCGGATCCCCTCCGCAGACCGCACCGCACGATGTTTTGAATCGGAGGAGATGATCCTGGTCTGGACCGTAGATTTAATGGTTCAGATTTTCTTAAAGGAGAGTGGTTTTTATACTTCTCAAACTGTTAACCGTACCCCCAAAAATTAACAATTTGAGAATGCGGTTAACAATTTAAGGAGTGCAAAAATCACTTAACTTCTCATAAAATCTCATAGGTAAAAATTAATTCTTACCTGTAAGAGTTTAAAAATACATTCAAATCATTTATTGCAGCAAATGAATGGTCCCAAACATGACAGTTTCTTTCGGTTGAAAATATGAACCAGAGATCCATTTTTGGTTCTTAGGCTCCGTTCCAGAACACCTCCTTAAAAAATAAGTACTTATTTCACATTTTCAAACTTAAAAATAATGTAAACGAAAAATAATTTTTCAATTTTTTTTGCATCGTATTAAAGATCTCGATGAGATCTATCAAATAAGATCCATATTGATAGGAAAATTATTTGCGTAAGTACATGATTTTTGAGTTTGAAATTGCCTTCTTAAAAAATAAGTACTTATATACCGTTCTGGAACGGAGCCTTAATTCTTAAAAATGTATGCATTCTCATTTTCTATCCTCGTATCAAGCTTTCATTGTAAACCCTCATACTTGCACATTTTAGCGGTCTAGCAAGATTTTCAAAGACACTTTAACGCTCGCACCCGAGTTCTCGTTGTGAACCCCGTTCTGGAACGATAAATAAGTACTTATTTTTTAAAAAGACAATTTCAAACTAAAAAATTATGTGCTTATGCATATAATTTTTCTATCAATATGGATCTTATTTGATAGATTTCATTGAAATATTTAATACAGTGCAAAAAAAAATTATTTTTTATTTACATTATTTTTAAATTTGACAATATGAACTAAATACTTATTTTTTAAGGAGGTGTTGTGGAACGGGGTCTACTCAATTACTCATATATGTGACCACAAGTGTTGCACCTGTCATTTGTGCCTTGTTATACAAAGAGATTCCGTTCCGAACCTCAGGTTTGTATACGAGCCTCTTAAAACCCCTCCACAGGTTTTCCCGCCCACTTCTGTCTCTCTCCTCTCTTCTCTCTCTCTCTCTCTCTCTCCAGTGAACAAAGTGTAGGGCACACTCGACCCAGCTCCTCCCCTTCTTCTTCTTCTCATCACTGGCAAATTTGTATTTCTTTTCCTGTTTGTGATTGTATTCTGTATCGAGTTGCATCTGTAATAGGATATGGCGAGGTAAAGGAAAAGTCTTGTTTGTTTATATTCGATTCTGTTTTTTTTTTTTGGGTAAATATATTCGATTCTGTTTTTTTGTTGTGCAATCCAAGAAGTTGATTTTTTCCCTCTATTTTTGGTCTGATTAAGGGCACCTATGCACCGATACCTTGTTCATTTTTGATTGTTTCGTGTTAATTCGAGAGTCTTATTAAACCCAAATCAATCAGATGACTTTTTCCCCAATCCGGCATTCCCTCTGTCATCTCAGTTTTCTGTCAAAACGATCTACATCTTTAGCTTATTCTTTTAAATAATCGCTTTCCAAAAACCTATGTAGGACTCAACAAATTGAGTCAGGAACCGTTTTGGAGCTAGTTCGTTGTTTGTATGAGATACTGCATGTAAGAGGAATACTTGATGGGTCTTTTCTTTATTTAGAAGTAACGTATTTGGGGAAATACCAATACAAAGGGGAATTGGTCCACAGCCAATACTGGTTGATGTAGCTGATCCAACATTACAAATGGAGAATCTTTGTTCTTTTAACCTTGTTTTTGGGTTCATAGGGACATAGAGGGCTCCCGTTTTCCAGAATTTATTTTATGATCCTGGAGAATGAAGTAATGCTTGTAGTTAGGAATCGGCCTGGTTGGAGCGGAACAATTTCCTTGCATGGTAGCACCCTCTCATATGCTACATTTTGCTAATTGTTGACATGTAAAATGAAGGTTGAATCTTTTAGTGATGTCTGGATGTTTCAATTATTGAACTATATGGTTCACCATTGTTTGCAGTTGTTTGAGGTGGTTGATTGTCCATCTCTGCATTTCATTAGCTAGTGGATTTATTCTAGAGCAACATCGAATGTCAAATCCTACAATTTCAATGGCCATCATATTGGTCGATAGGTGGAAAGAGGTTTAAAGAGGACTAAAATTTGGGATTCCCCTGCTAGCTTCCAAAGCTAGTGTTAGTTTCTGTTTCCCCTTCCATGCAAGTTTGGGATTCCCCTGCTGCTGCTATATGTGCAGACAACAATATAAAGTTCATGTGTTATTTGATTATGATGCTGGCAATCTACTTGGTGACTTATTGGATTCTTCTTTAGGTCAAAGGTGGTTTTCTCATAAATGTGGACGTTTTTGGATATTGACAATGCAGGAGCTGGCTTATTGACGGCAGAGGAATTGCAACGAAAGTGAAAAATGCGAGCCTTTCTCCTGCTAATCAAATCAAAGACTGCGGAGCAAATCGTGAATGCCCTAGATGTCATTGCCGCATTGATAATGCTGATGTAAGCTGGAACTTCTCCATGTAGTTATTTGCCTCCTCCTTGTCACTTATTAAGCCAACTTGAGTCTACTAAAATGTTTCTAACAATACTGTATACATCACCTAGTACTACTTGAAGGCTAGAATCACATGTAAAACTTAGTACTTTGACTTACCATTTTTTAGTAAAGCTATGCTCTCTTTTAGCAAGGTGATAAACATATCAAATGGGGTTTACAATGATGTTTTCCTTGTGCAGGTGTCTAATGAATGGCCAGGTTTTCCTGCTGGTGTAAAGTTTGATCCTTCTGATGTAGAGATCTTGGAACATTTAGCTGCAAAATGCAGCGTGGGAACGTCAAAACAACATATGTTTATTGACGAGTTCATCCCCACGGTTGACAAACAAGAAGGAATATGCTACACGCATCCAGAAAATCTTCCTGGTAATAACCGTGAATTCTTATATTATGTGCTATTATGTGAATTCTTATGATGGTCTTCACAAGTGTTTGGTTAATGTACTTGAGAGTCAGTTAGACAAATTTGGTTATCAACAAAAGAAAAGATAAGCCAAACAAGTTTTTTTTACGTAAATGTCTTAAAGACCAGGTAGTTTTGGTACTGTAGCCTCCTCTGAGTCTATGGAAAAACTACAATTTTGTCATTGAAGATGTTCAAAGGCCACTGATTTCGCAAACTCTTTGTGTAATGGAGATGGGTAATAGTATATGCTTTTTGAATGGGTGGGAGATGGCCCTGGATCAGAAATATCCCCTCTGAATTGCAATGAAGAAGATGAAGAAATTAACAAACTTAATGTGACAACATCGTATTCTAGTCCGGGGTCGTGAACTCCTTGTTTGGCCACTCGTAGAAAGTTTTTGATTCACGTTGTGAATTTTCCTTGGGCTGAACTTAAAAAGAACCAATTGCCGTATGTTCTTTGTTTTGGGATAACTTTTTGGTTGTGAAACAGATGTACGACGTGATTTGACAGTATGGAATAGCGAGTGTATCAAACCATTTTTTTAAACCATTACTTGATTTTCTTTTAGGTGCTAAGAAAGATGGAAGTAGTGTCCACTTCTTTCACAGAACTACCAATGCATATGCTATCGGTCAACGGAAACGCCGCAAGATTCACAATCAACATAGTTTGATAATGGGGGATGTCCGCTGGCACAAGACAGGTAAGACGAAGCTTGTGATGGAAAATGGAGTGAAGAAGGGTTATAAGAAGATCTTGGTTCTTTACACAGTTTCAAAGAAGGGTTCCAAGCCTGAAAAGTCTAACTGGGTAATGCACCAATATCATTTGGGGACTGATGAAGATGAAATAGATGGTCATTACGTAGTTTCGAAGATATTTTTCCAGCAGCAGAAGCAAAGCGATAACAATGAGTGTCCTCAAGTTGTTGAAGAGTCTGGTAAGTGCACAATTCAAACAAGTCCCCCGACTCCAAATACAAATGCTCCTAATCCACCTCGGCGGGAAAAATCTGTTTTATATGATGATGTCGCCGATGATTGTGCACCGCAGGTTAGTAGCAACTCGACTGCATTATATTGTTTTTGCTTATGTAAATGCTACACTAGTAGATCATTAACATGGCCAGGAACATTGTTCCCAATCTAAAACTGTGAACTTTCTGAAAGACCAACACGGACACATTGGGCACTATCCACTTCGAGATACTTTTTCAATCCAGAAATGAAGTTTCGGACACTTGTAGAAGTGACCTCTATACCCTTATTTGGTACTTGTTTAAATGCTTACACAAGAGTAGATAGAGTCCACCTTGTCTCTTTCTTCACATTTCGTTTACTAAGTCATCCATGCATAAAAAGATCAGCGCTGACAACTGATGTGTTGAAAATTGAGAAAGACGACTTATTTCCTGTTTTTAAAATGATGTCTCGTCTTAACGCCTTGTGTTTGTGTTGCAATGCATTGTTCTGTGTCCAGATATCATTGATAATCATTTTTTATTTGGACATCCATCTTGTAGAGAGTATGTTTGAAATGGAGTTGATGTAGCATCTCGCCCCATCAGGAATCACTCCCAAAAAAGAAAGCAACAGTAAAATTTCTGTTTGGGATCTCTCTGGAGATGTCATAAGTTGAATGATGGCAGTTTTTAAAAATTTTACGGGTATTACTGAATATAAAGATTTGATGAAAAATATATCCTTGTGTAGTTCTGCCAAAAATTACTCCAAATGAATGATTTTGTTCGGTTCCTAATATTTCGTCTGCCTATGTCCATATGTAGCATCTGAAATGCTTTATTCTTTATTTGCTTTTTTTTTTCTTTTTCAGAAGGAACAGCCAGCAGTGTTTTTCGGTGAAACTTCTTTTCCTTCTTCCTCTGCTGCTCCTCAGTTCGAGGCTGATGTGGACACCCAATGTTGGTTGGCTGGCGAGTCACAAGCCGTTGACGGCAATGATGCGGATGACTCATTGTTGTGCGATGAGATTTTTGGTTCCTGTGTTGGTCTTGATGATCCTGCACTGAATTATGGTTCTTTCAGTGCATTTGCTCGAGATGATGTTCCCGATGGAAACGTAGATTGTGGAGTTGCTGATCTTGAAAACCTTAAACTGGATACCGCACCAGATAACCTTCCAGTAAGCTTTTTTCCCGGGCTTTCTACTGCTAAATCGTTTACTACATTTGACCTGATAATATCCTCAAGTTTCTCGTCTTTGTTTGCAGGATTTGCAGTTTGGCTCTCAAGACAGTATTCTTGACTGGTTAGACAACATTTAGAGCAATAGTGATGAAATCCATGCTTGTTTTGTTACGACAAGGCTGTTCCTTTGGCAAGTTAGTACGATAGAAAGAGGGCTTGAAGGTAACTTAGGCAAGCGAGGCCGTGAATTAGGAGCTGGCTTGGTGGTAAGACACGACACCAATTTTTGGTTTTTTGAGCTGGCTTTGGCAGGGTTGATTACTGCATATTATGTATTTATGACACATTGAACACAAACATGGAACGTTGAAAACAAACATAGCGGATCGTATCAAACGGATAGCTTGTTGTTGTCAATCTCCTTACTTGCTGTCATTTTGATGCTTGGGATGTCTTCTTGGCTTTTTCGTAAAGAAAGTGAACCGAGTCCAAAAAGCCAAGAAGTTTGGCTGTTTTTCTTTTGTCAGAGTAGTTTGGATGTCAAAATTCAAGCTTTGTGGCATTTTGAGAAATAGTTGGAGCTCTTTTAGCTAGCTTCTTGCCAAGTTGTTTGGACCATTTTACGTCAAATTTTGGCTAAAATAGAGAAGGTAAAGCGAGTTTTTCCATTCTGAAAATGCCAAAAAGTTGTCTAAACCTTAATAGGAGAACAATACATTTACACTGTGTGTTATACCTTCGCTTTTATCTTCTTTTTGGGTGAATATTTCACTGTATGTTATACCTCCTGTTTGTTTAAGAGTCCTCAAGAATCTCTTCGCCACGGTTAGAATCGCGAAATTACCTCCGCAGATAACTTTGTGTGTTACCTCTTCCAACCTTGAATTGATGGTTAACCAGTAGGGAAATTTCCAGATTTTTTCCATATCAATTCTCAACCGAAACCGGCCCGTTCCTGTTCAACCTATTTTAAAAAATTCGAGCTCTAAAATCTTATGGGCCAACCGAAAAAATCAGTAGAAACAACTCCCATCTGGGACAGGACATAGAAGATGTTGGGTAGGTAGTGGGACCCATAAAATAAGTACATTATTATTTCTGCCACTCTTGTAGCATATGGAAAGATAAATCCATTGACTATTCAGTGGAGAACATGGAAGTCGGTAGATAAAGTTTAAAATCCCTTTTGGAGGTATCAACTTGTCCGTGCGAAAAGAGTGGAAGTTTGGGGAATCGGGGAACCTGCGGGGTACTCCTTGTCGTGTACCCTGCAGGGCATATCTGATTCATCCGTCTTGACAATCAATGGTTTAGATATATTTGTTATTTTTTATCGATAATAGTAATTATCTTCGACCAGTAAAAAATAACAAACATATTTGACCCACTAATTGTCAAGATGAACGGTTCGAATCTACCTGCAGGGTGCACTACTGGGGAGTGCACCACAATACGGGATTGGTCTTTTTTTTTTTGGGTTCGAGGGTCATTTTTAGTATCTTGTGGAGGTGAAATTTGGTGAAGAAGTATATGCATCATTTGGCATGCACGTCTGCTCCCTAGAAATTCAAGGTACAAGTCAATTTTAGAGGCTAAGTCGATCAAGTGACGTTTGGTTTTAATGCCCGCTACGGTTGTCTTGTATCTTTAGAGATCTTGAGTTCGAGTCTATGAAACGCGTTTGAATTCAAATTTATATGAACGCATTTGAATTTGAGTTTATATCTTTTCTACCTCTTGTCCTGAATGTTTTTGGGGGAAGCTCATGTCGGGCGTGACAAAATAGATGGTCAATCCTATCAACAATCCCTTCCCCTTCACACCATCAAAAGAAAAAAAAAAGATTGTGCATACGATATGAGGTGGTGTGACGCGTAGTTTTGTATATTGGCTATTATCAATTACTATGACCTTTCATATTAGTTGATATGTTATGAGATCTTACACATCTAATAGCAATAATACTGATGATATGTATTCCAACATCGATATTTTACGTGATCAATCATATCTCAACTCCCACCTTTTGTATTTTCCTCGCGATATCAGGAGTAGTATTTATTTAATGCATACTAATAGTCAATTTATTGAGGATGAGGGAGATCAAAACCATCTTCCTTTTTATTTTTTATTTTTATAGAGATATAGGCTCAGTTTTGGCCAACAAGATGATGGTTCCCCAATTGATGACATGGATTGGAGCTTATTTTTCAAACCTTGGATTTGACAAAGAGAAAAGGGAAAGAAAAGAAAAGAAAACAGTAAAACATGAATTCCAAAGAAAAATGCATCTATTTGGACATGACCTTAGTGTTTTTTACTTGTTAATGCATATACCATTTAGGTTCTTTTTACTTCTAATATAATATTATTAGCATACACAAATTTGAAACTTTTTAATCCATATCAGTCATCATGTGAAGTATACTTATTTAACTCGCGGTCCGCACGCAGATTATTTAATGCATAACACTTTATTGTTTTGTTCCGGTCTACACCAAAATCTTATTGAGGAGGACCATGACCAAAACGTATTTGACTATGCGGTTCGCACGCAGATTATTAATGTTTGTGCCCGTCTATGCTGAAATCTTATCAAGGAGGAGCAAGACCAGAACCTCCTTTCGAGATATTGTGAGGAAAATACTGGTAATAGACTCCACAACGCAATGTGATAAATAAGTAGTTGGTGGCTAAAATACCGGTAATAGACTCCCACAAACATCACACTAATTGCAACAGATGATCCGATGTAACATGGTCCCAAACTACTACCAGTAGGTAAAAATATGAGTGGAACCACTTTTGGTGGCCACTGGGATTCGTGGTCCATGTGTTGGATACAAACATCACACTAGAATCAAAATAAACCTGATGCTCTTCTGTCTTCTTGAGAATAAGAATAATACAGCTAATCAGGTGAGCAGAAATTGTTGGCTCAATACCTAATTGCAACAATTGAGCTTAAGCATATTCCTTTTAAGAGCTCAAGTACTTCCGTAGGAATATAAGGCAACCATCTCCATAGTATAGGAAAATTGCTGCCAACTGAAGATTCCACGACAGAGAGAGAGTGTTAAGTGTCTAGATCTCTAACCTCGCTGGTTGCCGAATTTTGATTGCCGGTTGTGGTGAGAGCTTGAGACTCGCGTTTAGAATCTAGACATTAGTTTGTCTCTTTGTGTTTATTGTACGGAGTATATCGTTAGTGATTCGGGCTTGGTTGTAGCTCCTCATCTCTTTTTTCGGATGTAATTCTTTGTAACTGCTGGATGGCTTTTAATGAATGCAATTTGTTGCTTCAGTTAGAGAGAGAGAGAGAGTAACTAGCCCCAACATTTAGTCCGGTTGGTTGGTGGATTTACTCTTCACACAAGTGACCACAGTTCGTTTCTAGGGGTCATTTCAAGAAAATAATTTCTCATGATTTTTTTAGTTCTGGCTTGGATGGCTTGCCTTTGACCTGGCTAGGGAAGAGATTAATTGAGGTGTGCATAAACTGGCTAGACAAACAAAAAAATAATTGAAAACAACAAATCAGCAACAAGCAATAGTTCAAAACAGGTTGGGTTTTTGCGGCTAGTTGGGTCTTTGCAGCTCGTTGAATGGTTACTTGCTTTATGGAGTTAATGATAGCTTTGGCTATGGAGGTTTATTGCTGCGTTTGTTTTTTTCTTTTCATATTTGTGATAAAACTATTGTAATATTTCTTATTTCCCTTTTCCTTGTATTATCATGCTTTATATAAATGAAGTTCTCTTTTATGTCAAAAAAAAAAAACAGGTTATCAGACCAACCATTGACCAAAAAGTAAACCGAAACAACTTTTGGGGAATCTCTGTCATAAAAAATGGGATGGGGGTTACTTTTAGCAAAGCCTCAAACATGTTGCGCACAAGGCATGGTCTCTCATCTCATTATTCTAAGACAAAGCAATCAACCAAAAAAATATCCCTCCATCAGAAAGATGACTTGCTTTCTCAGAAAATCAGCAGGAGTGGACTCATATGTGAGGTTGGAATTTGTAAAGAAAGATCATGGCTCAGATGTGTGGTTATAAAACAACTACCATCCATTTACAGAAAAGTTCCAAATTCTTTCAGGGGAAGAGAAACTGAGAAAATGATAAAATTACAAGTAAAACTGAAGGGATTATTTGTAAATAGGGATTCAGCATATCACATACAGTACAGTAGCCCTCATTCAGTATCCTGATACACATCGACGGCATATCTTGCAAATCGGCGCTATGGACTATGAAATCAACGCGATTTTGTAAAAGAACGAATCAAATTGATAAGAAGTCTCTGCATCAATGAGATGCTACAAATAAGATAGTTAAACGGCAACACAGAGTTGAGTTGTTAGTATGTACGAATAAATTAGCAGTGTCAAACAGAAACAAGAAACAAACATAGTTCTCCTCCAAAACAATGGAAATCATGCCACAGAGATGCTCTCCCAAACAAATCATTCCTTTCCTCAACCACAACCTCAATCCAGGATCCAACATAAGACTAGAAAGACAAGAAAAAGAAATCTTGATCTCAGATCAACCAAGCCTTTCCAGCATGTAAAGAATGACCTAGATTTTGTTGGGGATACGGTATGCTTGTAGTAGTTCCAACCGTCCAATGGAAAGTCCATGGTGCAACAGAAAATTTGCACCTCAGAGCCTTTACATGAGCGCCCCTCCAGAGTTTCCAAGAAACTCAGCCACTTTCTCTTTCGCAGTTTCCGGGCAAAAGGTACTTGTACTTCTCAGGATTTTCCAACAAAAATGCCGGAAGATGAACAGCTGAAAAAGAATGAGGTAAAGTACCCAAATTCCCTATAATCTCCTTAAACGTGTACTCCTCAGGCAGCATGTCATAGAGATCGCCACCTTTGCAAATTATGTGCTGGATCCTTTTGGGGTTCAAGAAGTGAGAGAACCTCACGCGATCGTAATGGCTATAAGCTTTCATCTTGAATATGAAGTCACTGATTCGGCGGAAGCAAAAGCTACAGTGCCACCCAGAATCTGACAAGAGGTAGTCACTCTGACGATAATGCGCATACCTAGTTTTCCCAATCTGATACCGATGAACTGAAGCTCTCCAGCTCCTATGAGCCCAAACAAACTCAAATGAGTACAAGTAGTTCCTCAAATGAAGGTGGAGTTTTGGAGGGATGTCATCACACCATCTCAAGAGATCAATCGTGTGCCCACTGGGAATCTCATCAACATCAGACATAATCAATAGATCATCATCCTCAATACCCGCAATTCTGAGAAGGTGATCCAGGGCAACTCTTTGATAAGCTTCTTCGTAAAATGGGTTTCCACCTTTTCTATATTTTCCCCCAACAGTCCCATAAGTCAGCCGAGACTCGATGAACTTGAATTGATCACGGTTGGAAGCAAAAAAGTGAGGTTTAGGCAATCCAGTGAATGTTGAGTTCGATTCAAGGAGAACAAACTGTGTGATGTAAGGATACAGTTCTTTCCATCGGATTGTAAGCATGTCCACTTCATTATTGAAAAGAACAGCATCGAAGACTCGCCTGGGATATTCACGAATTCCCCAACCATGAAGTTTGCAGAGGTTCTCCATTGAAACATTGGGATGGTAATAATGTGGTACATGAATGAATGGCTTTGGCGGAGATTGCCAAAGCGGCCGCAGAAAGCTGGTAATCTTTTGACCATGCATAAAGATGCCAAAAATGCCCATTGGCACAACCACAAGAAGAAACAAAAAGGTTTTCAAATCCACCCCTCGCAGCATGCAACGAATCCTCGACATAGTCGTTGCCACACGAGTTGCCTGTTGCAAATCAAAACAATTCTTTCCTAAGAAACCCAGATTGAGTAAACAAATCCATAATCAAAATGCATAAAATTTCTGCACATGCTCCAGATCATCACTTGCAAACAAAGTACTTATACAAATTCAGGAATTAAATCCAGAACTTTACTCAAATCTCCTAAACCAAAATCCATTAGTGTATCTAGTTTGATGATCAAGCCTCTCATACCATACTACAGTTGTGAAGAATCTGAAGGAACTTGAAGATTTGAGCAATTTGACAAGCAAACAATAAATCTACATGAATCTAACACCAGAAATGCACTACTCATATTCTCATAAATAATCCAAGTATGAAAATGGAACTCATCAAGGGGATGTCACCAGATTGTAAAAGGAGATAAATGCCCTCAAAAAAAGGAGCCAACGACCTAAAAAGGGCCGCACTACTCACAATAGAAGGAATCCACAAAATCAACAAACGAATCTAGACACAGATACACAACCCCAAAAACCTCAGGGGAAAACGCCCAAAGAAACGCGAAATTAACATAAAAAAAAGATTTCGATTTCATAGCTAGAACAATCGATCTTTTTTTTTTTTTTAAAAAAATAACTCAGGTATGCGAGCCAGCTTACAGAAAAACGAATCGAGGATTAGAGCGAGTTTAGAAAAGGAAAAACTCCAAACACAAAAAAAAAAAAAAAAAAACAGCGAGAAAAACTAAGAAACAAAAACATCAATCTGCAGAAGGTTTAATCCAAAAAACTGGCTACATTATTAACCGATAACTTCGGGGTAACCCATTTCAGATTAAAAACGAAATCGAACACACCCATCTCCTATATCTCAATCCCAAACTCAAATTTCCATTAAAAAAAATTACACAAATAACAACAAAAATTACAGTAGACCCACGAATCATAACAAAATCAAAAACCAAAAACAAAGTACCTGGCCACAAACATCTTCACAGAAATCATCAGTCTTCTTGGAACTGGAATACCCATCAGGCGTCATGAGTACCCAATAATGCCGAATTAATCCCCCCCCCTCTCTCTCTCTCTCTAACCCTGTTTCTCACTCTACAAAACTCGCGTATCCCTCGGGGCCTTTTTCCGTTCGTATCTACGGACTCAGATTTGCTCAATCGACAACGAATAACAGCAAATAGCCCAAAAGGCAGCGATCTTTATATGGGGCTATATGTTTGTCTATGTTCGCCGTCGATACAGCTTTGCTAACTTCAATTATAGCCGTTTGTGGTTTCTCTCTCCTCTCTCTCCCTCCCCACCAGGAATGCCTAGATGTAAAGGAGGAAGGGTAAATGCCTAAAAGTCAAGTCGGACTAAAACCCTTCAGAGTTGCAATTTATATACGCAATGATTTAAAACCAGCGAACAAATTAAATATCAGATACAGTATTATGTTCAAGACTTGTTCAAGAGAAAAAAAAAATCGAGGCTGGTTAATTACACTTTAACCTTTTTTGGTGTGCCTAATTTGTTACTTTGGCCACTAGAAAGAAATTTTTTCATTTACACCCCTCACGGTTATATCCCAACCAGTGCTCCCCCCTCACAAACTTTATACTATAAAACAAAAATTGTGCAGTTTTTTTTTATCAAATAATAAAGTATTTTCAGACATAATTTGTGACTTTTCTTTCTTTATAAAATTAGTTCTTTAAAATGGTGCGATAAATAATTTTTTATTTGAAAAATGTTCAATTTCTGCAATGGACTAAAATTTTGAGTTCGATGGACGGTCCCACACCCTTGGAAGCAACTAGTAATTGGGTTTTGCATAAAACTTCAATACCACATTTTTAGTGAGAATAGTAATAATTTGAGTACCAAAGTTAGAAAGCGAACATACTTTAAAAGGGAACAAAAATATCCTTTCAAGATTTTTAGAATTTAATTATGATTCATGCGTACAACATCTAGGCTTTCGCTATCAACCATAAGTTATTAGATTAGATGTACAAATGAAGGAGGATTGTAGGGTACCGAAACGAAAACTTTTTAAACTATTGGGACACCGTGTGGCTGTACTTTTATTAATGCCAATTTGCCAACATAATTTACAAGTAGCTCCTAAAAAGAGGTACCAAAGTGACCGTTTCTTTACGCACTACCCCACACGAAACCTCGGCTTGGATTTTATCATAATTTTAACATTGAATTTACCAGCATTAGCCTTGTTTTCTTCCTTACTAAGAAAATGAATTGAGGGGTATTACAGAGATTTCAACTTAGTTGGTCACGCGCCCTTTGACCTGGACAAGACAGCCGTTATGACTATGTTTATTCAATTCCTTTGATAATTTTGTTTTAGGGAACCTGAACCAAGTGTCGTAGCTAGGATTTTAGTCCGGGTGGGCGGACTCGCGGACTTAATAGGCATATTTATTTTTTCTCGAAATGTATACTTATTATATCATAATTTTTTTATTTTTTACTACATTACATTTGTAGATTGAAATGATTCTAGCCTAAAGTAATTAAAATATACCAATCATTTTATTTTTGTTTTCTTTAGACCACTTCAATAGTCAATTGTTTATTTTTTATTTATGAAAGAAATTAAAAAATGAGAATGTAAAATAACTAATTTTTATCAAATCAAATTAAAATTATTAACATTATAAGTAGCTATACACGAATAATTATTTTGAGAGTATCGAACTACAAGATTTAGTCTTTCAAAAGTGGAACACCGTACTGATCGCTGATTCGAGTAAACTATTTTAAATGCCTGTTGAGAATAACTTTTATTTTGTATAAACTAGATTGCCCGGATGTTAAACTAATCCGTCAAAAAATATTTGTCTTTAAAAATATTGATGGTCTTTATACTGATTGTTCATTTTTTTTCAAAATATATTTCTTTTGATTTGGGTGATTATAAATATCCAATTAGTACTTAATACTTCTATAAGAATGATTTTTTGACACCTTTCAACTAATCAATGTTGAACCTGTGATGGGCCCACATTTAGTGATCTCTTAGACCATCTCCAACTCATTACTGTCTCATACTTTATTTGAGACGTCACTATAACATTTTACGATCAAAAAGTAGATTTACAGGATTTAACTATTCGTACAAAATACCAAATGACAATTACTACTATGTTTCAATTATTTATCTCTCTTTCAAACATTTTTTTTGCTTCTTCTCCAATCATTTCTACTTTCCTTCTAAATTCAATACGCTTTTTATCTGGAAGATCTTCTATTTTTGACTTCCACACTCTAAATTCAGAGTGTCAAATTCTGTCAAGAGCTCACTTAAAAAAACGAGAGACCCCAATCAATAGTTTCGTCCAAGATAAAAGATACAGAAATGAAAACAAAAAAAATAAAGGGCGCACGGGATTAACTCACGCCCATACCACATCTCTCAAAACCGCTCAGGACTCGACTTTGTAGGTCCCAACCCTATTCCAAACCACCGATCGGAACCGTTCGTTAGACGCCGTAGATAAATAACATTCTCGTCACAAATTGATTTGAGTTACTGCTCCAATTTGAAGCCGTTATTTTTGACTTTCGTGAGGGAATTTCGTACTGTTTTCATAATCTTGGACTGCAAAATTGGGTGATATCTAGTGACGAAAACACTTGGGAAAAAACCTACCATCAAGTCAGATATTTTTTTCCCATACAAACGAGACAATTGGTCTGCTTTTAATACTGTGTCACTACATATAATTAATGATTAAGAAATCTATTTTGTTATTAGCAAATCATTACTTTTAATCAGCTAAAGACTACACATATACTAGTATAAATTGTATAATATTTGGTAATTAACAAGTTGTTCTTTCTTCCTCCAGTCTCCTTTGTTTTTATCATCACACGACCGTCCTCTATTTCTCGACGCGTATTTTACTTGACACGTTGACTTGGAACGAGCACTGGATTTTGATTACGTATCAAATAATTAATGGCCGGAATACACGTCTTTATTAATGTGAAGCTTAGGTCAGTCCAAATTTATCAAACGTGTAAAAAGGGATTCATCCCGAGCCAAAAATTAGAACCGAATGATTCGGTTTGAAGAGGTCTATGGGTACGTACGTAGAACGTACCTACAAAAGATTAAGTGAATAAGACGTGATCAATAACCACAAGTACGATCGAATCAAATTAACTTATTTTATTCAACGATCTCTAAGTTATCAATGTCTGGTTAATCTAATATTTGGAAACATATAATATCTACTCGTTGAGATTCACAAAATGAGCGTTGTAGATTAATTTTTAAGGTGCGGGATACTACCCATTTTAAAGGGCACAACATCAATCGTTTAGTCTCTGTTAGTAGGATAGGGCGAGCTAGCCACCCTTAGTTACACGCTAGCGCATGTGCAAGTGCAAGAACAGGAGCATGAATCATGACGTCTTTCGAAAACATCCTAGAGTACTTAAATTCACGAGAGCGAGATTCGAGAGTGCCGGCGTATATACGTAGAATTAATGAGAATTGAGAGCACGAATTCAGCGTCATATTAAAAGATCATCTGACTACAAGCATAAACAACAGGCATAATACACTCATCAAATCAAAGCTATTTAATTATTATCTGATTCATATCCATTGCATGTCACTCAAAACTTTGAGATTCCAAGAACTAGTACTCAAATCATCAAAATCATCTTTTTTCAATATTCAAAGAACTACTAATAATACACAATCCATCAAAAATCATCTTCTTTAACTACTAGGCAACTAAGGGTGGCACTGTCAATTACTAGTTATTTTCTATGTATAGTCCAAGTGGCATGGTTGATGCACTTACCAATCAATATTATAAACAGTGGTCGTACCTTTGATAGCTAACCACATGTGCTGGCTCCATCCTCTTTTGACATTATTGCCTCAATGAAAGGGTAGTTTTGTTTATATATTTTGTTGTGGAAGATTTGTTCATTTAATTTCGTATGAGTTTGGTGGGTTCCGAACCAATGAGGTGATTGAACTTGTTTTTGGGTCGTGTTGAGTCCATAAAAGCCAATTGATTAATTCTTGATAATTATACGTACTAGCTAGTACTTGTTTTCTCAAAGAAACTAATGGATGGTAATTGGTAGTATCTAATACTAGCTCCCTCCGTTTTATAAATGAGGACGTAAAAATAATATAATTTTTGTGAGAAAAATTCAATTTTTTTCAATAATTTATTAGATATTGATGAGTTCTTTTAATTTATGATTTTTCTTGAATTTTTCTTGAAAAAAATCAATTATTTTTAATTTTAATTTAGTTATTGTGTTATGGACCAGATAAATATTTTGGGAGGGAGAGAGTAGGTAAGTAAACAAAGGGTTTATCTGTAAAAGTCTGAACAAGAAAAGTTTGTCCTAAAAAAGCATCGTATCCTCCAATTGGAAGGGGATGCAATGAGGAGGAACCTCATCCATGAGGGGTGGATTTGATAAATGTTTGCTTGTTGCTTTGTTTTCGGAATCAAATTCAATTGGGAAATGTATTTTGAAAATAAAAAAGTATTCATTGTTTTATCATCTGTTTTATAATATACACATATATATGTTGAAAAAGGTTTTTATTTTTATTTTTTATCAACATTGAAATTTTTTTTTTTGGTCAAAGTTTAGAGGCGCTTTTATTGATACGAAAACCATACATTGAGAACGGGTAGCCACCCCCCAATGAGAGAGGAAAATAGCCACAAAAGTAGGGCTGATACAAAACCGACCGGACCGAAAAAAACCGAAAAAACCGACCGTTCGGTTCGGTTTTCGGTCGGGGTGCTGGCGGGATTTTCCGGTTCGGGGTGGACCGAACCGAACCGAACTTAGTTCGGTTCGGTCTCGGTTTTCTGGAATTATAGACCGATTGGACCGAACCGAACCGAACAAGACCGAACCGAACCGAACCGACCGAACCAGACCGAACCGAATGGACCGAACCGAACCGAGTATATATAATTTATATAATTATATAATTTGCATAAATCTTAACCGTAAATTTTTTTGGTCTTTTAATCTCCACCGTACACAAACAAAACCCTACCTCATCTCTAACTCCCCTCTGAGCCCTCTGTCAGTCTCACTCTCACGGCCTCCCATTCTCTCACCCTCTCTCAGTCTCTCCCACAGATCGGCGATCTTAGCCTCTCAACCTCTCTGGCTATCAGCTTCTCAGCCTCTCACCAGTCACCACCCACCAGACCCACCAGTCACCACGCCTCCCTCCCCTTCTCTGAAACCCTTCTCTAGTTCTCTCTCAGAGATCGCGTAAGAAGTAAGAACTCTCTCTCTCTCTCACAGATCCACACCAATCTCACTCCTCCTTTGCAGGTTCGTCCTCTCTATTTTTTTTCTTTTGCTATAACCCCTTTGTTAGTGTTAATATATTTGTCTTATCTGTGTTGTTCATTACCCAGACGGATATCCACTGTTTTCCCCTCCAAAATCAACACCCACTGTTTGCTCTATATGTGTGGTGGTATATAATAATTAGACGTGTATGTCTCTTGTAAATGCATATGGATATGTATTCCACGGACATCGATGCTAGTAATATATTTATGGTTTCTGGTTTTACTCGGACATTTTTTTATAGAATAAAAGACGAATTGAAGCCCTAATGCTTGGACTGAGGAGTTCTACAATGTGTACAACAATCTGTTTTTGTTTGTTGTAATTTTTCTTATGAAATTACATAATCTGTTTCCGTTTTCTGAAATTTTAAGTTGTTTTGGCTATCAATTTCAGGTCTTGTACGGGTGCTGTGTTGGATGGATGCTAGTGAAGCTGTTGGGAGGCTTGAACTGCTAGTCTTGAACTACTTTTTTTTTTATGCTATCACTTGCTTTTTTTTGGATGCTATCACTTAGCTCGAATGCTGGTTTTCAATTGAATGGAGAGAATTGATAGTGAAAAATTTGGTAGTGAAAAATTCCTCAACAGGTGTATATATGTATTGGACCGGTGAAATTTTGGTAGAGAATTGATAGTGAAAATTTGGTAGTGATGTATATCTTTTTTTTTTTGAATTGAGCTTTGTATATGACAATATGTTAGAGAAATGGCGAGAATCAAATCCTCAATAGGTTTTCACCAATAAAAAAAAAAAAAATCCTCAGCAGGTGGCCCACTGTCAAATTTTTGAATTGGTGTTTGATTAAAAAAAACAGGTGTATTGGACCGAAAACTCTCCTGGCCCACTATCAAGTTTTTTTAATTGGCCCATTTTCAAATTTTTATGTTTGGGCCATTTTCAAAATTTTATGTTTGGCCCAACTAGGCCCAATTCGGTCAGACCGAATTCCCCGAATTCCCCGACCGGACCGAATCCACCCCGAACCGAATTGGACCGAACTTAATAACGGTCGGGATCGGTCCTAGTATTTTCATCCCCGAACCGATTCGGTCTCCAACTTTTTTGGACCGAACCGACCGACCCCGACCGAATAACACCCCTACACAAAAGAGATCTAAACTCACAAACGAATATTGAGAGCTTTACATAGACAAGGCGAATTGAATTGCTTTCTAAATAAAATTCTAGAAAGTAGTAATATATAATTTTAGACACTGTCACCTAATTAAGTTTTGTAAATTCTTTTGGAAACTGATTCTGAAAATATATCTTTAACGAACTAAGATACCGATCGAGTCCCGTACGTTTGCTATTCGCTATAAAAGGTTTACGTGTAAGAATCTTGATCCTTTCTATTTTCTGAAAGAATGGGTGACCTTTAGTTCAATGCACCAAGCTTACAATAGACTTCCAATTTTAAATTTAATTTACCTAGAAATTCCCACATAATTGAGAAAATTTCTTTTATATTCCTTCGAATTTGACCAAAAATTTATTTTGGTCCTTCACCTTTCAATTTCGGCATAAAAATATTTCGATTTTCCAATTTTTTTCAATGTCATCCTTTAGGGATATATACATATATACACACAAAATAGGGTGTTTGGATCAAGCACTCTACACACATTGGATGCCGTTGATTCCCGCATTGGCCCCCTCGTTTTTTTTTATAGAATTTTTGGACTGCCCGGATCGGCCGTCCGGTGGTTGAAGATGTCTTGGCGCGGCCGTTGGTCCCTATAACAGGACTCAAAGAAAACGGATTCCTTCTAAAAGATGACATTAAAAAAAATTGGAAAGTCGAAATATTTTTATGCCGAAATTAAAAGGTGAATAACCAAAATAAATTTTTGGTCAAAGTCGAAATGATATAAAAGAAATTTTCCCCACATAATTTATAAATTACTGGAGTACCACTCTACTAGTTATAGTACATGATCTATTTTTATGCGGTGAGATCACAAATATTTGATCCATTGGTGCAAATGGCGTCCCATCGTTCGACCACGTGTCTTTTTTCGGCATACAAAATCTCTCCACGTGTCACGTTTTCAGTGAATAGAAAACCGGATGGTTAATGTGTGGACTAGTGGAAGAGATTCTGCTTATGCATCAAATAGCACGAAGGGGCCGGTCCTCACAGGCAGCTTCCAAGAAAGTCACAGATGGGAACATGAATTGAAATCTCCCAAAGAATATTCTCTATCAAATAGTGACACTATATAGTATACTGCAATGCATGTTAAAAGGTTAAAGGGCAATAAAGACGTTAAATGGACAGTTTCGGTATTCGAACCGTTCGGATCTTTTTAGAGTGCAAAGAAGATGTGAGAGTCGTCGATCGCGTGGAAAATTTGATATTTGGGGTACTTTTTGTCATCACATTTGGTTTGTATTTAGTGCTCTCTTATTGTGTTTCTAAGACTTTTTTTTAATCATAGTTGGTGTGGGAGCTAGCTAGAAACATTTTTATGGAGTCTATCCCAATTTGAGATGGAAATGTCGCTGAGAAAGCACCGCGTGTAGTGCTCTAGGAGCACTTAATAATTTTCTCCATTCCCCTATAGTATATCTTAGGAAATTTACCCATCCGTATCATTTGTCACGTGTATAAGATTAAGCTACAATCATAACAGTATGTAAATTTTGCCTTGTTCGGCTAAATAAATCAATTGACTTATTTTTTTCGTCCTTATTCAATTTTTTTTTGCATTTGTTAATTTTTCGTTAATTTTTTGGAGATTATTGTATCGTCACGATAAGAGGAATAAAAAAAGTAAAAAATTACGATCGAAATCTATTTTTTTAAATAAAGACAAAAATAAGCCAATTTTTTTGTCTTTATTAAAAAAGAATTTTGATCATAATTTTTTACTTTTAGGATTTCTCTCGTCATGACGATACAATAATTTCTAAAAAATTGACGAAAATTAACAAATACAAAAAAATTTGAATAAAGTTAAAAAAAACCAATTAATTTATTTACCAGGGACACAAAAAAGTTGGGTATTCGGACAAATTTTTTTGTCCTTATTCAAATTTTTTTTTCGTATTACTTGGCTTATTGTTAATTTTTTGGGAATTATTGCATCCTCATGACAAGAGGAATCTAAAAAGTAAATTTTTTTTGACCGAAATCTAATTTTTTTTAATAAGCCAATTTTTTCGTCTTTATTAAAAAAATGGATTTCGGTCAAAATTTTATACTTAGATTCCTCTTGTCATGAGGATGTAATAATGCTTAAAAAATTGACAATAAGCCAAGTAATACGAAAAAAAATTGAATAAAAACAAAAAATAAGTCATTTTCGTTTATTTGTTCGAACACCATGTGATAAGCAGCAACCAAGCAATGATAATTTTGGCCCACGCGTATGGGCTTTCATGATTGTTGTAGTGGAGGGGTGCTTTCTTCTATGGCATCGTGACTAAAAGTGGAGTCAACAGTTGGAAGTCGAACAAGGCGAGCTGTATATCAGAGGCAAATTTATGTAAGATAAATTTTTTTTAAAGTTAAACCTAATCATTTGAATTTTTTGAAGTACATATTTGATAAAATTAAAGAACCAATCTCGAAATATATTTTTTGAATCATACTCCCTCCGTCCCATTTTCATTGTCCTTTTTTGATGTTCGTGCAGTTTTCAATCGCTTATATCTTTCAATGTGAATCTCCAAAAATATGCAATATGGATCTTATTTGATAGATTTCAATTTGTTCTATAATACAAAGATGTCAAAATCATGAAAAATATTATAGATTGAAAGATATACGCAAGAGATAAAAAAGTGAAAAAGGAATAATGAACAATGAAAATGGGACGGAAGGAGTATCATGCAATGACACGTACTGGCTCCTTTGGGCTCACTTGTCATCGATCGATTTTTGTGCATCATCTTTTTGGTTATATTTTCTTAATTTTTTTATAAGATTTGGGTATAATTTTTACGTTATACATTGTCTGTCTCGACGACATGAATCGAAAAATTATATAAATATGTACCAAGTTCAAAGTTGTTCTTTAAAGACGACCAAAAACACTGAAATATTGTCTTTCCTACTCCATTAAATTAAGATAAAACAATGTAAAAGACAGTACCAAAAATATTAATGTCTACTACAATTTTGCGCGCCATTTTCAATTGACAATATCTCTCAATTAATGTATATTGTTAAAAATATGTAATATAAATTTCATTTGATAGAAACCAATTATTTTTATAAGATAATGTTTTTTAAAAACATAAAACATAATATACGTCGAGAGATATAAATCATTGAAAATGACATGTAGAAATAAAACTGTAATGGATACTGTACTTAAAATGTACTTAAAAAGGGAAGAAGAGAGTTGTAAAAGGTTAACCCTTTTATAGTTAAAGTTTCAACAAAACTTTGTTTAGATTCAAACTTGAAAAAAAAAATTTAACTCAAAAAATACTCATTATCCTTATTTTCAATTATTACTCGTATTTCTCTCTCATCTCTTCAATCATTATTCTTATTTGTTTCTCTACTCGTTAGCACTTTCTCTAATTATTACTACTCCATCCGTTCCATTTTCATTGTTCATTTTTGAATTACATGTCATTTTTGAATTACTTATATCTTTCAATTTATAATGTTTTTCATAATTTTGAAAATTTTGTATTATAGAACTAATTGAGATTTATCAAACAAGATTCATATTACATATTTTTTAAGATCCATATTAAAAGATATAGACAAAAGACATAAAAGAGACAAACAGAATAATGGATAATAAAAATGAGACGGAGGGAGTATAATTTTTCTCACAACTCATTACCTAAAAACCAAATCCAATTTTTTTTAAAAACTCATCCAAACAAAACAAAGTACATAAATTATAGTCAAAAGAGGAAAACCGTACGTTTACCGGTACAAAATTGACATGCTGGCAAGATCTTTTTTGTTTTTTAAAAGTGGATTTTGACAATTACTAAAAGGAAAATATCAAAACAATATGCCTCTCAAAATCTGTTAATTTTAAGCAATTTTTAAAGCTGCATTTCGTACTCGAAAGTACAGCAGAAGTTGTGACAAAGCCACGATATTGCTACGACAAAGCGATAGAATCTGAAGTATATTCCTTAGAAAATATCACAAAGATGCTCAAGATGATGTGTTCTTAATTTATATACTCCAGCTAAGACAGATTTTAGATTGATGGTTTTTTAATCGAGTCGAGCCGTCATTAATGAGCCAAGTTTTTGTCAGACGAACCGAACTCCACTTGGCTTATTTACTAAACAAGTCGAGCCAAGCGTTAACGAGCCAAACTCATGAGCTGCTCCGTTCATTTAGACTCCTACCTAGAATCCCAAAATCTATAAATAAGAATTTTTGGCCAGCCCTCACAACAATTTTTTAAAACCTATATATATAAAACTCCCACAATCTGCCCCTAAACTTCATTTAGAAAAGGCACTTCAATAGTTAATAGCAATAGAAGATCATGTCAATAAAAACACAAATACTTAGTGCATGATTTGATCACCACAAGGAGAAATGGATGTGTCAATAACATGATATTTTCCTCAAACTCTTGTCTTTTCTTTCCAACCAAACAAGGGTAGACGACCATTGTTTTGGGAGTCGGGGGGGCTGCTCCCCCTTGCAGCTCCCCTTGCTGCTGCCCGGCCTTTCCGGGCCCACTCCGATCTCGCTCCGATGATCGGAAACGTTCACTTTGTAGAGCTCGTCGAGTAGAACAACTATGTCAAAAATCAGCTTGATTGGATATCATTAAGTACCTGATCGGAGCCCATATAACTCTCGGCCTATGGGTTACAATGGTTTTGATCCAGTGTTTCGGATCCATTCTTTTTAAGATAAAAAGGTTCCGATCAAGTACTTAATGATATCCAATCAAGCTGATTTTTGACATGGTTGTTCTACTCGACGAGCTCTACAAAGTGAACGTTTCCGATCATCGGAGCGAGACCGGAGTGGGCCCGAAAAGGCCGGGCAGCAGCAAGGGGAGCTTCAAGGGGGGGAGCAGCCCCCCCGCCTCCATTGTTTTGTTCCATCTTTCCTTCCTTTTTTTTGTATTCTTCCAAGTCCTCTCTTCTCTTTCCCTCCTAACAATTCACAATATATAGTCAATGGAAGATTAGGCCATAGGCATGTTCATTTAGGAAAAAAGCACATAAAAAAGTGTTCCCATTTTTCTATATGCTTGTTGCTGCCATGAGAAAGTTAAAACTTTAGAATAAAACAAACTCTTGGATGCACCTGTTTTGAAAAATGACATTTTGGTGAATTCAACATCTATTTATTTCTATGTTAATCCAAACAATAATTTTATAATCACAAACAAACACACAAACACTTACGCATAAGGTGTGTCATGCGTAAGTGTTTGTGTGGTTGTAGCTAGCATTGTTGTAATCCAAAAGCTATATAGTCACACACAATTGCTGCAAAGATTAAAATGAGTGAGAGAAATTTATTAGCCAAATACACGTCAGGGCTGAGTACCCAAAATTCCGAAGAGCAATAACAAAGGTTTAAAACACTTGCATCCAGAATTATTTGATACACGTAGGCCCACATACATCATCATACGGCTTCAAACACAATTATGTCTGAAAGTTGTGTTCCTAGACTCGATAGAAAAAGAAAGCAAATGTTGTTTCTTCTTTTACAATATTGCTTTTCTGAAAATCAGAAAGTAAAGGCTTTGTTCGGTTCCCATTTTAGTTTTAGTTTTGTTTCCAATCATTACCCTCCTTCTTTTTTCAATCATTACCATATTTTTTCAATTATTACTTTCTCATCTCTCTCTATCTCTCTCCAATCATTACTCTTATTTTCAATCATTACTCTATTTCTCTCTCCACCCACTACCAAAACTAAACTAAACTAAACTATCAATCAAACACTACCAAAAAGTGTTGCACCAATTTTTCTGAAGAAGAAGATAGACGCCCAGAAGACATTGTCCGAAGGTTTGGAGCTTTTGGACTTTATGTCCCCAACTTTTGGTTTTCTATCTTGTAAACAAAAAGAGACCAAAGCCAAATAGCAACAAGTATTTCGATTGCAGGGTTTTGTGTTTGAGATCTTTTGAATACTTCCTAGTTCCTACCTAAAACTGGTTGGAGCAAGCACTGATTATGTTAATTAACCAAGTTTGAATTGCTTTAATGAGCAATGTAGGGCAAGCCAAACACCCAAAACCTTCACGTGCAGCCTATTAGCATGTGAAGATACGTGTACGTATTCGCGAGAAAATGAAATTGACGTGGTTGGAGATTGAACCACGTGAGGTAAGGTCATCCAATGCCTAACTAGCACTGGTCTTGTACGCAATTTCTTGGAGGTATCTGACCTAAACAGATTGTCAATACATGGAGTAACATACATTTACACTATACTGTTATTAAACAAGATTGAGTGACATAGAGAAGCGACGAAGGATATGATCGAATCACATTATGTAAGACAAGAATGTCGTTTTCGAAATCAAGAAGGGACTAGCTCTTGGCAACCAACTTGTGCACTTTGGACAAGTCGAGCTCATAAAATTCCAAGACATACATGCGCAATAGTATCTGGCAACAGATGCCGTCCTAGAAAACTCAAAATCTCAACAATATTCCTAAATTTGACAACTGCTTGTCATTCAACCACCAAACTATTTATGCCTTTTGTAGTTACAGATAATAATTTACTTAAACGAATGAGCTATATTCACTATACATCTCCGGCCGGCCATTCCCTATTTGTTACTAGAGCGATGGACACACAAGTGTTCGGGTCATCTGATGCATGTGGATTGCCCACAATACACGTAATTAGAGATTAGTCCAAGATTGTTTACGTATGGAATGAGAGATCACTTTAATAACATGAGGGATATAGATATAAAGTTTTCAAATGGTATCAGAGTGAGTCCATTCCATCCCAAATTGAAATCTGATAAAATCTATACTCTACGATGACAGACCCAAATTAAGCCTGCATGAAGATAGACCCCCAAAAAGTGGCTATACGAGACAGACCTAAATGCGGTTGTACGTGAGATAGGGTGTTAGAGATTAGTCCAATATTGCTTGGGTATGAAATGAGATCGATCACTTAATAATATGAGAGATCTCTTCAACCATTGCCAATTGATTTTGAGTTGGATATAAATTGTCCACAAGATCTACGCATATCGAACAGCTCTACGCAAATTTGTATCGGAATCTGTGTCCAAACATCTGTATCCAAGATAAGATATTAATTTGTCCTACTAATACAAAGGGTACTGATTTTAACACTCCCATTTTATCCATTAGGAAAATGATTTTTACACCCCCATTCTATACGGTGATACAACTATACTAATTCCGTATCCAAAATAATTTTCCACAAGATTTGTGTTATACAAAGGTATAGTTGTATGACCGTATAGAAGATATTAACACCATAAATTGGGTTAATTTTAGAAATAGTCCCTCTAGTTTGCGTGCAATCTCAATTTCGTCCCTCTAGTATTAATTGTGTCATTTTTAACCCTATAGTTTATATTTTGTCTCAATTTGGTCCCTCTCACTGACGGTGTTATTAGAACTAACAGAATTCTGGGGCAAAATTGACATTTCACTTGTAGAGGGACGAAATTGAGATACAATGCAAATTAGAGGGACTGTTTTAAAAATTTTACATTTTATTTTTGATTTTGCAAAGACAAACTCATACCTAATATCTTTTTCACCTTAATTATTTTTCTTTGATTGAATAATCAAAATGTATTAGGGAAATAAAAAATATTATTTTAGAATATAATACAGATAATATTATAAAATTCGAAAAGAATCCCTTAGTTAAATAACTTTGCATTGATTTTTTCTTTCAATGGATTTATCTTGATTTTTACAATCCCATTATGTTCTTTTTTACGCTATTAGAAAAAAGAAAAATATTTCGTAACAAAATGTTTCATCATAACTTTCCTTATTCACCAAAAAAAGAAATTCTTTATTTTCACTATTGGAAAGAAAGAAAAATGTTTCATATAAAGATTAACAAAGTGTTTCATAACAACTTTTTTTTCGTTATCGCATAGAAAAGAACATTTATAACGGGACTGTAAAAATTAAGATAAATCCATTGAAAAAAATCGATGCAAAGATATTTAACTAATGGACGCTTTTCGAATTTCATAATATTATTTGTAATATATTTGAAAATAAATTTTTTAATTTCATCAATACATTTTGATTATTCAATAAGAGAAAGATTTTTAGGTGTGTGTTTGTCTTTGCAAAATAAAATAAAAATGTAAATTTTCGTAAATAGTCCCTATTGTTTGTATTTTGTCTCAATTTCGTTCCTCTAAGAGCAAAATGTCAATTTCGCCCACAAGTTCCCTTAGTTTTAATAACGCTGTCAATGAGAGGGACCAAATTGCGACAAAATATAAAGTATAGGGTTAATTAAAAATGACAATATTAATACTATAGGGATGAAATTGAAATTACCCGCAAACTAGAGGGACTATTTCTACAATTCACCCCAATAAATTATAGGACAAGAAAAATATCCATCCATACACCAAAAGAACTATATTCCATCAACAGAAAGTCTACACCCACTGCATGCTGTGTGGGGTTCACTCCAAACCTCGCACGGAAGATTCGAGCCGTTCAATAGTTTTTAAAAAAAAAGTCGAGTGGGCATCGTTAAACATCATCTCAATCCGATATGTGCAGGTGTTCGGATCAAGCTTCTCACATCTTTCTGTACACTAGAAAACCAATCTTTCCATTTTTTTTCCTATTTTTCAAAGATGAGAAGCTTGATCCGAGCACCTACGCATATCGGATTGAGATGATGTTTCGCGAAGCCCACTCGGTATTTTTTTTAAAAAATTATTGAACGGCTCAAATCATCTGTGCGAGGCCCAGAGTGGATCCCAAATGGCGTGCGGTAGCCGGCCACCGCATTTTTGGTGGCTGTAGCGCTGCTCATCCGATCAATGCATGTGCTGTCACATATAACGGCCCTATCTGGGACATTGGGAGTCTGGGACAAAACAAAACTGAGCTTAACTAATCAAAAACATTTGTTTAATGTCCAATAACGTTATTATTATTCCTTAAAAGTATGACTTAAAACCCATAATATCAGGCGTGAATCGTGATGTTAAATTCTACAATCTCTTTTCTAAATAAAGTAGTAATTAGACAAAAGCTAATGTGATGGGGATGTCCAGCCTGTCCCAGTGGAATCTCTACAAAAATCAAAGAGAAGACACACTCCAATTAACATGGTTCTGGACAAACATACTCGAGTCCAAGGACAAGAGTGAAACAGTATAAAGTCCATAGACATGCTCCCTTGGGGTCAAAGATGCTCTAGTGAGAAGATTGCTTGCCTGATTCCTTGCAAAAATAGAACCTATCACGGTCTCGTTTGATGATCTGAGTTGTTTTGTTTATCGGATGTAAATATAGGTCACACATTGAGAAAAGGTACGTCGAATCATATTTGAGATAAGAGAAATGAAGAGTCATACTCTAACCCTTTCCATTTCTATTATGGCAAATATGCCTTTTGAAAGATATTATTAATGTTCGATCAACTTGATTTTTAATATGGACAATAAACACATAAAACTCACACAATGAATGGTTCAAATTGTCAAATAAGACCTTGGTTCGTGTTAGTTTGCATCACCTGAGGAATTGTCAAATGGGGTTAAAAATCCTTGCTCTCCTTGTCTCTCCAAATCTTTTCTATAGACATGCGCCGAACGAGCACCATGTGGTACCCATCCGACACCCAAAAATTTCTCCTCCAAATCACCCCTCTTCATAAATTGCCTTCAAGAATCTCAAACGAGCTTCCTATTTATTGTCAAACCCTAGAGATTCTTATCCATATACGGTGAATCGCATGGTGGGTTCTAGACCCAAATTCTCACCCAAACAGGCAAACACACACATCAACTCAATACAGTGAACCTAAAGATGCATACTACCGTAGATAAGAGAAGTCACTTCTGAAGTACGGACGTGTCTACCGGCCTCAAGTATTCATGTTTGACAAGAATCGGATACGGACATGACACCCCACTCTGGACACATGTCAAACACGCCTAGACACATGTCTAAATTTTTTATTTTACTTCCTAAAGTACAGCGATTACACTTTAAGGACACATTACGGAAATGTTAGGATGTTAAATGCAATTTCTAAAATTTGATCCCGCGTCAAATTTCCACGGGCGTTGAATTTCATAAATACTTACGTAGTGACCATTGATTTGGATTTTTATAAAGGGTCCATTATTTGTGTATTTTCTATCTTAATTTGAAAATAAAGTTTTAATCACTTTTATATGAATTCCTAAGCGTGAACTTCCGCGTCATTTGACAGGAGGTCTCAATTTAAAATCAATGTCCCATTTTGCTACTTGTCATGTATTGTGATGGTTGTGAGTAAGCTAGTACCTCTTCAATATCACACACAATATGCTCTTTTACCCGGTCTTAGCCTAAGCATGTCAAATCGATTGCTCGTCTACTATTCTCGTAATAGATATCAAGAACTTCATATGTTTACGGTTTACCTTTACCAGATAAGGGGAAAGGGAGCAAGAGTCAAACGCCCTTTCATGAGCAAACCGCTAGTAACCCGAATCATTCGGCCAACTGTACTGTTCGTATTTCTCTCGATCGTGAGTACCATATTAAAAATTTAGAATAACAAGTTGCACTTTACACTAGCTTCCCATACAACCTGACACTCTGAAAGAAGTTGGATGCTTAAAATTAGATTCCTAGACTTTCATCCAAGATTTTTGTGCGTTTCCATAACAATAATCTCAAGGAATCGCTTATTTAAGTAGAGAAAGCGCTTCTTGTGCTTGTAAACGAATCCATCGACATTTGAAAAGCTTGGACTCGTCTTCCTCCATATCGGCTTTGCTAGGGGAAAAGTCCCTCCAAAATTTCTAAATGTGATATGAACTACATCCTTCTACCAGGGGCGGACCTAAGAAGGGGAGGTAGCACGTGCCACCCCATTTTAAAAATTCTAAAAAAGATAATAAATAAGTATATGAAAAATACTCCCCAAATGCAGCTTTGGTTGAGTCCTAAAGAGCTTTTGCAAGTGCGTCTTTGCTAGGGTTCGAATCCCCAAGGCAACCTATGATTTTTTTTTGCTCTCTTTCTAAAATTTTGCATAAAATCTCCCCCCACTTCCCCCCAAAAGTGAGTAATTTTTTTCCTAATTGGAAAGAAACGTGAGCCTTTCGGATATTAAATTCTAACGTGGCCCATCTGAACACATAAGTTTTTTCATAGACTAAACTCGTTCGACCAGGTATTTATGGATATGCAAAAATAAAAAACTAATACTCCTTTGTAAAAATGCTGTAAAAATTGCAATTTAAAGAATCGTTGGTTTGGATTATGGAAACAAACATCGTGATGACCTTTATTTCTTTTTCAGAAAAAAGCCCATGACAAAAGCTAATTATACTGACATTACACTTTATTTTTTCTTCATATTTTCTTAATGGCATGTAACTGGATTTCCATTGAATCACGATAATAAATGTTGCTTATTTATTTTAAAGAGCTAAAATTCTTTCCACAATAATGTAGCTACTCAAAAAAATGAGTTTAATCAGATATCATTGATATATTAAAAATCGAATTTTGATTTATGAAATGGATAATCATGAACAATTTAACTTCAAAATTTATGACCATCAATTATTTAAATCAAAATTCAAGGTTTGATATTTCTATCGATATCCAAGCAAATTGAATATTTTTCTTGAAAATACTACCATCCAATCTCTACAAAATAAATTATTCACATTATAACAAAAAAAAAGGTCTTGTGGAGCCCACAGACGGTTGTGGCGGATAGAATTTACTCTCTATTTTAAAAGCTTTTCTTTTTGTGTGCTGCTGTAAATATCTTGTGCTAAAAAATCTCCGAAACCCTCTGCATAACAAGGACTTACCTAATTGCACACCCAAAGGTTGCTCAGGTTCTCTGTCTCTCCTCTGTTCCTCTCGTACGTCTCCAAAACAACGATCAAGCACCTGCATTACTCTCGCCGGCATAACCCTACCCAGAAAAAACTCCGAATGATTTAAACAACGCAAGGCGTCGGCGTGACCCCCGGTGAAACGATGCCGTCGCCCGACATTGCCAGAATGCTGGACAACTCGAAGGAGCTCGATCGTTTAAGGAGAGTCCAAGAGGAGGTCCTCCTCGAGATCAATAACATGCACGATAGGATACGGTCCTGTGAGTCTCTACCGTATCATAGATTTAAATTTCAACCGTCTTCAGTTTATCTTAATGTTATACCATGAAGCATGGTATTTCTAAAACCGTGTCGTATCGGTATTCGCATTGTTCAAGTATTTAAACTTTTGCATGCGTACCGGGTACTTGAAATGCATATCGAAATTTTATTAGTATTGTTTTTTCAGATATATACCTAATACCCAACTCGTATCCAGTGGCGGATGCACGTTCTGTGTTGTTTAGCAGGCCCGAATCACGTGTATTTTCATATTGATAACAAAAAATTTATTTTATAAGTACTAATCCCGAAGTCCAAAGAAGGGACGATATTATGTATATGTGCGTTTAATTTTATACATGCAACCTAAAACATGATTGATAACTTGAATTTCTGGATTCTTACCCCACATACAGAAGTTTTAAGAATTTTTTTCCACTCGAAGGACTTGCAGGGGCTAATCTCATAGAATTTTTTCTAATTAACCTAAAAATTAGTATAATATGCGTGAATATTTGAAGTTGTGCAAGGGCCGGGGTCCCCCTTGCACCCCCTTGGGACCACCCCTGCTCTTACCCCATATAGAAGAATGGACTAGTGGTAGTATTTTGATTTTGTACAGTGATGAAGCTAATTTGATAAGAAGCTTAAAATGACTCTGATTTGTACCATAAGTTTGGCGGTAACGGTTAAACTATGGTTTTTTTTATGTTGGGTTCTTAACCACCTAACTATGTTACTAATTTTATTTTATTTTTTGTAATTTTATGTGGAATTATGCCAAGTAATAAAGTCCTCTAACCTGTAATAAAATCTCCATACACACCATACCGTACTTTATTTAGGTTTTGTCATTTTGAAGCACCCGTGTCATACTATTATATATACTCATATCCGTACACGTGCTTCAGAAACATAGACCTTATCGATGTTTGCTTAAATTGAAATTATGGTGTGGTTTTCATGCTTATAGTGGAATTCGTTCACGAGGATCATATATATAATTGTATATCTTAACCATGTGCTATGAATTTCAACTAGTTTTTAGTTGGAGTTGACTGAGGCGAGGAATATACGTATTTGATGGATGGTCTCAGAAAGTCGGCTTATTTATTTACTTTTTGGATAAATATTAATTCAGTGAATAAGAAATGCAGTTAGTTTCGTGCTCCTTGGCTGCATGCCATTGAAGAACATGGTGGTTAGACAATCTCCAATCCTTACTACTCAAATAAGACTAAAAGCTTGATTTGATATGAAACACTCCAATGGATACCCAAATGCAAGCATAAAGTTAGTAGTTCATTAATGGCATAGTTGTTAATGCGAAGAATACAATTGAGTTGCCATTGTTTCTTGTAAAAATTTGAGTAGATCCCACTTTGGTAATTGGTTTGGGTCAACGAATTGAGAGAATTTATGGCATTTTTACTCAGATGTTGGGGGTTGGGCCAGTGATGCTTAGGCTTTTACATTGTGGGTTTAAGAAGCTTTGTTGTTCTATTAGGATATTACCTCACTAGCTTTAGTCTCTAGAGTTAGTTGTTCGACTCAACTCAACTGCTCACAGGAAGTATTTTGTCGTCCTCATAACTTTTGGGTGGCGACATGGATCCATTTAAGTGGCCATACTCTGTCATTTTGTTGGTGAACAGTTGTTATTTTACAATTCTTGTATGTTACTGCTTAAGTTACAGCTGGTTTATTCTCTCTATGATTCTTTGCATATTTATGCAGCTCCTGAGGTGCTCCAGAGGTATGGTGATAGCTTCTTGACACGGCTTAAGATGTTGTATACACAAGCCAAAGAACTTTCAGAAAGCGAAGTGAAGTATGTCTTTACTCTTTAGTATATCACTTTCTACCTGTTCTTCGATTTTTAACTTTTCTTCTCCTACCTTCTTAATTGGATGTTACAATAAACATGATTTAAAGCTGGGGTCTAACTTCTAAGGCTTATCTTGCAGTTAAATTGGTTTCTAAGTTTCTAACACATGTCTTCTCATTAATTCTGCTGGGTCAATGGCACCTCTTGTCCAGGTTCCATTCATTGGACGACCTGAGCTATTTGTTTTATGTTTGTTTATGCTCACCACACTGGATTTGTTTTTTGTTTTTTATTCTGCAGTATTTCAACCCAGTTATTAGGGCAACTGGATGCTTTCATGCCTCCTGGAGCTCCATGGCATCAAAGAAGAAGAATAGGTTTGTGTTTGTGAAGACTTAGCCACTGAATTCTTTCTTATGAAAATCTGGGTCTCAGGTGTCATTTTAAACTTCTATATTTAGTAATTATGGGATGGATGAACATGTCAGTGTCCTTTGCTCTTGGAAAGATGGTTAAAACTTGTAAATGTGTGCACTTACAGATGCGAAGTTAGTGAAATGTTAATATGGTGGGAGGTAGATAACTGTGATGGCTGGTCAATCATCAGTTATTTAGTGAATGGTTAATATGGTGGGAGGTTGATCAATCATCAGTTGTTCAAACCATCGCTACACTGCTATTCAATCGCCAATGTATCTCGTAGGCTGCTAGTAGCCGTAGAATGTGTTTATTGAGTTGAATGAATGAAATTGATAACTATGCATAAACATGGATGGTTTTGACATGTGGTTGTGTTACTAATGGCTTGCAACATTCTTGCTGTGATAGATACTAAGCAGGCCACATTACATGACCAAGTAAAATCTTACATGGAATGAAAGATGACTGATCTTCAACTCCTTGTACTCCTAGGCGGTACCAACGAGTGGATGAATGGACTTGAGTGAACGAATAGACTTTTTATGCCTTAATTCCTTGCTTTTTTCATTTGTGAACATTCCATACGTCATGTTCATGCTGCTCTGTTTACTCTTTTTAAAAGTGCTAAATTGGGTATTATGCACATGCAGAACCTAATGAACCGAAAAGGAAACAATTGAAGGCTGATTCTGATATCTCAACGCATTCTCCATCAGTGCAAAAGCACCTGGATACTCTTTCTAGTCTGACTGGTGAACAAGTACTAATCTAGCTTTGAAGTTATGCTTCTTTACATTTGTTGTGCTCTATCCTTCATCCAGTATATTTTCTTGCTTGGTTTGAAGATACAGCTCTTTATTCACTGCCAAGTCAGTATCTGGCTGTCTCAGTGTAACTATTTTTCCTAGATTGCTGCATTGTGTTTCTAACACCTACTGTATTTTTCAGGTAGCAGCTAGGGTGACAAATGGTTCTGAGAAAGAAGAGTGGTTCGTTGTTAAAGTTCTTCATTTTGGTAGAGAAACTAGAGAGTAAGTCTAGTTCCACCCAACATTTTTGTGGAAGGCTCCTTTTCTTTTTTCTTCTAAGTTCTTTTGTTGTTGTCGTTGTTAAAGGTTTTTTTTTGACCAAGGAATAAGGGCAAGTGAAGTTTGATTCGAGAATGTGTGGAAGTGAAATCTATTTATAGACATTTCTAATTCCACTGTTTGGTTGAGACAGTTGAGCGAAAAATGGCTACTGCTTCTTGCTAAGTATTGGAGTGAAAACCAGTAGATTGATTCTTCTTTTGTGGTGACTGGTTTAATTTGTCTGTATTAGCCCTGGCTTCTCCTGAAAAAGCTTCTAATCACATTTGTAACACATTTATGCCATTCCTGGGGACCTCTTTAGTATCTCTTGCTGAAGCAGCATTATTACTATTAGTTGTTCTAGAATAGCTGGAGTGGAAGTAAAGAGATCACCTCAAGACAGGTTGGGAAGGACACTTTTCAACTTATAGATAAGAGATCCTTCCAGTTTCATACAGAGCAGCATCTCAGGGTAAAGATGCCCACAACACGTAAACTGTAGACCATCCACACAAGATGTGGACTTCTTTACCATATCCTTATAAGATTTTGGGTAAATGATATTTGAAAACAAACATTTGACGCGTACAAACACATTTTGTATGCTAGTTGGCTATAAGTCTTGCAGTGGGATGAGGAGTAGTGAGTACAGAAAAGTAGAGGACATAATTGCTTGTGTTCCTGCTATGTGATGATGAAAAGGAAAGGATCTTTCTGCTACTATTCGTGGATTCAGAAGATAAGGTTTTTGGGTTTACTGTTGGTTGTATGTTCCGAACTTTATGCAAACTTTGTGCGCAGATCTTGCTTTGTGGCTTAGGAGGTGAGATATCCTGTTGTAAGTATCTGAATATCCACTTCCACGTGGCATCCCCAATGGCACCACCCATCTCCTTGCAAGCTCCACCTTGGTTACTTACCGTCCCTTAGACAATGCCCCAAGTGAGTGAGCCACCTTGGCTTCTCACTGTCCCTTGGAAGACCTTCCCAATAAACATCATACTACATGCTTGACATTCATGATAGAACTTCTCAGATCTCATACCAAATTCAGCAAGTCCTATGATACAGACCAAGATGCCTGATTGTAGGACATGTGGAGGAAGCAGATACCTCCAATTTGTTGAACTAACGAGGAGAGAGAGGTTTCAGTGCCACTGCTACCAGATATCTCTATGGAGGGTTTGAGCTCTCTTCCACCTTGGGCATGTATCAGTGCTCAGGGTGGGGTAGGTCTTGGTTCTGTTGGAGTTTGTCCGAAATCGGTTAATTATCTCTTCTAAAACTTCCAAAACTAGTACTATATATGAATCTGGGTGACCTCTCCACTTGTTGCCAATTGGTCTTGAGTTGGATGCTTTAATAGGTTCAAGTCTGTTTGTGTTCATATTTGTTTTTCATTCGCATTATGTTCCCTTTGAGCGTTGATGATTTCATCACCATATGCAATTTGGCCAGCAAAGGATGGCTTGATATGCATTGTTGGGCCCATTTTCTGACAATTAAGCAATAGGGAGTCTGGGACTACTGGTGCTGTAACAGGAACTATATAATATAATTAATTCCATCTTTATTGTATGTGGATTCTATTCAGTCCAGTCGCATCTCTACGTTATCTCAATATGTGTAATGTTTCTCATATCTATTGTAGAGTTGAAGTGCTTGATGAGGAGCCTGGTGATGATGAAGAGGGTGGCAGCCAGAGGTAACCTTTGTGATTTTAATAGGTTCTAATAAAGAAGTGTTTTGAAACCTAGAATTATGTACGTATTGCACTCATATCATGCCCGCGAACTCAGGGTACTTGAAAGCATGGATTATTTTATAAGCTTTGCTTTGAGATAAATATAGAAAATATCGTATTCTTGTATTGTTTGGGTATATATTCACTGTTGTTTCTTTTTTTCTTTTTTAAATGAACCTGATATTGGAAAGAGAGTTATTTTTACATGTGTTTTTCCTGCTGGTTGCTCTTTTCCACGTTTACGAGAAGCAGTTCAGTGCGTGTTTGCTCTCTTTTCATTTGAGAAGTTGTATACGTAATCCCATTCTCGAAAAGAATCCCATTCTCGAAAAGAATCCTTCAGCATATTCTTACATGACTACTGCGATTTCTTTCATTTTGGAAGTGATTTTTGAGAATCAGAGCAGTTTAACTCGATTATTTCGGTTTCTGTGTTAAATGGATCAAATGTTGGCTACTGCTGGGTCTTACCGATGAAATATTTACCATGCTGATAATTTCAGGAAGTACAAGCTGCCTATATCAGAGATCATACCTTTCCCAAAATGGAATGATATCTCAGGTGTTCAAGATTTCCATACTGGGGAAAAGGTTTTAGCATTGTATCCAGATACAACTGCATTATATGAAGCAACTGTAGTCCAACCTCGAAAGGTAAAGAGTTTGCCGATTTGTGTTGTTCTTTATTTGACTATACCGCTTCTTAACTTTAACAACCCGTTTGGATTGGTGCCACATGTATCGGAACCTGGTGGTGAATGACTGAAACTGTATGTCTACTTCTTGCATCGTGTATGCTGTGATGTTATCAACTATTTTCGTGAATTTTCAGAGGAAGACTGATGAGTAAGCAGCTCTTCTCTCTGTTCTATTGGGATTTCTGCACATACGAATATTATGTCATTTCTTAACATTTGGCTTGAAAAAGCTTTTGTCAACATATTTTCCATGTGCTCTCCAAATGCCTGTTCAGTTACTGGTACTGCAGAGTTCAGTTACTCCCAGTGATTTCTTCTTCTTGATAAAATCTTGTGGGGTTTTCATGCCTCTTGAAATGGTTATCGCGATGTGACAGTTATGTCTTGGTATTCGATGACGATGAGGATGAAGATGGATCTTTGCCTCAAAGGGTTGTACCCTTTCACAGGGTGGTTGGTCTTCCCCAAGGACGTGGTCAATAGTTTTTCCATTTTCCCCTAGGTACGTGCATATGTAAATATATGCGCAGTTCATACATGAAATGTTGTAAGTATCTGTTTGGATTTAGATTATGGAGGGATTTGTTGGAGAACAAGAAAAGAAAGTTTTTTGAGGCTATTTTCTGTTCTCTCAGTTGTTTTAGGAGTAATATTTATCTCTTGTTTTATTCTGTCACTGGAAACAAGTTTTCTAAATTTTTGTTTTCTGGTGTTTAAGTTCATTTGCTAGGATTTGCATTTTGCAGCATTCAAAAAAATGAATATTTAGAAGTTTAATGGGAAGAAAAACCAAAATGTGTTTAGATCATGTATTGCACTATTGCAAGATTTAATGTTGTCAAAAAATTTATAATGTATCATTTCAAAAGAAATTAGGTTGATCCAATTAAAGTAGAAACATGATTCTATATCTATTTTCTGATTGATTGTCAAAACAATAACTATCTTTAGTTCGTTAGTAAAACTCCCTCTGTCCTATTTCAAATGTTCCTTATGGGAATTCGTGCAATTTCAAGCTCCCAAAAATATGTTTATATATATTTTTAGTTTTTTACACCAAATTAAATTACTTGATAGTACCAAGTAATAGTTGTTCAAAAAAAGTACTCTAATACCAAGTAATATGCATTCCATGTAGGGTCCATCTTGAATTCAAAAATATAATCTTGAACTGTTCATTTTGTTTGACTTGTCGATTAGACAAAAAAAAGAGTAAAATCAATCGAACATTGGTAGCCAGTAGTCACATAATTTTTTAACTTTTTTTTTTGTGACAAAAAGGAAAGGAGATTTTATTAATCTGATTGGCAGAGCCTATGCAACAGATAGAGAAATACCCCATGAGGGCAAATCAGAGGTTCACATGTTGGAATCCACAACAGAAAGGGCTCTTTGCACTTTCTACTAACATAATCAAACCTTACACAACTGAAAGTGATTCATCAGATTCAATTCAATGCAATCCTGAACAACTACTTCAACATCCGTAGGGTGAGCATTAGCAGAGTTGACATTCTGAACTACGGCCCTGGCATCCGATTCTATCATTTACCGTATCGGCCTTCAGCGCCATTGCTAACTTTAGACCCTCGCGAATGGCCATCGCCTCACCAACTCTGGGTGAGATAATGCCGTGAGCAAATCCAGTTGCTAGCCCCAAAACGCTTCCCGTGTAATCTCGCGTGCTGCTACACCAAGACCTGCAGCCTTCTTGGCTCTTGCCTTTCGATTGGTAGCCAGTAGTTTACATGATTGAGACACATTAATCTTGAAGTTTATTTATAATCCCCTCCAAGTTCTTCCAAAACAAACATGTCTCGTGCATGAAAAACCAATTTTACATCTATCTAAACTATTTCAAGACAAAATCCACGAGTTTAACAAACCACCATGATTCTTTTTTGTTTTGTTTTGTTTTTGATAGCAAATCACTATGAAATTCCCAATAACTTTTTTGGGACTTGAAATGGGCTCTAAATAAAGAACAACGGGCCTTCTGGGTCCAAAAAAATACAATTATACAACTAGAATCACGCTGCTCGCTAGGGGTGTAAATGAGCCGGGCTTTTTAGTGTTCGAGCTCTGCTCATTTGTTAGCAAGCTGAACCTTTAACGAGCTGAACGGTTCGAGTCTGGTTTATTTACTAAATAAGTCAAACTTTAGAGTATTGAGTTGAACTCGTTTATTACACAAGCCTAACATTTCAAGTTCAAGTCCAACTCGATTGCTAAACGAGTCTAGTCCAACCGAGCCTTGGGATGCTTCCAAGCAGCTCGGTTCCTTTGCTACACTTAAGTTCCTAGGCCTAAGACAATCCACTCAACCTTTTTTATGGGCTATGTCGCTGGCCCACCAGGCCCAATCCATTTCTCCCCAATTCGCCGTGTTTCCTCCAATTCCAGCTCGCGGCAGAGGGTGCCCTACTGACAAAAAATGGCGAAGGAAGGAGGAGAAGAAGCAGCGGCAGCAGCAGCAGCAGATGACAGTGGAAAGGAAGGGAAAAATCTGCTGGGGAAACCCAAGTTCAAGAAGATGGAGAATGGACGGTTCAGGTGCGTGGAGACGGGGCACGAGGTCCCCGCCCACGCCAAGGACTCGTACGCTCAGAGCAAGCACTGCCGCATCGGCCTCATCGACGCCGCCTTGGCCCGTAGCAAACCTCCTCTCAACATGTTTCACCAAGACCCTCAATCCCGGTAAGTCCCTTCAAATTATGCACATATATGTATATATTAGTGAGAAATTGGCCAAACATATATACATGTGTGCGTGTGTGTGTGTGTATCTATGCACTTCCGCGCCTTTATGTATCTATGTACTAATCTACACTTATACTGTCATGCTCAACGTGCACGGTGTATCGTTTCCCGTTAATTTGGGTTTTCAGGGTTTCTTAAGTTCGGTGTGCACTGCAAACTAGGGTGGGCATCGTGTAGTGTCGTGCCATGTTCAAGTCATGTTTTTCCAGGCTACTTGTCATTTTGGATTAGTGTTAAAACATATTAACTTAAATGTGTTATATATCTTGATACTCGACCTGCTTAAATTTTTTCGTGTTTTTTTTTAATTGCTACGTGTTTGGGTTGACACTATTAACTTCTTTAGATGAAAATCTTTGAAAGGTGTACGTAAACATATACACGTAGCAATGGGATGTACAAATAAAGTGTTTAACCCATCTTTTGCCGTGCAACAAACATAGGCACATAGCAATGGGAAATTATTCATATGTATCGTGTCATGTTGTGGCATGTCATTTCAAGTTTATGGGTCAACACAAAAATTCAATAGTTATCCGTTTCCTTCTCGAGTTACTCAAGTCCAATCCGTATCTGTCCCGTTTAGTTGTGCGTGTCATATTCATGTTACTGTCAACAAGTAGTCAATCCAAATCCTCTGACTTCGTGCTGGTTCGAGTCGTTTTAACGGACCATGTCTGAAATTCCCACTGTTTCTGAAAACAAACTGTTTGTGATAGAAAAATTGAATTTTCCCTGTAAAATCTTGAAGAAGCCTACTATTTGGGGAGTTCATGCTTGCTTTAAATCATTTAAGACACATGCTAGATTGATATTTGGAGTTTCTGGGTTGTTTTTTGGCCCCACAAACTCTGATCCAGCATGACTTTTTTCAATATTGGGCTACTAGTAAATTTATTCATCAGCAGGGAAACCTCGAAGAGTAAGAAAATCTAGAATGGTATTTAGGTTAAATGGAAGCTTATCTATTGTGGGGTGGAGGATGGTTCTTTAGTTTCTATAAAGGCATTCTAATCTTATTGTTTGTTCCTGATTTGATCTTTTCGTTTTCGATTAGCTGCTGATTTAACCCTTTCTTTGTGGCCTTGTAGCTCAAAGTTGATTTGTAAGCTAACAGGACTCACTGTCAATAAGTCTGAGGAGCATATATGGAAACACATGAACGGAAAGCGTTTCCTCAACATGTTAGGTTAGTGTCCTTTTTTAATTTTTTCTCTTTGTACTCTCTTTTGTTCACATTTTCACCCATTCCAACCTTGGAATGTATGACCTGTGAAAATCTGCAATTTTGTGCATTTGAACCGTGCCCTTTCAAGATTCAAAAAGAGGATAAATTGCGTGCCCCTTATATAGTAATTGGAGTAGCTTTTTTATGTAAACATGTAAGCAGAGAAAATGGAAGCTGAAGAGCAAACACCAAATGGAATAGTTGGAGAGCAGGTTGAGCAGCCACCAGATGAAAAATCAAACAAGAAAGCAGATTTTTTGAAGAAAAAGAACAAGAAAAAGAAAAAGGAAACTAAGGAGGTGGATGTCAATAAAGTTATCTCTGAAGTAAGGAATCCTTCTGACAAGGACAGTGATTCTGAAGAAACAGACTTCTGGATGCCTGAGGCCGGGGATCGGTGGGACTTTGATGATGGAGGAGATCGATGGGGTTCTGGTTCTGAGTCAGAGCCAGAAACTGAAGATGCTAATGGAGTGGAAACTGAAGATGCTGATGGAGCAGGTGAGTTTCCATGTTCAGGACTTCCTATTTTAGTTTTTTCATGATCTCATTCATTTGGTTTATGATCAATTACATGTTTATAGTGTTGAGAATATAATTGACTTGAGAAGTTTATTATTGCTGTGAGATATGAATTTTCGCTCGATGTCCTTGTCTTGTACCACGATATCGGTATGAAAACAAGCAATGGATTGCGTATATGCTTGTTGTCATATTATGAACATAAAACCTTCTGAGGACGGCAAGATCTTCTATTGGTCACAGAAGTGGTATAGCTCACCTTAATGGAGCGAATTGCCTCTGAAATATTTATGGTCTATGGAGACCACAATAACTTGGCAAATTTTCCTCTGTTGCATCATTCATGATCCATTTTATCTGCAAAAAGTAATATCTGCCTAAAATGACTTGGAACTCTCTTCTCTCATCGTGCAATAGTTTAACAAGCAAGTTTATCCGGAACTTTTCAAAATTAGTGCTTGAGTGGCTAAGAAGTTTATCTCTTGATAAGACCACTGATATTATTCCACATGCATCAGTTTGAGGCTATGCGCTGTATTTTCTTAGCTTTGGCAGCTTGATCATTGTTGAAGAGCTTTAGTGCCTAGAATTGGTCCAGTTAGAAAGACGGACATGAAAGTTGTCAACATTTTTTTTATTATCATGTTTTCCTCTAGCGCCAGTTCACGATGCAGTCAAGGGAAAGAGTATTGACATAATGTAGTTCTATGCTGCCTCAAAGCATCTCTAATGGTTCGCCACTTTTGGCATTTGATTTGGCTTTGGCATATTCCATCGAGTGGCAAATGCCTAGCTAAAATATGGCTTGCCACATCACTTACAATGGTGGTGATCAAGAGTTGTGGGCAATAGTGATCTGACAGCTAAAGTGGTAGTTGTGCCCAAAAAAATAATTTGATCAGCATAGTTGTGCCAAAATTGGCTTGACGCCACTGGTATAACATTGCCAGAGATTGCAAAACTGTCATTGTAGTTGGCCCAAAAACTGACTGGGGTTTTGATAATTTGGTGGAAACCATTGGAGATTCTCATGGAAGCAGTAATTGCATTCTCTGAGTTTAACTGTCTCAATTATTTTATCCTGGAACTGGCATTTAGACTCTTCTTGTTTGATCTTTAATTGAATTTTCTTAACTTGGTTCTTGTAAAAATTGGATCTCTAATTCATCAATGATATTCTCTCACACCAGATGATGCAATAGAAGAGGGCGAACACAGTGCGAAGGAGCTCTCTAAACGGTACTTTGATTTCCTTCAATATTTCACGTCATATCATTTTTGTAATCTCTTTCCCCTTAGTAATCATCCACTTCTGTAGTTGCAACTGTTTAAATGGTTTGTTTACTTTGCAGGACAAAACGAATGTCCATAGAAATTGGACCTAGTGACTACGCCTCGAGGAAGAAGAAAAAGAAGACCCAACCGACATCATAGAGATTGTGAAATCTGTTGTTTCTTTTTCGTTTCGCTGTTTTAAGTGTAATAGATTAGCCACATGTTATGTATGATTACATGCTTGCAATTTGTGCTTAAAACATTTCGGTTATCGAATAATTCAACAATCAGTTTAAGGATCAGCTACAGATTTTGTTTCTCACTTGGTGGAGCATATGCTTTGCTTTGAAATGGGCAAAAAATGGACACTGATAAGAGCTACAAGGCAGCATCGGGGATTTGACAACATGACACTGAGATTAGCCTTTAAACAGAGTCTATCTAGTACTTTTGAGATGCACTTGTTCACTCAATTTTGAATTTTGCTTGGATGCAAAGCCCAGTGAATTTTTATTTCCGGCCTTAATCGAGGTGTCAATTGGTTGTAAGACTTCAAACCATTCACTTTGGATTTTCCGGCTACTATCGTTGTGCAACTTTTTTCATTAGCTTATATAATCTATTTTTTTCGCAACTTTTTTAGTTGTTAAATGATATTTTTCACCAACTATTGCAAATATCAAGTGATCATTTCTCTATTTTTTTCACTGATCTTATAATATTATAATTTGTATTAATTTGAAGTTTAATTTAAGATTTAGAGGAGAGAGATGATTAGATATAATATCGGGGGAGAAAGGACAGGAGTGAGTTTTTAAAATATTAGGAGAGAGAGACTAGTAATGAATTTTTTGAAAATATAGGACCAAAAGCTAACCTCCTAAAATAACTACGATTAATTCCTAAGGCTGTGTTTGGATTAGGATTTGTGGATGAGAAGAATTGTAGGGAATTTCCTTCAGAAATTGCATGCGTGTTTTCCCCGAACAATTGTACGTCCTGATCAAAACAGCCCTTCGCATGCCCGAAATCAACTTTCTTTTTCTTCACTTTTCTGGTTGCGTTTGTTAATTTTTGCGCTAATTTTTAAAAGTATTTTTTTATTTTTACTCAATAATTTTGTACAAAGACCATTTTAAGTAAACTTTTTTCACTTTTTCTACTTGAAAATAGTTATTGTTCAAAATATTTGGATAAAAGTAAATTTTTTTTACTTGAACAAATCAGAAAGGCAAAATTTTTTGGAGCAAAACTAACAAACGCGAAAAAAATTTAAAAAGAACTAAACTGTAAGTTTTAGAAAAAGTTTAGTGGAATAAATGGTGGCAAATTAAATTCAAACCCATTAATTAACCGAAATCCATCCATTAAAATACAAACCCAATCCAACTAATTTATTAGTTGGGTCTCTACAGGTTAAATCCATCTGAAACATTTATTAATTAATTGGGCTTAAGTGGGTCTGACTAAGGTAACTTAAATGAACCAAAAAAATCATTAACCTAACCCAACAAGAACGACCCCATGTCAATTTCTGTTTGACCAAAAAAAAAAAAAAAAAAGAACGACCCCATGTCACTATCAGTCGACTCGACCTTATCAGTCCATCTCTCTCGCCGAGTGAATTGGTGTCGTTCGTCTCTTCAGGTCTCTCTCTCTCTCTCTCTCTCTCTCTCTCTCTCTCTCTCTCTCACTCATCTGTGTTTCGTGGCTTTGTTTGATTATTGTTTGTTAAATAATTCAACGTTTATCCATCGTGGCTTTGTTTGATTATTTTTTTTATTAAATAATTCAAGGTTCTGTTCATATAAAAATCAGTCGTTCATAAATTAATAATAATCTCCTCCGTAGTTTGCTCGCATCCATAATTCTTGTTAATTCTTGATCACATGCATGATCACCTAAAAGCAATTTCATTGTTTGAACCCAATTAACATGCACTTTAGTATCAAATTAATGCGACTTAACTAAGCAAATTAATTAGTGACAATTTTTTTATGCCAACCGGAAGGAGAATTACATTCCAAGAGTTACAATAACGAAATCGGGTCTGCTATATATCGCTGGAGCTTCCAACGCCCCCAAACCCCATCGTTTTGTGCTAAATTAGGCACAGCGTTCAGCCTAGCTCCTCCCCTCCTAGGTTACCAATCGTTGTGTCAGGTTCACTTTTGGTCCCACACAATTGATAGGAGCCGTTTAATAATTTTATAATAATAATTCAAGTGATCTCGTAAAAAATGAGCTGAATGTGTTTTACATTTGTTATGTTGGTATCTTTCATTTTTGTCGGGAAAGATTTTTGCACATACAGAAAAAAGCAAAAGAAGGTTCTCTGCCGCCCGTAGGGATAATATGGTAATTTTAGTGTGCAGGAGTATTTTAGTCATTTAGATGTACAAGGGTAATATGGTCATTTCATTGCATATGGGTATTTTAGTCATTTTGAATTTTAATGTATAATGAATTTGGTTAATGGGCGGGTTGGGTTTAATTTTAAATAAATGGGTCGGGTCGGGTATGAGTTATTGACCTCATAACTAATAGGTTCTAAATGGGTCAATGACCCATTAGAGACTCAACCCACTTACAACTTACCTAATTTGGCCCAAACCCACCCATTTGACACCCCTACCTATAGGCAGGTAAGTAACGTTTTTTTTTTGTGCTTTCTGATATCGTTACATCCCATCATATATGGTGAAATGAAAACTCACATGTATATTGGCCAGTTCCTATTACCCTTTCGAGCTCGTTTCCGATTCGCAGACCGGTTCATGGATCTTAAGGCGATACTGGACCGTTACAGATGATTTAGGAAAATGTGTAATTCTTTTCATCAAAAAATAGGTTTTAGAAATTCACGACCACTACAACTGTTTCCCGGTCCTAATCTTTGGATACACTCAATACCGTTGCACAGCGTCTACACCAGTTAGGTGTCCCTATACCGTTATTTAAAACCTTGCTGGGTGCGTAATTTGAATACTCTCCCTTGAATTTGACAACTTCGTTATATCATGTGCATCTATAGGAATATAGGCCATGATAATGTTATACCTAGAAAAGGTGGCCAATTGGAGTGTTTAGAAAGTTTTGTTGGGATTCTTTTTTGGGTGATCTTCACACTTGAATTTAAGATCTTTATTGTGTCATGCTAATTCTTTTGAAAAAATAGATACTGATGTACGTAGAAAAGTTGGGTCTTTCTAAGAACTAGGTGGTTGATTTTGGTTGTGTGGTTGAATTGGTGTGTGCTATTGTAAAGAAGAGAAGTTGGTTTGGTGGAACTTGTGGAATCTGTGATATTGTATTGAGTTGGATGGGAGGCAGAAATTCGAGGGACGGTAGTTTGCCGGAGTCTTCTTCAGTTCGGTCTTCTTCTTCTTCAGCGCGAAATGAACAACAACGGACTCTTGGTGGGAAGTATTCGTGCATTGCTGATAACTACAGTTCCTTAGAGGAGGTAAGAACGCATGCTATAGCCATGGATTGTGATACTTTTATGCTGAATCCTCACGTTTTTGAGTTGCATCTGAATGTGTGCATTCGTTATTGGTCACTTCTTTTATACTGCACTTAGGAAACACCCGTTGGTATGTAGTTATCATATTTTTGGGGCGTATCCAATATGGAAAGTTTCAAATTCATCTACTTCACTAAAAGCCTCTAAAGCATCAAATGCGTTTATATTTTGTCTCATAATGGAAAAAGAATTCGGTCTTCTTACGTGATTACAGAGTCTAACTGAGGTTTTGCATTGTTAAGTTTCATTGGCTGTTCTTGTATTTGTTCACAGAAACAGTGAAATATATTTGTTCATTTTCCTATCGCAATTCTTCAATATTGTCCGGCAATAATTGTTCCCCATGATAGTGAGTCAGTGACATGAGAATTTCCTGCAAAATGCCATCTTTTTGTTGCACTGGTTAGGTGTTATTGACAGTCGAAAATGAGCTGCCGAGCTGCATATCATGCCATTCCAAACACGGGCTACTCAAATCAATGTCTTGATGCTATTTGTTTCTTTCTATTGCCCGAATACTGTAAATTTCGTACGCTTAAATTTTGAGGGCGCTGTCTGTTCGTCTAAATTACCTAATTTATGAGATATACTCTTTCATTGCAGGTGACTGAGGCTCTTGTACATGCAGGCCTTGAATCTTCCAATCTCATTGTTGGTATAGACTTCACCAAAAGTAATGAGTGGACAGGTGGAACCTTAAACCTATTCTGAATATTTAGGTATTTTATCTTCTGTGAAATATGCTGATATTGGATTAGTAAATAGGCGCAAGGTCATGCGACGGGAGAAGCTTACATCACATTGGAAATGGTCTAAATCCATACGAACAAGCCATATCTATTCTCGGGAAAACCTTAGCTGCTTTCGATGAGGATAACTTGATTCCTTGCTTTGGGTTTGGCGATGGTACTTTCTTTGAGCTGAAAACAGTACCTTTTGGAGTCAGTTTACTTGTTTACTGGCAATAATTCGTAATTTATGTTTCCAACTTTTAGCATCAACGCATGATCAAGACGTATTCAGTTTTCATCCAGACGAGAGACCTTGTAATGGATTTGAAGAAGTGTTGCATGAGTACAGGGAAATAGTTCCTCATCTAAGTTTAGCAGGTCTGGATTCTACACAACTGACGCTATCCTTTTCCTTCTTGGAATAATTGAATTCTTTCTCGTAGCTTGAGCTTCTCCGTCAATTGTCACAGGGCCAACATCATTTGCCCCGGTTATTGAAATGGCCATGACAATTGTTGAGCGGACTGGCGGCCAGTACCATATTTTACTAATAATTGCAGATGGACAGGTAATTTTGCTTGGTTAATCAATCCTTCAAGTTCGAGTAAGATGTTGGAGGGAGGAAATCTTGTTGAACATGTCCAGGCTAATATCAAAGTTATGGATGTTGACCTAATTCTGCCACTGTGTTTTAATGATGACTAGTCATTGATATGGCCAGGATTACTTTTTTCAAGTTCTCAAACGACGTGATATTATCATGGATCTGTTTTAATATCTCTCAAATTGTATTGTACCATGTCGTGTAGCGTAGGATTTTGTTTTTCTCGGTAAACTACACTAAGGGTTCTTAGTTCTCTTACAATTCCAGGAACCTTCGTGGGGTTCTGATTCAACTTAACTAGAATAACCTCTTATGCCAAAATGGTTTGGCTGGTCTTGTGATGGCTACATGAATCCTAGATTCCTAATGTGTTCATGCATTTTTGTGTGACACGTACATAACCCATTTGTTTGGTGTCGTAGGTAACTAGAAGCGGTTCTAGTCGACATGGTCATTTGAGTCCGCAGGAACATAAAACTGTTGAAGCTATTGTAAAAGCAAGGTGATATGGTGTAACTTCCCACTGTACCATTCTTTTTTTTCTATTGCTCTTTTCGTAATAGGGTCTTGAACTGTTTCATTCTAAATTTCACCGCATATTTATACAGCAAGATGCCCCTGTCCATTATAGTAGTTGGGGTTGGAGATGGACCCTGGGACATGATGAAGGAATTTGACGATAATATTCCCGCCCGAGCCTTTGATAATTTCCAAGTAAGGGAGATATCTTCTGATATGCCAGAACTTGCATACTCCGTATTATTATTGGCAGTACTTAACATGGGTGAACTATATGAACTTTTGCTCTGCAGTTTGTCAATTTCACAGACATTATGTCGAAAAATGTGGCTCAGTCCCGAAAAGAGACAGAATTCGCTCTTGCAGCTTTGATGGAAATCCCTTCTCAATATAAAGCAACGATAGAGCTCAATATATTGGGGTAATTGATGGTTCGCTCAAAATATTTAGGTTTCATTGCAGCAGATTCACTGGTGATCTCATCATATTCTCTTTGCTTTGGCACAGTGGCCGGAAAGGGAATGTTTATGAGAGGGTTCCTCTCGCACCCCCTGTGAATGATGCTGCGTCTTTTACCAGCGCAAAATCTTCAAGCTCAACTAGTTTCCAGAAGAGCTCGGCTTAGTTCTATGGCCACAGCTGCCCTGTTGGTAAAGCTCCAGCTGCATCAAGTTCCACTTTTGATAACTAAGTGCTTATGACAATTTTGATCCCATCATAACTGTTTAAAATTGCATTTGACCCCTAACGTGGTCCTAATTTGTTGTCAGAGTGTTTCCAACGTGTCCTACTAAAACAATATAAGAAAAAATTCAGACAGCAGAACCTGTCTGAACGTGAATGTATCCCATACGTGTCGGATATAGATACATGAGACTCTTGACTGGTCAGGCTGTTTTTGCGTCCTCAAGATCCTATCACTAAAGCATGATGCGTGCTCTGCCTTCAAATGGAATTCATGCTGAATAAACTTTTGCAATCATTCAACACGGGCCTCGAACCAAGTCCAATGGTACCCAGATTAATCAGGATATGGTGCTTTTCTTCAGCAATTCATTACCATACCGTCTATGTGCATTAACTCCACTATATCCTTGTTCTCATTGTTTTAGTAAAACATACGGTGCTTATTAATATCTTTTCCCCGTATTTTTGACAGCTTTGTCCCATTTGCACCAGTAATTCGAAGGCCATGGCGTTGTGGGCATCAGGTAAGCAAGTAAATTGATTTCTTCGACTCTTTCGACAAATAGTGACAATGCAAGAGTTCTTCTCTTCTCTTGGACAGACATGTTTCGATTGCGGACAAGTCCTTCAATTTTGCCCAATTTGCTGTACTCCAATCCAAACAAAAATAAAACTCTACCAAGCATAGCCTTTTGCCTTTGGGATTTTTGTTGGCTAATTGCCTGAAAACTATATCAAGGTGGTTGGATTTATGAGATCTGTTTGTATGGTGCCTTTCTTGGATATGAATTCTTGGACCTACAAAATGAATAAAAGACATGAGAAATGAACTCCAATAATTTCATGTGTGTATGTTCTACAGAATCTACACAATACACTCACTGCTGCTTTACTTACAAATTCAGATCTCTCTGTTTTAGCAGTAGATAATTGTGTTATGCTTTAAGTCATTATGCACATTATGTATTACGACGTGGAATGGATTCCCAACATCGGTAGTAGTAGCCAGAATTGAACAGGGTTGGTGGTGGAGCTCGCACAAATGTGTGTTGAAAAAGTCTCATGGAATACCATGCGGCGGTGCTCCTGGAGCAAGTAGGAGTAATAATTTTTCACTGAACAGACTTAAGTCATAGGCCGTATGGGCCCAGAAACAGACTTGAACATAATCAAATCCCAACTAATATAAAATCATCACTTTGTTGGGTGTGGAGTATAGGTAATTAGGTTCTATCATCCACTGGTATTTGTCACTCTTAACTTATTTCTTGTTTTAGGTTCTACCAAATTTAATTATGACCCACTGGTATTCGTAAAACAATTGATAAGTTTGCTATCACTGCTCTCATGTTTGAATGTCACGGAAGGCAAGCATTCCAAACTTTGGGATTGCTTTGCTTAATTGTTAATCTTGCGTACGAATTGATCCGGACATCTAATTATCAAAACGTTTACATTGTTTATTTATTAGACCGTAAGAAAGAAACAAATAAGAAAAATGCAACCAAGCGGCTGAGTTTGAGAGTCGTGATAATATCCACAACAAACCCCTCGTTGCCAGCAATCACCGGCCCCCTTCATCATTGCATTCAATGCACCCAACAGCTTCTGCAGACCTAACGTCCCACCCCCATTTACACCATATCCATATCGAAAAAGTTAGTAGGTTACGAGTAGCAATAATGCATACACATATACCCTCGTAAAAAAGGACAAGACAAACCCATCTTCTTCTTCCTCCACTCGTTCTTCCCTTTTCTGGGTCCTCTTCAATTTCCTCTGAAATCGCCATCTCTTCCCCTTTCATGGCCTCCACATCCAGATTCTCCTACCAGAGGCTTATTCATGAAGGTGGGTTTGTTGATGATGATGATGATCAGATTAGAGAGAGAGTGATTGGGAAGGCAAAAAGTTGGTCCAGAGTCAGAAGCAAGGTGCACATTAGGAGGAGACTCAGGGTTAGGATTCCTGGCTTGAAGAGATTCTTCAGGAGGAAAGCTAGGGTTATTTCGGTAAATTGGGCTAAGGTTTTGCAGAGATTGAAGGAAAGCCAGGCCCATTTCGGGGATTTATTTGCTGGGAGTTATCTGTTTATGCAGGTCACCCCTACCCCATTGAAATATCACGACAAATCTTTGAAGGGTACTCATGATTTCCTCCGTAGGTACTAGGTACTCTATTCCAAGGATTTCTCAGTAAAGTCCTGGTTGAAACTTGTGAGTTTTTCTTGAGTGTTCTTGGCTGTGTTAAGATCCTGAATTTCAAGAAACTCATGAAAGAAAAGAACAAAAGATAAGATGATAGAGTGGAGAAGTTCTTTTATTTTCTTGTTAGACTTCTTTTCTCTGCATAAATCGATAATTCTATTATCCAAACATGGCCTTACGTTGCGAATAAGCTGGGATTTTTATGTAATAATTCACGCAATTGTATTTGATGGTTTAATAAGTGTATGTGTAGGGAGCTATGAAACAATCTAGTGGTTTGTTGTTGTAAGCCATCAAAGAAACTGGCTCCTCTGTGATCCTTGTACTATATGAGATTGTGGCGGTTGTCTTTAAATTACCATGGGAAATTTCAAATTTGTAAATGACATCAAGTGCTTTCTAAATCGAATGGATAAATCCATGGGTGAGTTGGGAGTCATACTTCTTTTTTTTTATATATATATTTTTATAACCGGATGTCTAGGTTAGTTTGCGTGCATCTCGACTAATTCCAGGGCTCCAAAGATAAGGACCGGGTGGACATAACCCTCAGTGGCCCTAAAGTTTGGAATGATTTGCCTATGTGAGAATGGAACCTGTGACCTCATGGAAGAGCTCTAATTACTTTCTCATAACCACTTAGTCAAACCGCTTGAGCTCGGGAGTCATACTTCGTTCATGTGTTGTATATCCTTTTGTGAGAGCATCTCCAATAATTTGAGTAAATTTTTTTCAAGTTAGGGTTATTGTTTGGCTTGCTACAATGTACGGAGTATTTGATTGGCATTGAAAAGTAGTTCAAGTTCAATTTCTCCTACTTCACAAGCCATTTGATTTGTGATAAGTTCAGTCTAATAGTTTTGAGATCGTGCCTAAGAGAAATAAGAATGACCCAACTGATATGGACTGGGCCGGCAACACAAGTCTAAGGCATTGACAAGTCTAACTTGTTTTAAAAATATGTAAGCCGGCTTGTTTATTTTTTGTGACCCAACATCAAACAAGTTTTACTCGAACTATTACGAGTAGCTTGAATTGTTTGAACATGAAACTTGGTTTGAAAATTTAACGGTTTTCAAAAAACGTTTAAACTTAGTTTGTTTAGGTCACAAATGAATCCCGGACGAGCATTTAATGAGACGAAAGCACATGTTTAAATTTGAGTTGTTTGGTTCGTTTATCAGTCCTACACGCACGAGAGCGAATAGTCATAGGATGCATGACTCGGGAATGTTATCATGAAGACTAGATGTTAAACAAATATTTCCACACATGGGGCATATATAATTGTTGTGAATTCAACCCAAACCTACATACAAACAATCACACAAAGAAAAATCAAGCAAAGAATGCACGACGTCACAAGCATTTCCGGGGGTTCCCAAATTGGATATATATATATATGGCTCACAATAATTCTCAATATATATTAAATGAAGGGAGCACAGATTACATCGGCTGCTGTGCATACAATGTATATATATATATTTGTTCTTGGATTTTCATTTTAGGCTTCACAAAACAACAATAAAGTTCATGGCTTTCCTCAGTTTCGTATTCAGAAATTGCCTAACTAGAATCTTAGTAAACAAAGATTTAAAAGCAAAGGGACCAAATCTTTTTTTTTTTAATTTCTTCTCTAAATATATTTGTTATAGAACCCCATAAAGAGGAGATGGAAAAAGTTTCAACACTGTTATGTACATTTCAGAGAATGGTGTAAATGTCTTATATAAGGCATATATGCAGGAAAGCATATATAGAAAATGACTTAAGGAAGGAAAGCATAGAATCTTCACGTCCCTCAAGTTTTTTGTTGCTCACATTCCACGGTAAAGACATGGCCAATCCTTTTGCTGTAGTGAAGTCTGTCTTTTGGGAGCATCTTTACGCACTAACACATGATGCTTGAGGTGAACGGATCAATGTCTACAGAACCGGGCTAGAGCTAAAGCTCGAAGAGCGACCGTTTTATGCCTCGAAAATTTACAAATTTTGGGGGCCTCTCCACTTTGATACCCCTTTATAATTGTAGTCCAGTGAAAAAGAGCCTCATTTTTAATCTTCGCCTTATGTCCCGGAAAAATCTGGGCCGCCCCTGAAATCTCTACACCCTTGCAGTAGTGTATAGTTCATGCATATTGGTTATCCATTACAAAAACTGTTTTCGACGATGAAAAGAACATTTTCTGTTGAAACATACGGAGAGAAGTGTTAAAGTAGGCGCTAGGTAGGATCAAGATCAAGACCTAATTAACCTCAAGAGATTTGGCTAAGTAAGCATGAGAAATTAATAAGTACTTATATTCCATAGCATTTCGAATTACACGGAGGCAAAATATTTCAGACATTAATGGGGCTAGCCATTGAAGGGTTTATCCGGTCATTAACTTTAAGACCCTAAAATTAATCGACGTACCCACAAGCTAAACTGCGGATCCGGTTATAAAAGAGAGAGAGAGAGAGAGAGAGAGAGAGAGAGAGAGAGAGAGAAAAGAGCAAGGACCTATTGCAGGCTTCGAATTTACTCTGCACAAAATTCTTGGACACCCACATTGAAAAGCAAATATGTGGGGACAGACTGTCCTGATTACTAAAAAAAGCCTAGGCTTCATACAAACGTTGAGGGGAATATAATTTCATTGGAAGCAAGGAATGTAAATCCATCCCATTCTTGGTTCCATTTCCCATGCTATAAATAGGGCATACCAGATTACAAGAAGAAGCACACAAACCCCTCCCACATACTCTCTCTCTCTCTCTGTGAAAACATTATAGCTACAATTCCCTCTCTCTGCTAAAAATGGCTGGCAAACTGATACTACCGGGGAGCAACCCTTCCACGCAGCAACTTATCAAGGGTGACCGGAGCATGTTCATAGCGTCCGACGACAATGTGATGCTGAAGCAGATTCAGGCCACCCACAATCCTGATGGCCGCGACATTGACGTCAAACCCATTCTCAACCTCGTCGAGGATATCCTCAGTCGTGCCACTCTTACCGTCGATAGCATTCTCCCGGTATGTGTAATCCTTCATTAATTAATCCGCCGTGCGAATACTGTATTCGTAGTGGGTGAATGCTTATTGCTGATTCAATGGTGATCTTATTGCAGGGCGTCATCCACGGACAAACACAGAGCCTGGAGGACAAAGCTCAGCAAACCAGTGCCATTGCCATGCTTGACGCTCTTTCGTATATAATTGATCGTATTTCCTGCGAGGTCACATAGCAGATTGACTAATGCAATTATATACACACACTATTTCTGTTAATTAAGCCAGCGCCATTACCATGCTTATTGTTAAATATAGTACTTTAAACGGAACCAATGGATCCGGTTTATTGAAGGCGTGGTTCAATTCCCACCTGACCATATCCAAATCTGGACCACACATCAGTTTTTCTATGCATTTTGCATTACACTTTTATGTGCACCTATCTTTTATTCGTAAAACACATTCGTAAAACACATACGAGCACCATGTTTGATTGTCGAAAGTATGTGATTTTAACCTTGGAAAGATGAATTTTCAGATAGCATACAAGTCTTTGGGTGGTGAAGACGGACACCAAACAACAGTCTCTCTGCTGAACATGTTGTCAAACTACTCATGGGATGCTAAGCTGGTGCTAACCCTAGCAGCCTTCGCACTGCACTACGGCGAGTTCTGGCTCCTGGCACAAATCTACTCGTCAAACCAGCTCGCCAAAGCGATGGCGATCCTCAAGCAACTACCGATCATCATGGAGCATTCGGGCCCATTGAAACCCAAGTTTGATGCCCTTAACACTCTCATCAGGGCCATGTTGGATTTGACCAGGTGCATCGTCGCATTCAAGGAGCTGCCTTCTGCTTATTTTACTCATGATGTGCCGGCATTGGCTGCAGCTGCGAATACCATTCCAACCGCGGTTTATTGGACCATGAGAGGAGTCGTGGCTTGCGCGGCTCAGATCAGTAGCCTCACTAGCATGGCCCATGAGTATGTTGTCTTTCATGTGTTTCATACTATTTTATTCAATTATCAGATCTTTCTATACGCTGGATTAGAATTCTAGAAATCAAGAATTCAGAAGACCAATGCTAAGCACCACAAAACAAGTACATTGAAAGCTCGAATGGACTTATACGGTTGAGTCTTAGACTAGTCGTCGTAAAATAGAAAATCCATCCAGATGTACATGATTTTAATTGCAGAAATACTACTGTTACATCGATCATTTTGTTGAAACGACACGATAGACAAAAATCTTGAAAATTTCGTAGTTCCCTTGTTTGACTTACTATAAACGTACATGTTACCATTTCAGGTATGGGACATCCACCATGGAGGCATGGGAACTATCTACCTTGGCTCACAAAATCAACAACATACATGAGCATCTCATGAAGCAACTGAACATTTGCCACCAACTCTTAGGTATTTATGCCCCCTAATTAACCAGTACTT